>JACTAT010000037.1:6044298-6170207 GCA_014526335.1 Chrysaora quinquecirrha
TGCACTGGCGAGACTTCTAAAGTTAGCAAACAGCGGCTCTGAACCAATAAGCAACAATAAGTCATTTTAAATCCTTATTTGTATCCTTATATAAACGTGTCCTCACTTCTGTTAGCGTTGTTGGCACTCGTTACTCTTTCCACACAGAGATGACAAATGAATGTCCATACAAAGAAGTGTACTTAGATTGATATACAGCTTTGTGACTAATCTTCTGCATTAACAGATTGATAGGGACTAATTCATACCAGTTGCTATAATAATCAACTGTTACTAGGTATGTCTTACCATTCCATGTAAAAAGATCAACTGCTACCTTTTCCCATGGTGTTTCAGCTTCATTTGTTCTAAGTGTTTCTTTCTGCTGTGCTCTTCCAAACGTTTGACATGCATCACATGACTCTGTTATATTTCTTATATCAGCTGACATTCCTGGCCAGTAGATACATTCTGTAGCCCTTCTTAACATGCTTTCACTTCCTAAATGTGAGCTGTGTAATCTTTCTTTGAAATTTCGTCTTAAAGACTCTGGTACTACTACTCTTTCCCCTTTGAACACTAAACCATCATGAACTGTCAATTCATCTCTAAATGTGAAATATGGGGCTACCTGTACTGGTACCTGGTTCTTGTTTACAGGCCATCCTTGTAATATCACTTCTTTCAAAATGCTCATAGTGTCATCACTTTTTGTTTCTTCCCTTAACTCTTGAAGCTTGTCTGCTCCAATCTTCAAATGACCTACTGCATTTACTTGACTGTGTTTGTCTGGATAATGTCCATCCAAATAAGCTCTAGAAAGTGCATCAGCTATGAAAAGTTCCTTTCCAGGTTTATAAGTAACTTTAATATCATACTGAGCAAGCCTAAGTAAAATGCTTTGTAACCTTTTTGGTGTTTTGTACAAAGGCTTTTTCACTATCATCTCTAGTGGCTTGTGATCCGTTTCCACAAGTGTAGATCTTCCAAATGTATACTGGTGAAATTTCTCTAATGCAAATAGCATTGCTAGACTTTCTTTCTCTATTTGAGCATACTTTTGCTCAGTACTGGTCAGACTACGACTTGCATATGCAATTGGTCTGCCCTCTTGTAATAAAACTGCACCTAACCCCTTGCTTGATGCATCACACTGAATGGTTAGTTCTTTCTCTGGGTCATAAAACCTTAGTATGGGTGCACTTGTAACAAGATGTTTGATTTCTCTAAAAGCTTTGTCTTGCTCTTCCGACCATTTCCACTCTGCATTCTGGTGAGTGAGTCGTCTGATTGGTTCCATAACATCTGATAGTTTGGGTAAGAATCTTGCTAGATAATTAACCATACCCTGTAGCTTTAAAATTGCATCAACATTCTCTGGCTCTTTCATCTTTGTGATTGCCTCTACTTTCTTTTCATCTGGCTTTAACCCTTCCTTTGAAATGATATGCCCTATAAAACTTAGCTGATCTGTGTTAAACACACTTTTCTCTTTGTTTAATTTGATGTTCCTCTCTGAACATCTCGTCAGCAGGCCTATAAGGTTGTTATTATGATCTTCCTGGTTCTGACCATAAATCAAAATATCATCAGCTACACAGATTACTCCAGGGAGACCTTCAATATTCTCCTGTAACTTTCTCTGAAATATTTCAGCACTTACTTTTGTTCCAAATGGTAATCTAGTCCATCTGTACCTTCCAAATGGTGTAATTATTGTGGTGAGAAGGCTACTTTCCTTGTCAAGCTGACAATGCCAATAACCTGACCTTAAATCAACTTTGCTGAAGACTTTCGCTTTATTTAACTCTGGAAGAACATCATCTATTACTGGCAATGGATATCTCTCTTTGTAATTCATCATTGAGGTATTTAGGATCAATGCAAATTCTTAATTGTCCATTCTTCTTAGTTTGAACTGATATTTGTGAACACCACTCTGTAGGTTCTGACACTGGCTCTAGCACTCCTTGCTTGACCAAATCTGACAATTCTTCTTTAACTGTGGTTTTACAGATACTGGTATTCTCCTTGTAGGCATCTGCACAGGATTCCCATTTTCTCTTACATGTAAATGAGCTTCTCCAGGAAATTGACCTAAAACTTTCTCATCAAAGACATCATTGAACTGAACTAAAATTCTTGCTAAATTGTCACTGGTAACTGCATTTAACTGCTTGAAATTATCATAGTTCACAGTAATTAGCTTCATTTGCTCAACAGATTTTCGACTCAATAAAGGTGTTAAGTCTTCTTTTACCACTTCAAATTCCACATTATACTTTCTGTGATTTTCTGTGTTGGTTAAAATCAATCTTGCTCTTCCCAAAGGCTGAATTGTTGAATGATTATACATTCGCAAACTAGTATTTGACTGTAATAAAAGATGATTGTCAACAAACTTCTGTGGTATCACATTAACTGTTGCTCCACAGTCTACTTGGAATTTTACTGGACCATAATCTCTGACATTCATCTCCACAAAAATTGGACCTTTGTTAACTACAGCATGTAGTGTTTCCTATTGAACTGTGAGAATATACTCAACATCTGATTCTGAATCATCTTTCTGACTAACTTCATGCACTCTTTTTGATTTGCAGCATTTTGCAAAATGATTCTTTCCTTTACATTTGTTGCAATATTTTCCCAAGCAAAACATAGTTCTTTCTTCCTTGCATGAGACTGACCACAAAATTTACATTTAATCACTTCTGGTTGCTTGTTATCTCTCTTTACCTTTGGTTCAGGTTGCTTACTCTGCTTGTAAGAACTTTTGTTAATCTTATTTATTTCCTCTTGTTGTCCTCAGATAACTTTAAGTTGGCTGCTTGTACTTTCAAAACTTCTACACATATCTAAACATTGAGTAAGAGTGAGGCCACGCTCTTGGATTAAATGCTTCCTTAGATTATCATCAAGCACTCCAATTACAATGCGATCTCTTAAAAGACTATCTTTGAGACAATCGCAAAAAGTTACAAGTTTTTGCCAGACTTTTCAAACATGTGACATAACTATCAATTGATTCATCTGGCTTTTGAGACCTTGAATTAAACTTGAATCTTTCAAAAATTTCATTTGTTTGGCCTAAAATGTGCCTGTCAAGCTTCTCGATAATCACTGTAGCAGTATCTGCTGGGAGAGGTTCTGAAGCATTATATATTTGTAAAGCTTCCATTCCCATAACTGAGATTAACAAAGATTTTTGAAAATCATTTGGCTGTGTATGTACCCTCATTACAACGCAATAGTTTTCCCACAACTGCTTCCACATCTTCCAGCTATCTGCAGCATTTTTTCCAAGACGAATGGATCGGGAGGACGTAAATTCAAATTAAAACTGGATCTAGGAGCTTGTGGCATACCAGCTGCGCCAGCTTCGGCTTCATTGACATCACCTGCCGTTGCCATCATGTGCTAATAAATTGGAGAAACGGGCCTAATTACTATAAGCCTACAGACCTAATTTCTTTCATATCAGCGCAGCATTCATTATTGACTCACTTTAGTCGACAAAAGCAGCCTAAAACATATGAAGGAACATCCTGCTCACACCTGACACCATGTTTCAATATCCTGTCGTTGTGCAGAGGAACAGGAAGAAGTACACACCGGCTTCAACTCTCAACTCACAAAATCTGATAAACTCAACCACAACAACATACAAATACTTCATGTATTATTGTAACAATCTCCACCTTTATAAAGCACCAACCCTACGTCGTTCCATTCCATGATTTCTTTTATTATATGCAAAGAATCTTCACATAGCCATGCTGCTCCTCTTGGAGTATAATTTAGCCCATGAATATTATGTCGACAGTAATTGAAGCTTCGTCTCCATTTAGGTTCCAGTTTGCAGTATTCTATACACAGAACAAACTCCCTTACGAAACTAGTCTCGCCGTCATCAAGTAAAACAGCCATCTTTCTGATGCACTGGTGGTCTTGGCTAGTTTGCACATACTCAATGTCAAACAAGGCAATTCTTGACATTCTAGAAAACAAGGTGAAATAAAAGATGTTAAAAAGTGTCTGAAGAAAGTGTTTAGTGGTTTGAGCGCTTATATAAAAATAAACAAAAACCAAAATTACATACCTTATTTACAGTATTTGATGAACAACTAAAAAATAAAGAATCAGAAATTTAGTCGAAAGAATTGAAACCAAAGACTAAGAAATGAAGTCAAGATTCTAGGCCCGGTCGGGTCTCAAAGCTTCATAAGTTTCACGGCTTTTAGAATAAGTTTTGGTCAGGCAAATAAAAATGAAACATCATTAAATAAACAAGAAACATTTTTTATAAGTTAAAATGATAAGAAACCTACATTTCTATGAAAAAAGTAAGAGTTGAAACGAAGAATTGAAGTCAAGATTCTAGGCCCGGTCGGGTCTCGAAGCTTCATAAGTTTCACGGCTTTTAGAATACGTTTTGGTCAGGCAAATAAAAATGAAACATCCTTACATAAACAAGAAATAGTTATTACAAGGTAAAATGATAACAAAACCTCGTTTCTAACACTTTTCTGAGAAAAAGTAGAGAAAAGTTAAAGATACTTACCAAAATTCCGAGAAATTTTCCAAGAGTGTTTGCATTTGCTGACGTGACGCCAATTTTAATTTTTCCCGCGATAAAATCCTTGTCACGTGACGCCTCGTTTTTGAATGACTTTCTGAAGAAGGCTAGATCTGATTGGTTGATTGACTATGTTTCCAACTTACAGCGATTTGATTGGTTGAAACTCTTGTTTCCAAGGTTTCTATGAAGAAGACTAGGTCTAGCTTACAGCGATTTGATTGGTTGAAACTCTTGTTTCTAGAAAGTGCTGAAGAAGACTAGGTCTAGCTTACAGCGATTTGATTGGTTGAAAGTCTTGTTTCCAAGGCTTCTTCAAAGGCTTTTTAGAAACACACAAAACCATTGAGTTTGTTGTTTTTATTCTGCTTCAACCTACTGCGGCCTGTTGTGTTTAGTTTTAAGTCTCGAAGAAAAGATGATTGGAGCGAGGAGAGCAATTGTCAGCATGCAGCAAATGATCAGGCTGCAACCAGGAGAGTCAGTATTTCAGAGCCACTGCTCCATTTGTCTAACATCAGAGTTGAATGATGCTTAGTACTCGAGATGTCAGCGGTGTGAGCAAGTTTTTCATCTGGGATGCATAAACCAGTAAGTTGTTTCAAGCATTCACTTAAACCTATAATAATTATTATTTCAAACATTTGTTTATACTAATTATTTCAAGTATTTGTTTATTTCTTTTTCATTTCAGATGGCGAGTGCAAATGAATTCATGTCCTCTGTGTAGACTCGCACCATACAATGCTGTTATACTAGAGGTAATTTGTGGGAGCATAATTTATACTCATTTAAATATACTTTTAAGACTGGAACATCTTCTCATATTCTCTTTATTATTATTAGACTGCTGCTGCTCAAGAATCTTCAGAATCTTCAGAATCTTCAGAATCTTCAGAATCTATGATTATACAGCCTTCAGAATCTATGCTAGTACGACCTACAATGGTGCGCGATGAAGTGTTGCAAACAGCACTTCAGGAGATAACAGATAGAGCATTCAACACTCCCGATGATGATGTAGATATCGGAAATTATGGACTTGTCGCTGATGATAGTGAAGATAGTGGTTATGGTAGTGATGGTATTTCTGAAGAGAGCTACGAGGCATTAAGTCAACAGCATTATAATACACCAGAAGAAGAAGAAGAGGTCAATCCTTTTTTGCTGACAAGAATAAGAAGGTTTGCAAACGATAGTAATGAGAACGCTAGTTTTTTAATTCGTATGATTGAATTCAAAGAAATGATGGACAGAATGTCGAGGAATCTTCCAGGACGAGAAATGTTGAGAATTGACCCATCACCAGAACTCTAACTGTTTACATCATTTTTAAAAAATAAATCAGTTATAAAACCTTAATGATTGGTTCTATTTATTCCATATTACGTTGTATTAATTAATGTTGAAATGTTAAATTCAATTAACGAGACAGAAAATAAAGTTGGTGATTTACATGATGCCTCTATCTATTTGAAAACTATTAGAGAATATACCAATCGATTAACAATTAGTATAATAAAAGAAGCGCATTCCTTTATCATATACAAAAACTATGGTGAATTTAAGCAAAACCCTCGAATAACATGTTTCAATGAAGAATACTTTGAATATTGGAAACCTGAAGATATTGAGAAAGAACTTGCTAAACTCTTAGATGATAGAAATATTCAACCTCACGAATTTCTGCGAAAGTTTTTACAAATATGTCCTTTTCCAGATGGTAATGGTAGACTGGCGAAACTCTTGTATTGTTTCCTGACTAATAAATGTGTAATATGGGAAGATCACGAAAAGTATATTAAGGCTTTAAGGAAATCTGATAAAAGTTTACAAGAATATCTGAGTCATCTCAAATCTCTTATAAATACGATGCATGCACCTAGTAATTAAAGATGGGTAAGCGTAAGAGGCAGGATAGAGAGAAACAGCGTACAAAGCGACGACGCATAAAGAGAATTGGGGGTAAAGGTCTTTTTAAAAACCTTCAAAATTGGATCGTCAAAACAGCGATTGGCATTACACCATTACCAGGCTTACAGCGCGAATTGAACCCGAGAATTAGGAGAAAGGGGTGGAAAAAAGATAAACCTTTACAATTTATCCCTAGAGAAGTCTGGAGAGCTGCGGGGGTACCAAAGAAAACGCTGGATAAATTCGCATATGCTAAAAAATCCGATTTCAAATAATGGCATCACTAGCAGGAACTATTATTGCTTCAATGATTATTGATGATATGTTAAAAAATGATGGCGGACAGGAAGCAACCGAGTTGATGAGAGGTGGCTATAAAAGGAAGTCAACATTAGAAAATTCTAGAAAGATGGGCTCCGCATTAGCGCGAGCAGCAGTTAGGCAAGCAATTAAGCAAGGAGGAAGAGCAGTGACTAGCAATATTAGCAAACAAGCCGTAAAGAAATTCGCATTAAAAGGAGCAAAAGCAGCTGCAAAAGGCGGTGCCATAGCTGCAACTGGTTTAGGTGTTGAGACTGGTTTAAGAAAATTAGCTGGCTGCGGTGTGAGAAGAAAGCGTAGAAAGCGACTTAATGGTGGTAGGAAAACAACCAGAAAACGTAGACGAAAGAAGAGAAAAATTCGCTAATCTGATTTTCACTACTAACATTTCAATCTAATATTAAATCATACCATAGTGTTATTTAAGATCTGTGCTTCAATAAGTTCATATCGCATCTTCCATACAATAGTATGTAAATTATCCATATCAACCATCAAGCTGCTGATTAAAGGAAGCGAAACAATACCAGAACACAATGTAGCTACCAAAAGTAAAAAAAATTATGAAACTTATTAAGCCACCACAGCATTCTTTAAAACAATCGTTTATTCTTCTTTTTCCTCCTCCTTCAAGTTTAGACGATTCTATATCCATGACTGCAAAGTAAGTACTTCAGGACAATATAACTGTCATAAATTAAAGAAATGATTCAACACCTTACTTTTTTTTATATGAAAGTTCCACAAGATTCTAGAAACGAGAAATCCTGCAATCTGATTGGTTAATAATTCGAACGTCACGTTCGATCAAACTATAAAACCGATGCGTAAAATCAAATCAGTTCAGTTGTAACAAGTCGTCGTAGAGTGCGGAGCTTAAAAAATCACTAAAGAGTCATGGCTGCAATTTACGAAGTAAGAGATGAAGAGGGCCTAATCAAGTCATCATTTGCTGTCCAACCCGGTTCTAACAAATGGTTGTTAGTGTTGAAAGATACAATTAAAGATGCATTAGCTGTTAAATCAATGGGTATTTCTCATGCAGCACTGTCTCGTCTCTTGGAAATAGTTGATGAAAACATAAACGATCAATTACAGTTCCGTGGAGAAGATGCTGAAAGTCTGTTTGAGAAGAACAAAGCACACATTCAATCAAAGCAGTACTTTGGCAGAATCACGCAGTTTCTAACACTATACACTGAAGTTTTGAGTAAAGAAGAAGCATATGAGGATAAGCTGGAAATCTATTTGCAGAAAAATGATGACAAGCTGGAAATCTGCATGGAGAAAAAAACCCCTGTGAAGCTTTGTCTTGGAATCCGAAGATGGAAGAATGAGAAGCCATCAAAGACGGGAATAAATCTAAAAGAAGAAATGCTGAAAGCATTACATGGAAAGGTTGCTGATCTGAAAATGCTTCCACAACCATCCCGGAAAAGACCAGCGAGTGATGATGATGAGCAGATTCAAAAGAAGAAAAAGAAACAAGAAGAAGATCCGGCAAAGATTGATGTTCAAGTGCAAGAAGTATATGGCGAAATTCTCCTGAAATATATTTTCAACAAAGCAAAAGAGTATTGTGAAAAATGTGCAACTACAGAGATGTGGGCAAAACAAATTGATGCTGTTGATCATAAGCAAGATTGTATGGTACATAATGCTTTCAGATTTCTAACATTTCACATTAGCTATGTCAACTCCGACATGCTGGCTGAAGGGAAAGAATCGTTTAAGAAATCAATGTTTGATGAGCTGAAGAAGAAGAATGGTCGACTGAATCAAACAATCAAATCCAGAGTTGAAAATCTGCATGATGAATTATCTCATCCAAGTCTCTTCACATCGATGTATCTGTTGCAAATATTGAGCAGAATAATAAACAATTTAATCATGGCATTTAGTTTACATCAACATGAACATTAGTTTGGTGTTATAGACAGTATTTCCATGTTATTGGTATTAGTTTGATGTTATAGATATTATTTCAATGTTGTAGCTAGATGTAAAGAATCTGTTATAAATAGATGTTGCCTGTTGTATGAGATGTTAAAAGTTTCTTATGAATATGAGTTATGATTTGAGATTTAAAGCACCTTTTTCTTTGATTTTATCTGGAGTAAGCGGAATCTGTAAAACGACTTGGGTAGAAAATCTGTTGAAAAATTATAACAATATAATTGATAATGGAGACAATATCCCAATCTTATGTGTATATCTCGGGAACAAATCAACTGGAATTGTTTGAGCGCGTTAAAAAAAGTTTTAACGGGAATTGTAGATTTATTACTGAGCTACCTGAAAACTTGTACGAAGAAATCGAAAGATCGGACAAAAGATTAACTATTGTTGTCGATGATTTAATGCATGAAATTGCCAACTTTAAAGATTTGGGAAGATTGTTCACAAAAGGAAGATCTCATCTAAACATCAATGTAATTGTTATGATGCAAAACCCTTTTCCAAGAGGAACAGAAATGAGAAATTTAGCTCTCAATACTCAGTATCAAGTTCTTTTCAAGAATCCTCGAGATAGAATTATGCCCTCATCTCCAAAAACATTCCTTGACATTTACAATGATGCAACAGCAAGAATGTACGGCTACTTACTTTGTGATTTCACACAATCGATTGGAGAAGATATGAGATTTCGCACTAATATTTTCCCTAATGAAGCTCCTTTAGTGGTGTACAAGTCTAAAAAAGGTTATAAATAGAGATCAACAATTCTATAAGACAGTAAAAATGGATTCATTTGAAAAGATAGTCATGGAGCCAAGCAAATCTAACGATGAACCAGTGAAGAAAAAGCCTAAAAAGGTTATAAATAAAGGAAGAAAGTGCAAGAAAAGAAAGCAACGAAGAAAAAAGTGTACAAATGTTAAATTGTTAGAATTGTTAATTGATTTATTATGAGTTTAGAAAAGTTATATTCTGATCCTTCTGTTCCGGGTTCTCTCGGGGGTTTAGATAAAGCGTATAGGGAATTCAAAAAAGTAATTCCTAATTTGAAAAGGAAAGATGTTGAAGAATGGAGTAAAACTAGTCTTGCCTATTCCCTGCACAAACCAAGTAGGAAGAACTTTAAACGGGAGCGGATACTAACCAATAACATTGACTATTTGTGGGAATGTGATCTTGTTGATATGACGCATTTGAAAAAAGAAAACGACAACATTACATTCCTCTTGTGCTGTATTGATACTTTTAGCAAGTATGCGTGGGTAAAGCCTCTAAAAAGAAAAAATGCAAAAGAAATTGTCAATGCGTTTAAAGAAATTTTATCCGAAAGAAAACCTAAAAAGGTACGATCCGACAAAGGCAGCGAGTTTATAAACAAAGAATTCCAAGCTTTGTTGAAGAAAAACGATATTGGATTTTACACTGCAAATAATGAAGTTAAGGCAGCAATTGTTGAACGATTTAACAGAACATTAAAATGACGAATGTATAGATACTTTACAGCACAAAATACATTGAGATATATTGAGAATTTGCAAGATTTTGTCAACTCATACAATAATAGATATCACAGATCGATTGGTATGAGACCTTCTGAAGTCAACCAAGACAATGTTGACACTGTTCAAAAAAGATTGTTTAAAAAAGAAACCAGAAAAAATAAAAAGCTTTTCAAAACTGGAGATTATGTAAGATTGAGTTTGAAGAAGAGAATGTTTAAGAAAGGTTACTTGCAAAATTATACTGAAGAAATATTCAAGATCAGTAAAGTCTTTAAAGAAAGATATCCAGTAATGTATGATATTGAAGATCTACAAGGTGAAAAGATAGTTGATCGTTTCTATAAAGAAGAGCTATAGCGTGTGTATCTTCCAAAAACATTTGTTGTTGAGCAAGTGTTGAAAACTAAGAAGAAGAGGGGCAAAAACTTCTATTTAATCAGATGGAGAGGCTATCCTTCCCAATTTGATGAGTGGGTAGCTGAAAGTCAATTGGAGACAATATGATTGATGAAGAATTTGATTTGGTTCTTCCTTCGGGATTTGCTACCGATAGAATGAAATTAGTAGATTTCACAGTTGATTTACCTCACGTATTTCAATTAGACAATAAGAGAAAGTGGGAAATGGCATTGTTGCAAATGACGTTGCCGGATAGAGGAGAAAAATCACTGCAAGATCAATATTGGTTTTCAATAGCAAATGAGTATGTAACAGTCACGGATAAAGAGGGAAAATTGATTGATTGGGGTATAAATGATTTTTTTAATGAAAAAATCTATCTTGATAAAGAAATTATTGAAGCACGTGATAATACTCTCATGTATTATGAATTCAAAAGGCTTTTCAATGACAGGGCATTGAATTTCCCTGAGTTTGGTTATGAGTTGAAAAACATGTTATCAGTATCATTGATCGATGGAAAGATACAGTTTGAAATGAAAGATGATTTGAAATCATTGGGATATTCAACATATGACGGTAAAACGATAAATTTACCAGTGCACTTCTTATGAAATTTTCAAGACCTTTGGCACATTTCCTCGGTTTGGAAGATCAAATGAATCACACTTTACCAAATGGTTCAACATTAACATACTTTGAATACAAGACTTCTGATAGCATACAACCTCACCAGGCTATGTATCTGATTGTATATAAGAAGAAGGCAGATGGAGATCCGTTAACTGGAGGAAAGATCAACTGTTTGAGTAGAATAAAGGATGGTGTTCATTTAAATGAACATACATCTATAAATATAGAATGCGATCTATTAGAAAGCAATTATCTTGGTGGTATTGAGAAAAGGTGAGTTTTGAGAAAACTAACATTTTACGATACAGATCTCGATACCTATGTTAGATATTATGCTCCAAAGAATATAATTTTCACACCATTGGAGAAGTTGCAGTTTCAACAAATTCCAATACGATTGGTAGATGATGATGGGAATCTTATAAAATTAACATCTCTCTATTCCGCAAAGCAATATATTGGAGTAACATCACTAACAGTAAGAATTAGGCCGGTAATATGAATGTAACTTTAAATAATAGACATGTAAATTTTGTTAATCCACTTCCAGAGGATACAAGTTGGAAATGTAGCATGATTGCTTGTACGCTATATCGAAAAGAAAAAGATGAGAATGAAAAAGTGTTTGCTGTTTGTTGTGATTTCATTATAAGTAAGGATGCTGTTCCTCTCTTGGGTCTAGTTATTGACGATTCGCAATCGATTCATAGATCAACTATAAATCCTGCATCGTATAGAGTAACAAGATCTCATATAAAATCATTTGATATTAAAATCATCAACTGGGAAACGTTGGAAGATATATCGGATAAATTTGAAGACAATTGTCAGATTGACTTGTTTTTCAGCAAGATGATTAATGACTTTTATCTTACATGCACCAACGATTCGGATTCAGCAATAAAACTTAAAGAACAATTACATTTACATTGAAAATGGGAGGTGGCATTAGTGGAAATGGTCTATGAACTGAGCAATAGATTTGTATTTAATCCCGCAGAATTCAAATATGGGAAATATGAACCCTGGCGAATGATGGGATTTTTCCAAATTGGTACCGACAAGGTTGGTTTTGAAGATTTGAACGTGAAATTGGTAATATCTGATGAATATACAAAGAAATGGAATCAGGCAGCTGATAAGCGCGAGTATTATGTACGTCTTAGTCACCTTATTGGTGAAATCTCAGAGGGAGATGTCGTTCACAAATTAACAATGAGAGAAATTGTTTCAATTATGAATGAAGACATTCGCGCGCAAGAGGGAAGAGTAAAAGAATATGTAAAAGAATTAGGTTTGCCTTACGAAGGTCTGCCACAGTTTTCAATTGTAGATTCAAAAATCAAGATAACCTTTCCAAAGCATGTTAAAAGAGTTGCATTGGGAAAAGATTTGTGCAAATTGTTTGGTTTCGTTGAAGCTACAGAAGAATATAATAAAAACATGAATAATGTTTATTACAGAGATGTGAGATGGACACCATGTCCATTTACTGGAACTTTTCTAGACAAACCATTAACAGATTATGTATACAACGCAATCGAAAGAACGACTGATGTGGTGGGTGATGAACATTTCCAAGTCAACGCAGAAGGGAAGAATATGTTTATATATTGCTCGTTGTTAGACTATCGAGTAGTTGGAAAAATTAGCACGCCACTGTTACGCTTCATTCGGTTGAAAATTAACAAGCACGTTGTAAATTTTGTGGAATTTGAAAATTTGTTCTACTATCCATTATTATACAAAGATATTAACGAATTTACTATAAAAGTCTACAACGAGTTGGGAAAAGAGATACAATTCTACAAAACAAAGACAACATTCTTGCTACACTTTAGAAGGAAACATGTATGATTTCCCAATTTACAAATCAACTCCGTATTTTTACACCTACCAGCGTGGAAGAGGAGTAGGTAGTATTTTCAGGAAAGCCGGATCTATTTTTAAAAGAGCTGTTAAAGCTGCAATGCCAACAATAAAGAAACAAGGTGTAAAAGCTGCTGAGAAAATTTTGAAACCTGTTTTAGAAGAAGAAGGAGAGAAGGCAGTTGATCGGATATTAGCTGGTGAGAATGTTGGAGAAGTTGTAAAAGATACTGCCAAATCTTCTATGAGAGGAATTAAAAGGAAGGCTACTGAAGAAATCGCCGATGTTGTGAAGAAATCTGTCAAGAAATCGCCTGCTGGTAAGAAATCGCCTGCTGGTAAGAAATCGCCTGCTGGTAAGAAATCGACTGCTGGTAAGAAATCGACTGCTGGTAAGAAATTGCCTGCTGGTAAGAAATCGCCTGCTGGTAAGAAATCGCCTGCTGGTAAGAAATCAAGAGTTCGTCCTAAAAGATCTATAAAAGAAAGCACCATGAGAGGGATATTCATACCTAAGTAGCCGGTGAAGAAGAGAAGAGCCAAGAAAGCTAAGAAACCTGATTTGAAAAAAACTTTGTTGAAGAAACTGTTGAAGAAGAATTTGCAACAATGAGCATAAAGCCAGAATATACTGAATGTCCTAGTGAAAGTTTGGATTTATTCTGCCCGCCAGTAATTCAAAACGATGTCAAGTATTTTAAAGATGTTGAATATTTTCCACAAACTGCTGCTCTCAATGCCTCAAAACAAACTGTTGTGTTTGACATTCCTGCTCAGCCTGATCATATGATTGACTTGAATCATTCTTATTTCGTCTCGACTCTAGCTATTAAAAGAGTCGATGGAAGTAATATTGGAAAAACCACTGCAGAATTTGCTGGAGTAATAAATAATATTGGCCAATCCATGTGGAAGCAGATAGAGCTGGTTTTGAATGACACTCCCGTCACAGAAGCAAATGGAATGTATGCCTACCAATCTTACTTGGAAACAATTCTGACGTTTGATGAAACCAGAGCTAAAAACTATTTGAAAATGACAAACTGGGTCAGTGATACGATTGGCAAAGAAAATGTTGGTTTTCCAACAACCGCAACATTAAAAAATCTAGGTTTAAATGCAAGATCTGCACCATTTGACGAGAGTGAAAAGGTTAAAGTGTTGACAAAACCTCATGTCAACATTTGCAATCAAAGCAAATACTTGCTGCCTGGTGTTCGTCTTCAATGGCGATTGAGTCCAAACAGTGATGTGTTTTGTTTGATGAGAAAGACTGGAAACACTTCACGTCTGTACATTTCCGAAGTGAAACTGGTGCTTCGCCACATACATCTTAAAGATGATGTATTGAAAGGAATTGAAAGAACACTGAAGAAAACGAATGCGGTTTACCCAGTCTGTCAACCTCACATGGCAAGCTACTTAATTCCAAACAGATTGTTTTTTGCGTTGGTTGATAATTCATCATTCAATGGAGCGGATGAAGGAAATCCGTTTGAGTTTGAACATGTTTCTGTTTCTGCCATTCAAGCGACTGTTGACAATCAAGAAATTACTCCACCTCTAAGATTGAATTATGATGATGATGATTACTTTGATGCCTACAGCCGCTTGGTGACCAGCTGGAATAATTCACCTAGTCTAATTGATTATGATAGATTCAAACAAGGATCGGCAATCTATGGTTTTGATTTGACACCTAAAGGAAACTGTGCAGATGAGCAATATTTGCTTAAAAGAGAGGGTAATCTGAGAATCAGCATAAATTTTGCAAACGCTGTTGACAGTTTGATGAACATTGTAATTTTGGGTGAATTTGATAGAGTCATTCAAATTGATAGTCATAAAAATATCATTCGAGATTGGTAATTATGGATGATATAACCATTAATAACTTACTTGTAAAATGTGAAAAGCTACCTCATTTCCATGGTGTATTTGGGAAAGATGAAATCAAAAACATCGACATTCATTCTCTACCTTGTTCATTTATTTTTAATGAAGATAATTTTACTGGTAAAGGAACCCACTGGGTAGCTGTCTATATTGCTGATGATGGTCGATTGGATTTCTATGATTCCTTTGGCGAACCTCCTATGTTGAAAGAATTTCTAGATTTTATTAGACCGTTCCAGCTCGCTTATAACAAGGTTCAAGTTCAATCCTATGAGACTGCTACATGTGGACAACATTGCATATTCTTTCTAATTAATAGAACAAAAAACGTTTCAATGAACTCAATGGTTATTAAATATTTCAACATTCAGAACAAGTTAGATAACAATTTATTTGTTTACAACTATGTTAAACGAAGATATAATTTAAGTTTGTTAAAACAATTTGTTACAACAGTTTAGAAAAATGTTACAACAGTTTGTTAAAATAGTTTAGAATAATGTTACAACAGTTTGTTAATATTGTTACAACAGTTTGTTAAAATGGTTTGTTAAAACAGTTCAATCAATGTTTTCTTCTTCACAGCGTCTTTCTAGCGAATAATGTCCATATGGCAGCGTGTTAAATCCATCATCAATAATGTATCTTTTATCATCAAAGGGATTCAGCGATGCCTTTTTTTCTTTCCGTAGTGTAGATGGTGTGACAGTGTGATTCAATGTTGCGTTGAATGTGTGCATCCGCTCTCATTTCCATCAAACATTTCACATAATCTTCATGCTTCATTTGCTTCTTCACAACATACTTTTTTATTCCTTTCGCTTTTTTGATTGTATTTCCATCATTGATTTGACAGCTATACATCTTTGATCTCAATCCAACAAATTCTTTCATTCCCACACCACCAAGCTCGTCTTTCATTTTCCCGATAACTTTCTTGTTTCTTGTAGAGTAATTTGGATGTTCTTTATCATAATTGCTGAAATCGAATCCATCTTCGTGATCTTTCAATACTTTATCGACTTGATCTTTAGACATTGGTATGTCGAAGATGAAACTGTCAGTATCCATGTAGCATAGCTCAACATTTGGAAGGTTTGGCTTTGCAAAGTTATAGTGGAAATCATACATTAATGTTTTGCAAATATCCAATATGCTGAAACCAATATACATTGGTTTGTTGAGTGTAACTTTCTTCTTCTTTTTCTCAACCAAAAGTGTGTCTTCGTTGATTTCAATTACTCCGTAAAAGTTTGGATTTCTTACCCATTTCCTCAAGACTTCTCCATCAGTACAGATTTCAAAACGTCCATGATTTCGAACATTTTCCATCGTCTTCCCGAACACGGAATTGTTCATCAACTTGAACAGATCTTTTTCAAAGTCGTTTCTTGCATGTGTTCTCTTCTGGGTATTAAAATCAATGTATTCTTTCAACCATAGACTTTGCTTGAATTCGATGATTTCATGAACTTTTGTCAGCTTCAAACCCAATTCCAAACACTGCTTCAAATTTCTTTCATGCATGAGGTATTCTTCTTTGTTGAATAGATTTGGTATTAGCTTTGGTGTTGACTTAAACTTTTTTCCATCGAAAAGTTCTTCGTGAGCGTTCTTTTGATGTTCTGATAGCATGTCTTCTTGAACTTGTAATCTTTGCGCCAATGGTAGATCTGAATGATGATCGTAATTCGGCTGGATATTCCAAATCGACTTTGAGAATATAACCAACATCTTCATTCGATCTTGTCAGCAAAGCGTGGATGTCTGTATTTCTGATTTCTTCTTGTGTAAACTGCTTGAAACCACCATATGGCATTGGTTGCGACATTGCCCATCCATAGAGATTGTTTGCATCCAGATACATCAGCGTGTTGTTTTCTGTTGATTTAGCATGCCGTTTCACTGCTATCGAGACACCACCACGAATGCCATCTTCAATCATAAGTAGAATGTCCTTCTTTTCTTCAGATAACAATTCCAGCTTCACACCAGTCATCTTCAGCATCGCATCCCAGGCCAGCGAAGGAGCAGTTAGATAATGTGCAGGATCGAGTCCGTAGAATTCCAGACTTTGTGCTCTGAACGACTCGAATATATCAGTCAGCAGCAACACATCAGTTTTCAAGTACAGTTCATGATAATCTTGAAAAGTCTGACAGTTGAAGTATCGCCAAACCTGCTGAGCATGTTCATAATCTTCATTGCTGATGTCAGAATCACAGAGTTTGTTGTAAAATGCTTCTTTCGGTGGTAGACATGTTTCTTCCATTTTCGCTGCACTATCCACCCAATCGTAGGGATAAACACCTTTTCTTGTCAGCAACTCAAATGCTCTCTCAACTTCTTCAGCTTCAGCATCTGTCAAATCTCTCCTTGATGGTATTTTCCAATTTCTATAATCTAGAACATCTTCATCTTTTAGCGGGTTTTTACATGCTACACCAGGCTCAAACATTCCTTGGCGTTCTCTTTTCAATTCTGCGACTCTTTCCTGTTCATTTCTCGGTACACTAGGGTACTGCTGTTGAGTAATCCCATCATGTAGGTAGCCTTTGATAGAGACAAATTGTTCTTTCGGTAGGTTGCCTGCTAGTGTTGCCAAACTTTTACTCAGAAATGCAAAGGAGTCAATGTATTTGATCCCATGAATATTTCTTTCCTTACCATCTTCATTCACATCAGTATGAGAACCAATCTATGCAGTCATGATCTTTTCTTTCGAATTGGCGATGATCTTTGTATTTCTACCTCTCAAATTCTTCAGAACATGATGCATGTCATACCCTTTGAGATTGTGGAAGACGATCGGGATCGTGTGAGTGTTTGCTATTATATCTAGATGTTTGAAGTTGCAATACTTGCAAGCTGGTCCTCTGTATTTCCCAGTAATGTGGCAATGATCTTTGACTTTCTTTCTATCCATGTCATCAAATAGCTGCTTGCAACAATAGCAGTGTGTAGCTATATTATGTCTTGCATTTTCTTCGGGTGTTAATCTAATCATCGGCATGGTTTTCTTAAACACTGCTCGGATTTCTTCATTCAATCCATCTACCCGATTCATCAACACCTCCATGCAGTCTTCACCAGTATAGCATTCTAATGGTTGTTGCCATCCATCATCGATACATTTCACATAAATGCAATAACTGATCGGCTTGTGTTCTTGATAAGCAGCTCGTCTGTTTGAGCTTTCCAGAATGGATTCAGTATCTGCATAGATGATAAATGGTATCCAGCTCTGATGTTTGAAATGTTCAAACTTTAATTCTGTATCTGGAGGATATTCAACAGCTTGAAGGATCTGACATAGCTTTTCATGCTTTTCTAATCTTTCTTGAGTTGTACACCCGAACAGCATAGAGGACAGATAAAACGTTTTCGGTTATGTTTGTGACCATCTCGACCTGCTAAAAGACAACTCAAGTCCTTTATCCAGCAATAGTGGCTCTCACCATCGTCATTGAATACCAATAGCAAATGTACATGTTTTTCGCGTTTATTTTCAGTTATTCTTACTGGTACAATTTCACCATCTTCATCCATATAGATGTTGATTGAAATGTTGTTGTTTATTTCAAATTTATCAATCATCTTTTTATCGGATGCTTTTACTGGATATGACAATCCTTCACAGTTAAGTTCCTCCCAGTATGAGTAATACTTTGTAACTCTCTGTGAATCTTTTGCTGGTGGATGTAGAGCGGATAGGATTGCCCAGATGAAACATCTATCATCATCACTGTTCTGTATGTTGATGACGGCCCGCTTGTTTTTTATGTACGTAGGTAGTTGTAAATACGTTCCACAACGTATAATTTGAGAAGTTGACAGAATAGATGGAGTTGAATGTATAGACATCATGTGGCATCTCATTTTGATTCTTGAGCTAAAGTGTTTCTGACAAACATCACAAGAAAATCGAATTCTCTTCTTTGATGAAGTTTGTTGAAAACCTGCTTCTTGACTACTTCTCTTCATGATTAATTTCAAACTGAACTGATTTTGCTTTAAGTCTCGATTTTCATAAACGATTCGAACGTCGCTTTCGAATTATTATTACACCATCATAATTGACCAATCAGATTGTAGGATTTCTAGAATCTTCTGGAACATTCTGGAAACTTCTAACCAATCAGATAAGAGGATTCTTAGGGACGTTCTGGAAAGTTCTGGAAACTTCTAGATTGTTAAATCGGAAACGAGGCTAGCGGTTAAGGAACTCTTGAGGTTGGAGAAACTCGTCGCACTATAGCGCGACCTGATGACGTCACTGATGATGTCACTGCGCTGAGGCCGGTGGAGTCCTGCCACCCCTTTGCAACCTACTTACGCCTACCCCCCAGGCGGCAACTTGAGGTGTAAGCGCCAGCACCGTAGCTTCTACGGTAAGAGAGGAGTTAGCGTGACAAAATGGTGTCATAATCCCCTTACTACTTTAGTATATAAGATATTTATGATTGGGTTACAGTTCAGAGATTGCGGAGTTAGATTTTTAAGTGTGTATTTCTGCACACTATTTAACTCTATTATGCACATTCAGTGGCGGAAATCAATGTTATGACATACTAGATATGTAATCCTTGATTGAAAAGAACACTCAGCAATTTGTTGTTATATTGAATTTTAATATAAATGTGTTATTGTAACTGTTTAGCTACAGCTACATTATTTGACTTTTTGTTTAGTTAGATTATTGCTTGTTCGTTGAATTTTTAATGCTCACGTACGACTATGCACCATTTTATATTCATGTGGTGATGTTCAATAAATTCGCTCTAATGATTTTTGTTGATTAGTGTATTTATCCGTCGTTTTCATCTTCTGCTTTCCTTTGTATCTCCAATACCCAGCGGCTCCACTTCCATAAGAAATTATATACCATGTGCGTTCCCAAAATCTCTGAGAAAGGGTGCCAGATTTCATAGGAATCTAGGACAGAGATTTTCAAAATCAGGGGTGTTTTCTAGAGTCAGAGATTTCCTAAAAAGGAGTCAACTTCACACATAATAACAAGAGTTTGTATATTTCACTGTTCTTAACTTAACCTTCAGCCACGTTTAGGTGCCACACTACATATACGGTACCTAGATACATACTCTATCAACAGCAAAAATAAACAATCTTACAGAGTTCAATGTAACTTTTGCAGAGAGGAAGCATGATACTCCAACTTTTAACTTGCTTTCATTACATGCGCTACAAAAGCTTTTTTGGGTACAAGTACTACAAATTCTGCAAACCAGCGACCATTGCTTGCTTTGCCCCAACAGAATTCTGTTTTGGCTGTTGCTTGTTGCCCTGATCTGCTCTTGCCTTGGCCTCTTAATGATGAAAGTGCAACATTTTTGTAAAGAGAGGCTAATATTTGGCGGGAACTGTACAACATTTTTCTGGGCCAAGGCTAGGTCCAGTGGAGTGGAAGTTTCCTTTGGCAATTGTTGGTTTTTAAAAAATCAATGTCAAGTCAAACAGATGACAGCAGTTGGAAAAAGTTTTTAGAATTGCGTGGAATACTGTAACAACCTATGTAACTGTTTGCTTAAGCTGTGTGTATGATTAAGAGATGCTGTCTCTTTTCCCAAAAACCTTGCTCATTGACTGATGAGGGGATGAATTCAGATTCAGCACTAAGAAGAATTAAACTGACACATTTACCCGACTGCTGATCCAGTTTAACTGACTACTAGAAATGCGTGTTCAATATTGGAGCACGTGAAATAGAAAATCGCTTAGCAGTGAAGGAATAATAGAATCATTTTATTTCATAATTTCCAAACTGAACATAGTATTGCTAATACACAACACAACAGCTAGCTAATACTCAGACATAAAAAGCAAGATGAATCAGTGAAGTTGATGAAGAACGGTGAAGTCATCTTTTAAATAAAACATTATTAAAAATAACAGAAATAAGACAGTCACTCCATAACGGGAACGCTCCCTAGGCCAAACTGATATAAAGATAGTGTGAGGGACTCGTCAATAATAACCACCTGGACAGAAATGGACTGCAGCTTGTGAATGCAAAGTTCCACTCTGAATATTAGGTCATCAAATGGAAGATTCCACAAATGATGGCATTGCGTTGCATCGGGGGCATTCGACAATGATGCATTGCGTTTATATATAAAATTCACTTCAATGCATGGAGGTAAAATGCAATCTGTCCAGCTGCACTCAGAAATTGCCCAAATTGAAGATCATGGGAAAGAGGCAGTACATTCTCACGCAGGATGTCAGGTTTGGAGCATACTAAATATCAGTGGGTTCATTTTGCTGACGCAACAACAATTGGGCTTCTTTTCGTACTTTCTTAATACTTCTTATAATTTGTGTTGTATCATCCATTTTGATTCTTTCGCAAACGAAACTCAGACTGTTTTATGCTCTACAATAGCAGTGAAGATGTAGTTTTAAATTCAATGCATAATGGAATTGGGAAGGAGCTGTGAGGCTGCTACCTGTTTAACAACCGACCCCGTCTGCATGCTAAGCATAAACGCCCAATGAGAGGTGATTCCAGAGGGGCGTTTATTGCAACAGAGGTGTTGAAAAGGGATGGGAGTCAGAAAAATTTCTTAACAATTCCACGGGGCGTTTATTCGAGATGGGCCCTATGTTCATCAAATTAACCCCCTTTAAAGAGAAGGGGGTTAATTTGATAAAAGACGGCATCCACGAAGAGATTTTCATTAGCTTTGAGAACTGGAGCTATCCCAATGGAACCGTGGGATTGAAAAAATTTTAATGCGGCTATTTTTCATGGTTATAAATGTGTACATCCCCACGCCCCTTTCGTTTGGTCCTCCTGAGTGCACTCTATTGTTGCTCTCTGTGAAGAGAAAGATTGCACTCAACTCATCCGAAAGACTAATAGGCAGATGTGTAGAGCGGAGGGTTTGGTCGGGGTCCTAGTTATTTCGTTGATCTGAGAACAAATAGAATTGTTATCGTACTTCTTTCTCCAGAAAGAATTAAAAGCCCTTGTGATCTCCGTTGAAATTCCTTGAATATTTAATATCCTTACATACAGTATGAAAAATATATAACCCTAACAAAAACCAGTTAGAAACAGAAAAGAATATTTTTAACAAGTTTTCCTAAAGAAAAATTCTTTTGAAACACTAAATCATTGATTTGCTCACTATATGATAATGAGCGAGTTGTGTGTGCATAGAAAAATACAATGCTTGCTGAATAATCATTTCATAAGCTAAAACCCTTGAAGGACCAAATCGAAGCCCAGATAAAGTAGAGGTAGGATGAACAAATAAATACTGTAACTCATATGAAAAACAGCCAATTTGGAGATTGTATTTGGAAACATTTTCCAGAGGAGCATGCCCCCAAGCCCCTCTTAATGGATACACCTTCCGTGCACTAAGCGCCCACTGCAAACACGATGGTAATGGCCTTTTTGATTTCACAAGCAAATAGGTAATATTTTACAAATAAGTGCGAAGGGCGTAATTATTCCGATTTGCACAAATCAAATTATAAATTTTAATAAAGGTTTGTTTACGGGGAGCAAATTGCGGTTCGTCAATAAGTTTTATATTGACATCGTTTTCGTAGCTATGAAATGAAATGAAATGAAATGTATATACAAACAATCGCCTACGTAATTATTCCATAAACAAGATGATAAGATGTCGCTGAAAAAAAACAAGCGAATGATATTGCTTAGGAGTCTTCTCGCAAAAGCTTTAATTAAAACATTAAAGCGATAAGGAGAAGCGGGAGCCAGAAATTGATTACATTGAATTCATTGAATAATGTATTTTGATAACGTGAAAATTGCATTCATCGATAGATAAGTTGTAAACTTTCTTAACGATTTATTGGCTAATCATGTCACTAATTCCCTTGGCCAATCAAAAGTTTTAATGTTATTTTTTGTCGCATTAATCCAATAATTTCCTTTACTTTATTGACCCAATCAGATTCACTTCCTTGCTTCGTCGTGCAAAGCAGTATGGGTGGAGATATAACTTTAGACGGGGGCTCCCCAGAAACCCTTCTTTCCCCACACAGACCACAATCGTACACTCCGTCCGTGACCATAACCCCCCCCCATTGGCTAAGTTTAAAAGAAAAAGTAACCAGTGCAAACCAACTCTTAAAAAACAAAGGCAAAAGAAAACGTTATGTCTACGAATCAGTGGGAAGACTAACAGCAAATAAGCTAAAGATGAAATACTAAATACTTATTGCAGGCAGTTTTTTTATAAGCAACTTCGCTTGGGTCTAGTTCAAAAAGTTGCTCATTTTTGGCCCTCTTATTTCAACCTTTTAGCAGCAACAGTTGCTTAGTACTGTAGTTGCTTGATTGAAACTGTTTTTCTACCCTAAGAATGGTATAGAGGCTAGGAAAACAGCAAAATTTGGAGTTATCCTATAGCTTTTTATGCAACAAACACGTTTTTCTTTCATTAGAAAGCGGATTATAAGAAACCTAGAACTGGACAGCCCAAAAGTTAACAAACTTTGTTAACTAGGAGGAAGGAGTTAAGAAACTTAAGAAATTTTCGTGTCAGTTTTCCAGCATACTGATGTGTGGACGTAGTAATCAATTCTCAAGCATTTCCGTGCGACCTCTCGCACCAGCATGGCTTATTCTTTACTTTGCAATACAATAATATTAATAATTTGCTTGCTATATTCATTTTTTTATCGTTTTTACTGCAATTTATTTGAATTAAATTCAGAAACTGTTAAGAAACTTTTGGAACTAAAATTGGGCCAAAAATTAAGACACTTTTAGAACTGGGCCCCGAGCCAGGTATCTTAAAAAAAAAACGTGTAACGCTAGAACAGCAAAGAAGTACTATAAATAACATCACTTATTGTTACCATATAGAGACTTAGTACTGAAAATTAGACGGACACCCCTCACAAAGAAATACATTACGTAAAGATACTCCGTTGATATGCGAGTTCTTGACGGCATTTGCAAATGAAAGGAAATAGCCCCATATTTGATCAATCCTCGATTTTAAATTTAAATTGTTGGTTAGCCTTTTTTCCTGTGGTACTATTCGTTGCTTAAAGTTTAAGGCTCTTTACATCTTCGTTGCTTATAAGCGATTGCTTATAAAAGAAGTGCGTGTTGTATATACGGCAACGCCACATATGTAGAACTGGAAGATCTGTATAGGTATATTTACTCTACAACCGTTATCTTTTTTGATTGTTCCTGAAATAGTAACCTAGAAAAGCTCCGACGGCTGATCATAGAGAACGGAAATCCAGCTCTGGTACCAAATATAACTTCCTGTACAGTCACAAGCTGTCGATGTGTAGGTCCACAAGGCAATTTTGTATCATGCAAAACTACGTGAAAATGCATCGCTAGCACCGTTCATTGTCTCACCTGTGGAGCAATTTTGCCCTACCGCTCCCACGGGTGGAGTTGAATGCCTTTGTTGGAGAATGAGACCTAGAAAATTCCTAGGAACTTGTTAACGTAAACAGGGGAAGCTCCCTTGGCTGTACATAAGATATGTTGTATGATATTTGTAATTTTTGGGTGATGCGCCCTTTCTTTGAAAAGAGTAGTAACGATGAAGGTCCCAATTCTTATGGTCTTCTAGAAATTCTACTGCGCTCCTTACACCCAATTTGTGATCAAGGGGCAACTGTTTAATGGATTTCCCTTGCTCGCAATTGGATTGGTTGCACTCTTTCAAAATACTCTACCTTATGGTCCTTTCTTAGAAGTAATACCACTCTAACTTCACTATATCATCCTCCCCTCTACGATACTTTGTTGCCGCTTGTAAATAAGTTTAGCGCTGATATCAAATCATTTAATTCTGATAGCTTAAATGTACGTAACTTATATAAACTTATATTAAATAGGTTGCAGATTGAACCTCGATCACAACAAACCTGGGAGATCATCGTCCAATCGTGCAATCTCCCTTGGAAAAGTGTCTGGTCCCCCTCTCTTCACGGCCTATCTACAGGATACGAAAATGATGTTTCCTTTGAAAATCACCCATCGCGTTTTGAAAACTTTAGATTATCTCAAATCCTGGGGCCTTAAAACCGATGGTCTATGTAAACACTGCAATAAAGCCGAAACCATAGAGCACGTGTTTTTGGAATGTCCTGTTGCTATAGAGACTTGGATTAATTTTGAAGAAATTTTGCAATCTCTCGGTACCAACAGTTTTGATTTGACAACGGAAAGTGTTTTCTTGCGCATCCTCCCCACCTCTGATAGATTTCATTGTAGACCTCTTTTATTGTATCTAATCAAATTAATTTGTTATCATATCTGGAATAGCAGATGCAAAACTATTTACGATAAGAAAGTAGTAAGTAAATTATCCTCGAAATCAGAAAAGTAATCTGAGATTGAATCACGATCGCCTTTAACACCATATCAGTCGATGGAGGAAAGACTTTCACTGTAAATAGTTTAACTGCAATCGTAGAAAATAATTCAATTAAGTTCAACATTTGATTTTTAAGCAATTCAAATAGGCATATATCCTGGTTATCACACGAACAATACAATGAGCCAGTAATTAATATTGTATTAAGTAGGCTTGACAATTACATCTGATTGAATGTGTTACATAACAGTATGATATGGAATTAATACAGTATTATTGTAATTAATTAGTTTCGATCCATATAATTTTTGTATCACTGTAATTAATCTGAATTTTGTACACTGCCCTTGCCATATCTATGGGGGGCCTGGAGGTGTACCTACTGCTTAACAGGGGGCACCTCAAATTAATATAAAATTAAATAAAAAATTATATGTTCTTATCAGCTTAATATCTGATATGCACCCAAGGGTGCTCAAATATTAAACTGATTTTTGGAATTGGTCCGTGGGTCTGAAGCTTGCTTCACCCCGGATACAGGCTGTCCTGGTATTGCAGTGCCGCCATGGATGGCCCACCCCCTCATCTTGAAGTGTAAAACAAGCAACACAGAAAAACCTTCTACATCCTTACATCTCTTTCTGTCCTCATCGTCTTGCAGATGTCTTAGCCATCCATCTCTCACACTACACTGCTTTAACAGTTATTATACAGGAAACAGCATGTGTTCTGCCCTATTTTTTCGACCTTTCACCACCGCATTGCATGAGTGCTGAAATTTCCAATGGCAACGAGTCATACCAAATCTGTTCTCATTCTTTTGTCGATCTCAACAGAATGGAAATGCCACACTTTCTTGTGTGGTCTGTTGCCGATGTACCACCTTTGAAACGAGAAGTTCCTGGACGATGCTCCCTCTGCAACAAAAATCTGCATACTTACCTGACGGGGAAGACATCTTAATCACGTGATTTTTTGGCTCTTCCCTTTTTCGCTTGTTTTGGTTGGAAATCAAACAAAAAGTAATCGAAAGTATTATAAATATTGTTTTAAAGTAATCCTCTAGAAAAATCAAGCTAAATGGCTTCGAATAGTGATGATTCTCGTGAAATTTCTGTATGGGGAGATATGGTTCTGGAGACAAACAGGCCTAAACCAATCTTTGCTGACAAACTCAAGAGATCTGATGGTAAAATGTCACTTGAAGCTAAACTCGAGACAACCGATCAGATTAATTTTAAAGAAATTATTTTGCATTTTCAAGAAAAATTTAAAGATGCTGGAGCTGTTCAACAACTTATGCAACTATCGCCTCATGCCGGAAAACAACGCTGGAATCGAGGGGCAATTCACTTCGAAAGTTTCGTACATATGGAGTTCGATAGAGGACAAAAGTCAATGCTGTCAATCAGGTTTGATAAACGCGATTAGCTTCGATAAACTTGATTAGATTCAATCGTTCACTGCATAATCAGGTTCATTAAAGTTGGTTAGATTCAATGTAAACGATTAGATTCGATAAATATCCCTGTCTATCAGATTTGTTGCCTTCGAACGAGATTGAAATGATTGAATCTGATTGAAAGTATCAAATCTAATTCATCTTTCGACTTTTGTCCAGCATCTAACGTGTAATCCTCTAATTGCATGGCAAGCCATCAGTGGTTTGCCTGTTTAGCCTTTGTGGTCACCACAACATACACGCTCTATTTGAAAAACTGTATCTTATTTCACAAAACCGGGGTTCTTTTCCTTGTGAATGAAAAATAGAGAACGCACATTTCAATTAGGACTTTTGTCCTCTATCTAACTCCATACGTACACTTCGCAAAATGTCCGCAAAAGTCCCAAAAGTCCGTTGTGATTTCAAAAGTCCATAAAGGTCTCGGCAAATTTTTTAAATTCCAGGAAGTCCTAGAAAATTCTAGAAATCCGTAAAGAAATCCTTGAAAATCTATCACAAACGCCTTCGAAGTCACAGTTTTTCTTCCCTCGACTGCCTGAACATTGTTATCTGTCCTCCACATCCCTTGAATGGTAGGTTAAATCGGCAAGAGGGCTGGGATCTAGGCTGTTCTCTCTTCTCTCGTCTGCAAATGGCAATGGCAAGGGAAGTCGTCAAGAATTTTTGAAGTCTTTGGAAATAGAAGAATGTCTGCAAGCAATTTGTCAAGGGAGTAATAAATAACTTCCAAGCCCTTGACATCTTATGAGTAAACATCTTTGCAAAAAATTGGACCAAAATAAGGTTGGCCTAAGTGAGTAGCGCCTTGTCTTGTTGTTTTGTTCCGAACTTGCTGTTCAGGTAGAGGCCTAGTGGCCAAAAAATTGCAATCTTATCTGACAGCCTACAGTCAACATTACAGAAGCCAGAAAGATTAACGCTGATTTTTTTCTGCAGGTAAATCTGAAATAGAGAAAATTCTTATAATATCCCAGAAGACTGCAAATACTAGTGACTGCTCTTCTTGTGCAAAACTAAAAGAAGAGTTGGAATCATTAAAGGTAGAATTTGATGCAAATAAAAATAATGGTCTTCATTATCCCTCTGGACCTGGCCCTCTTAAACAAATTGGGCAAACCTGAACTTATAACATATACATAGCTTTAAGAAATGTTGTGTCCTTCAGAATGAATTTTTCATCTGCTATTGATTAGTTTGGAATATTTATCAAAAAACACCCAAGTTGAAATTCAGTAAAATTTTATGTTGTGTCTTTCAGTGGGGTTTCTAGTCAACTTGCCCCACTACCAACTTGTCCTATTCCCAACTCGGCCTAATTTTAGGCCAACTGAAATGTTTTGGTCAACCCCACCTTTGAAGTCAACTAGCCCCATCAAAAAAATCTAGTTGCCCACACTGAACTATAAATAATTAAATATGGGGTCCCTGCCCCCAACCCCTTTTATTACACTGATGGATTCACTCAATTATATCATTTCATATCATTTGTTTAATTTGTGGGATGATTGAACTAAATATTTGGGGATTTGGGGCAAGTTGGATAAACATGTGGGGGACATGACTTGAAAGAGTTCTGACTTTATCTGGTTAAAGTAGGGCAAGTCGACCTGTTACCGTCAGTTGCTACCAAAGCTTTAAGTCTGGAAATTTACATTTTATTCTTGAATGATCCACTACCCTTAATTTTTATTTTCTTTCAGGAACAATATTTGCCAAACATGAACCATGTTCCATCAGAGTTATGGAATATATTTCCTCCTCGTGGAAATTATGTAAAGAACATTCTCCAGTTTAGTGGATATGAAACAGTAGCATCAATCCTGAAGCTGAAAGACAGAAAGGAGCTTGATAAAATTTTTGAGTTTCTGAAATCAATGAGTGACATCATTCCTGATAAAGTTGACATGTTTGGTATCTTCAGTGCAAATCCACAAAAGCTCATGCTGATTCCAGGCCTTGAGGTATGTTGGGAGTACCAATTATCCGCTGGTTAATATGAAGGTAAGGGCCTGTTTATATGGACAAAATCATCCCACCTTCCAGCCCGTCAGCTGAGCAGTGAGACAAAATTTTCAAGAGTTTACATGTAGAATTCCATCCCACCTTCCAGCCACTTGTCTCATATTTCCGCTTTTGTTTAATTTTCTCAGACAATAGGATTATGTCTGGCACTTGCGCATAATGAGCAATTTCATCCCACCGTCCAGCTTTCATCCCACCTTCCAGCGTTTATATGAGAAAATTTCATCCCACCCAGGTGAGATCCCACCTCTCAATGAGTGAGATCTCACCTGACCGGGATGAAACGTTCTCCATATAAACAGAAGATGAAAATCACAAAGGTTTGTATTGGAAGGTGAGATCTCACCTCTCAGCTACAGAGCTGGAAGGTGGGATGATTTTCCCCGTATAAACAGGCCCTAAGTCATAATCAGTGCCTCAGTTGGGTATATTTCCAAGACAACCTAAATTTGGGGCTTCAGAGATTTCGGGAGTTACACCTTCTAGATCTTTTTAAAATTACTCTCCAACCTTTTCAATGAAACAAGCTCAACTAACAAACTGCCAAAAAAAACGAACAAATTGCAAAAATAGGAAAAACAAACAATACTTAAAATAACGAGAAAGTGAAAACTTGCTATAAAGTGATAATTTGTCTGAGTGACATTTATCTTTATGGCCAAAATATTTGTCAATTCATATCGTGCTACTATGCTTTTCACATTTACTTAATATTTCTAAGATCCTATTTCAAATCCCATAACAATCAATATTGGCGTAACCACTCTCAGAACTGAAAATGTTTTCTGGCAGATAATCATTTTTTTCTCTTTTAAGCCTGTTCTGGACAATTTCGTCAAAACTGTAGAAAACCTTCGAAATGGTGGAAGTTCTACAGAATTCATACAGTCAAAATCAGTTCCAGCACCAACAAAAAGATCAGTCTCTTTCCAGCCAGCATCAAAGAATGTGCCTATGAATGCCACTATCCTGACAGCGAAACTAAAGCAATGGATTAAAAGCCAACCCCATTCTTCTCAGAAATTGAAGGAATTAAACCTTACATTGGACAGTATATTTTCAATTGCAGTAAATAGTTCCATTGCTTTTTACAGTTTAACAGTGTCTTGGAAAAATTCGATTTTGGGGGATACCCAATAGGAATACAGCTCACCAACTTCTGAAGTTAACAGGAAAAGGAATCAGCCAGTAAGACTTAAGGGGATATCAGTCCTTTATCTTATATATGTCTTAAGCTACCTAATAGATTCTTTCTAAAAAACTTAATTTCACCTTTTAAAGAATGTTGATTATATATATTTTGTACATCTACTAATGTTAGTATTTCCTATCTTAGGTTGATTCAGCCTCAAAAGCTGTATTTACTTGTGCAGTTTGCCAGGTGAAAATAATATTAACACCAAATGATAAGGAACTTGTCTGCTGCTCTTATGCTCAAAGGCATATAAGGAAAAGGTGTTGGCTAAATAAGCCCTTAAAGGAAGCTGCATCCTCAAGTTTTACTATCCTTGAATCAACAACAAGATCAACGAAATCATCTAGCTCTACTGCAACCATAGACTCGTACTTTTCAAGAGTTAAAAAACCATTTGAAAGTAAGCAACCAGTCTTTCAAGACTTGTGTTCTTCCTCCTCTTTCTCGCTAAAAGCTAGAATATTCTATTTAATATGATAATATCAAATGTTTTTCAGGAAAGCCTGTTATTGTCAACATGTCAGATATGGAAGATTCTGATTTCAGTGATGAAGAAGAAGAAGTGCTTGTTAGTACCTTTGTTAGTTATATATTGATAGAATCATTACCACACTCACAACTGTCAAGGCAGCAACATGCTAATTCACAATTATGTTTCAGATTCAGGAACAACAAAAAAACCTGTATCTGCCGGTTGGTCCAGCCGAAGCTTCAGGAGGCAGCGGGGGCATTAAGCAAAGATGGTAATGCTGTTGGCCAGGCTAAGATTACCCACTTTTTCAATCCAGCTACTGTGAGCAGTATTATTGACGATCATTCAGCTATGAGAGAAAATCTAAATCAAGTGCTTGGAAATGACAAAACTGCAAGTGTTAAACCAATTCTGTTAAAAATGTTTGCAAATGCAGAAAAAAAAACAACAAAAACAGTCAATGAAAGGTCACCGCCACGATGAATCAGTAAAGAAATTTGCATCTTCTTTACTTTGTCTTATGGGCAAAGCCTCGTATTAAATGTTGCAATCAAACCTTGGTAACGCTTTACCATCTGTCTCAACTTTACAAAGGAATATCTCGAGCATGGCAAAGAAGGAGAGTTTTGTTTTAAGAACTAATTGATCATTTAAAGAACTGGAATGCTCCTATGGAAGTTGGATTGTTTTGTTTCCTACCTAAGACCAGAATTCAGTGAAATCGGGTCAAATAAACGCACATTAGAACTTGGAACATACAAGGCCCTCTTAGACTTTGTGGAAGAATGTTTTGAAGATGGCAAGTACAGTATCTTTCCCTTATTTACTCATAAAATGATATATTTTGTTGGGTTCCATCACTGAACCATTTTCTATTTTTTCTCTTTTAGAAACATCGTCTGTTAGCCAGAGCCAACTTATACAGTTCATTACAGGATGCAGCACTAAACCTGCCTTGGGGCTTCCGCGAAACATTTCAGCCGAGTTCTACCCGAAGTCAGTACGTGTGCAATAAATATTGTGATGCCAGTACATTTATCAGATATCACAGAAATGAGAAAGACGATGGAGATGGCCGTAAAAGGATCCCAGGGATTCGGAAGGTGCTTATAAGTGGCATGTTTTGGAAAAGTACCTCAATCAACCCTTTCACTCCATGTTTAATCTAACATTGCAGTTGTTACGTGTCGCTTTTTGTTAAAAGATTGTTTTCATTTATATAACAGTCTCATTTTTATTGTTCTAGGATATTCATGTAATGTCTAATCTATATTAGCTGAAAATATTTTAACATGATGGCCTCCTTTTCTACATTACTCTCTGCGGATGATTCCTGAATTTCAGGCATTGCTTTTAGATGTGATTTTCGGAAAGCTCATGACGCAGTGAATCAGTAGAAAGAGAGATCCTTCAAAAATTCAGAGAAGCATTCAGATGTCTGATTCTTTATGAACTTATCGAATCATTGATTTTTTATGAATACGAATTATTCTCAATTTCGGGCACAGAGTCAAATATCAGCTGACTAAACTAAGTCAGCAAACAGTTGGGATGCATACGTCCAGTCATGTGGAGGATACCTCAAGTTGTTACTTTCAATTACATACTTGAAATGTGGAACCAGGTCTTTGTCATCACAATCAAGAGCCCGTGCAGCTTCTGCATGTACATTGTACTGATCAAGAATGCATCAAATCTTATTCTCGCTGATTTGTTCTCCACAATCAAAATAGCCAAACCATTCCGGTATATGATATAGCTGATCAGGGACACCAGAGATAGCTGCATGTCTTGATTTTCTAATCAAATGATTATTCCACTCTTCTACAACATTGTCTAGTTCCATTTGGAGGAGTCTTGAGTATACAAACCACGCACATTCCATGTGGACATGGCTTCCAAGCACCAAAAGGCCGCTGTTGACAAGATCCTTGAAATAGTCTATTATCCAAGCAGAGTAACCATGTTTATAATGGGACCACCAGTTCTCTATTCTTTGATTTGCAGGCGAAGTGCCATACCTGTGCGCTTGTACGTCATTTTTTAGTGCACTTTGAATACCTGCAATGATGCCATTTTCTGTCCCACAACCTGTCTGTACAATAGAAGGACAGCAGCCATACTTTTGCAGCGCACTGACAAAATAGCTTTCTGTTATAACTGGGTTATTGTTACTATTTCCAACTTTCAACCATAAAACTTTCCGTGAAAAGCCATCCACGCAGCCATGTATAGGAAAACCATATTTTCTCCACCTTTGTCTGTTCTGATTCTTGTTGGCCATCCATATTCACGTACAGCTGACAGGAAGCATTTTTCCACTGTTGATGCCAGCTTGTTATCTGCTGCTTGAAGATACAAAATCTTTCTTGAGAAGCCATCAATGGCTCCATGTATGACAATTCCAAATTTCCTAAATAGATGAAAAGAACACTACTAACAAACCCAGTTTACAATGCCATGCGGCCTTGTCATGGTTTATAATTAACATGGTATGTTATTGTTGTGTTATAAAATTATATTAACATGTGATATAATGTGAACAGGTATAAATTTTCATACTTAGTTAGTTTTAAATTGCTGTCCAGGTGCCGTAAGGAATTTGGTGCGGCAACCTTGTAAGTACGGCGATGAATACCAGCTCTGACGTTAGCGGTAACCAAGACCTCATCTAGTCGCATCATCGATTCCCGAACTCTGTTGCGCGATACCCATAATCCTTTGCTTTGCAATTCAGCTTGAATCATTGTGATACCACAAAGAGGCTGTCGACATACTGCAAGGTCTACATGTCTATCCAGTTCATCATCGGTGATGTCTGTTTTTCTCTTTCGGATAATAAACCAAAAAAGTCTTTTCTCCTCTTTATTGTTGCCACACTTACCCCTATGTGGAGAGAAGTAGAGAAATTGGAACTTGTTACAAATCCACTAACTATGTTATATCAGGATGAGGAGCTACAAGTGGTCTTAATATTTTACGGTATTTCATTGCTGAAAGGAACTATAATATTAGTTATATGGAATCCAAGAACAAAAGCAACCCGTGTTATTAAGATACAAGGCCGAAACATGCCGAAACTTACCGAAAATCTTTGCAATTGAAACCAATGAAAATCCAAGTACTAACATGGATTCGAGTTGGTCAATTTGAATATTCTTTTTTGGTCTGCCTTGTGCCCCAGTGAAAACCTCGTCAACGGCAAATTTATTTTCCCTTTCCTTGGCAGCAATGACATCTTCGATTGAATCTGATAAGTCCATAAGTTTCATTTCAGATTCTTTCATTTTCTCGACTAGATGACGCTTGTCTTCATATTCGGATTGGCTCGCATGCTAACCAACTACCATGGCTTTGAGGTTTCTTAGAGCATTGCTTGCAGCGTACAGTCTAGCTCCCATATGTTCTAGTTCTGGAACAGTGGGTTCATTTTGCTGACGCAACAACAATTGGGCTTCTTTTCGTACTTTCTTAATACTTCTTATAATTTGTGTTGTATCATCCATTTTGATTCTTTCGCGAACGAAACTCAGACTGTTTTATGCTCTGCAATAGCAGTGAAGATGTAGTTTTAAATTCAATGCATAATGGAATTGGGAAGGAGCTGTGAGGCTGCTACCTGTTTAACAACCGACCCCCGTCTGCATGCTAAGCATAAACGCCCAATGAGAGGTGATTCCAGAGGGGCGTTTATTGCAACAGAGGTGTTGAAAAGGGATGGGAGTCAGAAAAATTTCTTAACAATTCCACGGGGCGTTTATTCGAGATGGGCCCTATGTTCATCAAATTAACCCCCTTTAAAGAGAAGGGGGTTAATTTGATAAAAAACGGCATCCACGAAGAGATTTTCATTAGCTTTGAGAACTGGAGCTATCCCAATGGAACCGTGGGATTGAAAAATTTTAATGCAGCTATTTTTCATGGTTATAAATGTGTACATCCCCACGCCCCTTTCGTTTGGTCCTCCTGAGTGCACTCTGTTGTTGCTCTCCGTGAAGAGAAAGATTGCACTCAACTCATCCGAAAGACTAATAGGCAGGTGTGTAGAGCGGAGGGTTTGGTCGGGGTCCTAGTTATTTTGTTGATCTGAGAACAAATAGAATTGTTATCGTATTTCTTTCTCCAGAAAGAAATAAAAGCCCTTGTGATCTCCGTTGAAATTCCTTGAATATTTAATATCCTTACATACAGTATGAAAAATATATAACCCTAACAAAAACCAGTTAGAAACAGAAAAGAATAATTTTAACAAGTTTTCCTAAAGAAAAATTCTTTTGAAACACTAAATCATTGATTTGCTCACTATATGATAATGAGCGAGTTGTGTGTGCATAGAAAAATACAATGCTTGCTGAATAATCATTTCATAAGCTAAAACCCTTGAAGGACCAAATCGAAGCCCAGATAAAGTAGAGGTCGGATGAACAAATAAATACTGTAACTCATATGAAAAACAGCCAATTTGGAGATTGTATTTGGAAACATTTTCCAGAGGAGCATGCCCCCAAGCCCCTCTTAATGGATACACCTTCCGTGCACTAAGCGCCCACTGCAAACACGATGGTAATGGCGTTTTTGATTTCACAAGCAAATAGGTACTATTTTACAAATAAGTGCGAAGGGCGTAATTATTTCGATTTGCACAAATCAAATTATAAATTTTAATAAAGGTTTGTTTACGGGGAGCAAATTGCGGGGAGCATATTGACATCGTTTTCGTAGCTATGAAATGAAATGAAATGAAATGTATATACAAACAATCGCCTACTTAATTATTCCATAAACAAGATGATAAGATGTCGCTGAAAAAAAACAAGCGAATGATATTGCTTAGGAGTCTTCTCGCAAAAGCTTTAATTAAAACATTAAAGCGATAAGGAGAAGCGGGAGCCAGAAATTGATTACATTGAATTCATTGAATAATGTATTTTGATAACGTGAACATTGCATTCATCGATAGATAAGTTGTAAACTTTCTTAACGATTTATTGGCTAATCATGTCACTAATTTTATTTCCTTGACAGTTGACTGTGGTCTTTAGTGTAATTATTACTTTAGTTACAGTACATACTATATCAGCGTTTGTAGCATCGTAGCATACGAGTCAATATGAGTTCCATATTATTGATTAGAAATATGTTAACCACGTGTAGTTCTCTGCATAAGTTTATTCCCTTAGAACGTGCGTAAAGCAAAACAGTATTGACTTTGAATATTAACACGTGCATGACTGAACTGATCTGTCTGTGTGTGGTGTGGTTCTTAACTCCTTCAGAGTCTAAAAGGAGAACCTAGCCTGCGCGCAGACTCAGACACTTTTCAATCGAAAGTAGAGGATTGAAAAAATTGCTTTATAAATACAAAGGAGAATGGTTGTTTTAATTATCAATAAATCTATTTTCAATGTCTCAATGTCTCTGGACAGGGATGAGTAGTAGCACTTGCTTCTGCGAAAAACAGGTCCGCGAAAAGGTGTAAGGATGTAAACCCAAGACGAGTTTAAGTCCTTAAGAGGTTTGGTCGTTTCCTGGTTGTTGGTAACCCAGTTCTAAGTTCCCTTGGCCAATCAAAAGTTTTAATGTTATTTTTTGTCGCATTAATCCAATAATTTCCTTTACTTTATTGACCCAATCAGATTCACTTCCTTGCTTCGTCGTGCAAAGCAGTATGGGTGGAGATATAACTTTAGACGGGGGCTCCCCAGAAACCCTTCTTTCCCCACACAGACCACAATCGTACACTCCGTCCGTGACCATAACCCCCCCCCCATTGGCTAAGTTTAAAAGAAAAAGTAACCAGTGCAAACCAACTCTTAAAAAACAAAAGCAAAAGAAAACGTTATGTCTACGAATCAGTGGGAAGACTAACAGCAAATAAGCTAAAGATGAAATACTAAATACTTATTGCAGGCAGTTTTTTTATAAGCAACTTCCCTTGGGTCTAGTTCAAAAAGTTGCTCATTTTTGGCCCTCTTATGTCAACCTTTTAGCAGCAACAGTTGCTTAGTACTGTAGTTGCTTGATTGAAACTGTTTTTCTACCCTAAGAATGGTATAGAGGCTAGGAAAACAGCAAAATTTGGAGTTATCCTATAGCTTTTTATGCAACAAACACGTTTTTCTTTCATAAGAAAGCGGATTATAAGAAACCTAGAACTAGACAGCCCAAAAGTTAAGAAACTTTGTTAACTAGGAGGAAGGAGTTAAGAAACTTAAGAAATTTTCGTGTCAGTTTTCCAGCATACTGATTTAACATGTGTGGACGTAGTAATCAATTCTCAAGCATTTCCGTGCGACCTCTCCTACCAGCATGGCTTATTCTTTACTTTGCAATACAAATAATATTAATAATTTGCTTGCTATATTCATTTTTTTATCGTTTTTACTGCAATTTATTTGAATTAAATTCAGAAACTGTTAAGAAACTTTTGGAACTAAAATTGGGCCAAAAATTAAGACACTTTTAGAACTGGGCCTCGAGCCAGGTATCTTAAAAAAAAAAACCTGTAACGCTAGAACAGCAAAGAAGTACTATAAATAACATCACTTATTGTTACCATATAGAGACTTTGTACTGAAAATTAGACGGACACCCCTCACAAAGAAATACATTACGTAAAGATACTCCGTTGATATGCGAGTTCTTGACGGCATTTGCAAATGAAAGGAAATAGCTTCTATTTTGATCAATCCTCGATTTTAAATTTTAAATTCTTGGTTAGCCTTTTTTCCTGTGGTACTATTCGTTGCTTAAAGTTTAAGGCTCTTTACATCTTGGTTGCTTATAAGTGATTGCTTATAAAAGAAGTGCGTGTTGTATATACGGCAATGCCACATATGTAGAACTGGAAGATCTGTATAGGTATATTTACTCTACAACCGTTATCTTTTTTGATTGTTCCTGAAATGGTAACCTAGAAAAGCTCCGACGGCTGATCATAGAGAACAGAAATCCAGCTCTGGTACCAAATATAACTTTGCTGTACAGTCACAAGCTGTCGATGTGTAGGTCCACAAGGCAATTTTGTATCATGCAAAAGTACGTGAAAATGCCTCGCTAGCACCTTTCATTGTCTCACCTGTGGAGCAATTTTACCCTACCGCTCCCACGGGTGGAGTTGAACGCCTTTGTTGGAGAATGAGACCAAGAAAATTCCTAGGAACTTGTTAACGTAAACAGGGGAAGCTCCCTTGGCTGTACATAAGATATGTTGTATGATATTTGTAATTTTTGGGTGATGCGCCCTTTCTTTGAAAAGAGTAGTAACGATGAAGGTCCCAATTCATTTATCTATATGGATAGAGCAAGGCAATGCAGCTGCATTTCATGTCACCTGATCGCTCTGCCCTTTCTCTGCTTTGCATCTCTTTTTTGTTATTAGAGGGTCCAGATGGGGTTTAACGTTAAGTGTTATTGGACAAATTTCTGAACAGTTAAGTGTTATAGAAGGAAAAATTTAAGAGTTAGCTGTTATAAAAATTTTTTAGAGATTTAAGAGTTACAAAATATGTTTCATCATTTTCTTCTTCATTATCATCATCATCATCATCAATAATGGTAAAATCATAATCATTATCATCATAATCATCATCACTATCATCTCCACCAATAGTATCATCATCATCAACACTGTCACAATCATAATCATCATCAACTTCATCGTTTTCGTCATCATCATCAAAGTCGTCAATCAATCAAGCAGTCATTGTCATCACCATAATCATGATGATCAGAACCATGAACATGATTATCAGTATCATCATAATGATCATCATCATCATCAGCATGAAGGTTATTTATCACCACTATAATCACAATCTTGCATCCGTGGATGAAATCGTGAAAAAGTTAACCATCAACCTCTAAAATGGAAAAATGTGGCAAGATTTTGTAAAACCAAGTCATTGTCCTTTCATAAATGGTGGATTATCTGCGCCGTGGCATCACTACCTGCTGCACAAATAATTTAACTGTTAGCTGTTTTTCGACTAATTTTTTAAGTGTTAACTGTTATTTAATGAAATTGTTTGTTTTGTTGACCCCCCATCTGGACCCTCTTATTAGTAATACTGCTACTGACGCTGATGATATAGTATTATAAAGTATATGCTGTTTTTTTTATACGGTGCAAACTTCCAAGATGAATATTTGAGTAAAGATATTAGATTAGAGTATGTGTAGCAAGTCACAGGGATGAATTGGGGAGCGAAGCGAGCTAAATTTTGGTGTATGGGGTTTTGCCCCAGAAAATTTTTTGGGACCACGCTATTTAGAATGTCGGAGAATTCCCTTTAGAATGCGAGGAGACGCCCTTTTGGATAAAATAACAGATGGTAGTATCCTAATTTTTTGCAGAGATGAAAAAGGGTCGATGAAGAAACTTTATGAGAAACGTAACTACATATAAACTCAGGACACAACATTATGACAATATTAAGAATGTTACCAATATTTCGCCTTGCCAAGCAAGGCTTCTGCAGAGTGTTATAAACTGAAAAATTACATTACATTATATACAGAAGATGTTTGAATTATGGGCGGTGAAATATGATGTGTGGTAAGGGTAATGCTTCACAGCGACACATTATGGTGTGAAAGATGTGCATGTGATGGTAATAAAGATTGTTTACATAATCATAATGATGATAGAGAAATGATGATCAAATGGGTAATTATCAAAAGTTTTATTATAAATTTATAAAAATATTTAAGTGATAAAAAAATTAGAGAGCCAAGACTGGTGACCGAGAAAAGAGATAGAATCATTCTATTTCGTCCGTCAGGTGCAAGAGTGTTAGCTAGGCCACTGAAGTATTGCTCTTTGGCCGTTGTAACACTCTCGTTTATTGCGTCATTTGTAGATCGTCAACTGTGTGTCCGGGTTTACAGAAGTGATTCTGCAACCCCCATTGATCTGCAACCCCGGATTCGTCATGTTTTTAGTTGTATAGACGTAATCTGTAAAGAGATCAATGTTCTTGGCAGTACGACAGTAAAGAAAACCAGAAAAACGATCCACAAATTTCTAGTATTACACTCTTTTTTTTTATAAGGACAATTTTATAAGAACACGAGCCTGGATTTCGCCCAGATTTTAAGAACAAAATAAGAAGAAGCTGAGGCTGGCCTTTTCAAAAGCCCTAAGAATATCAGCTAAATATGAAAGTAAGACAGTCAGACTGAACGTAAAAAAGCAAGCAAACAAAGAAATAGACAAGACTGCTGCATTTTCACACAAACCTAGTACCACCGTAGACATTTATTAAAAGTATAGATATCTAAGTAACCAAGGAATTATGAACAGATTAAGAACATTTCAGGCTTAAAAACGGCAAAATTTTAAGAACAGCCAGCCTTAATCGCAATTTCCTGGTTCTTATAAAAAAAGATTGTACTTTATTTATAAAATAAGACATAACATAACCAATCACAATCATTTCCAAGGACATCTAAGAACAAGGCTAAAAACATTCTTCAAATACAAGATAATAGAAATAGAAATATATTATAAAGAATTACTATCCCTTTACTACCTAGTTCCTAGTTCCTTTAATTCCTTCGTTGTCTTTTCTGCATCCTTTTCTCGTGTTATTATGTTCTTCGTTAAATCCTGTGTTGCTACTATTGGTGCAGCAATGCAGGCTGTAAAACAAGTCATCAAACTGATTAACAATGGCAAACAAAGGGATATTTCAACATGAAGCACAGCTTTGTAGCAGGATATAAAATATCGGAAGAATGAGCGGGCTGACCTATGAAACTTGAGACAGACTGAATACCAGACAAATACATTGATTGCTGAGTAAGGAAAGCAGAAGTGAAGTGAAATCTAACGGTCAGATTTCCCCGCACACATTGCAGCAATGTTAATCTGCTTGTTCTTTTCTTTTATTTCCTTTTTAACACAGTAGATATTGTGCTTCTCTAACTGCAGCGCTCCGGTTTATAAAGCGAACAATGGACAGGTCTGACCATAGAAATGTGTCTGACCATCAGACAATACCATGCAACCTTATCAGTTATGTCATTATTATCGCATAATGCGGGTCATTATGTGTCAATTATGACAATTGGACAATAAGACAATTGGTATATATTAGGCCCGATAATTAATCGGTTTTTTATTGGGCCCGATAATTAATCGGTTGTTTATAAGGCCCGATATTGAACCAGACAAAGAGGTTAATATATCGGGCCGTGTTTTTAGTCATTATTGAGCTCCATAAATCGGGCCGATTTATACACGATTATAGGAACCTATATTTCGACCCGATTAATCTCAAAATAAAAGGTTACATCGGGCCGATTTTTCTATGATAAATTGGCCCGTTTCATGGGACCCAATTTTCAATATTTATTAGACCCGATGACATGGGGTGCAAAGAACCCCTATGTCAACATTATTGGGCTCAAAATGCATCAGATTTAGAGCTCCATAACACTTTCCTGGAAATCACCTCAACAGGATTACCAGGGAGTAAAAAAAACACAAAATATAGCCCGAAACGGGCTAAAAAGATTTTGAACCGAATATTCAATCATACTTTCGCAAGTGTCAAACCATATTCCAGTAGGTTCAAAACCAAAAACAGGATGTTGTTTTCTTGCAAGAAACGCACCTTTCCTCTGCTGATCTTGATCAGTTAAAAAAGGAATGGGATGGCCAAGTTTATTTGTCTCCTGGCAACAACCACAGTGCAGGAGTTTGTATGCTTTTCTCCCGCAGATCAAATTTTAAAATAATTTCTCAATCCCATTATTTTGCATGATGGTATTTGAATCTCATATGCGACTTTTGTGAGGCAAATATTCAGTTTTGCAACATTTATGCACCTAACCATGTCTCTCAACGTAAAGACTTTTTTGAATCCTTGCATGCTGTTCTGAAAGGGGGTATCCCAACAGTTTTCGGTGGAGATTTCAATTGCATCAAAGACTCCTTTTAGACAAAAACGGTGGAGACTCAGATCTAGCAATAACAGCATTAAAAGGCTTGCAACTGCTCAATCTTTCATACGATTTAAAGGACGTTTTCCTACATTTTAATCTGTCAACACGGAATTTCACATGGACAAATCCTGATGGTTCTATCTCGTGTCGGTTAGACAAATTTTATGTGTCTGAAGATATTTTTTGCAATTGTAGTCATTCTCACATAGTCTTTTTTCCCTATTCCGATGATGATGCTCGAAGCATCTCTTTTAGACTCCCAAACTCTTTGAAAAAGGTTCCAGGGGTTTGGAAATTTAATACCTCACTCTTAGATAATGCTGATTTTGTCAACAAAATAAAATCTTTCTGGTCCCATTGGCAGCTACGGAAGATTGACTTCCGAGATTTAAATGCCTGTTAGGATATTGGGAAATGCAAGATTAAACATATCGCTATGAAACTCTCTAAGCGCTTAGCATGGGGACAATGCCAAAAGCGAGCCCGTTTAGAAAATAAACTTCGGGATCTTAGCGCCTTAAAGCCGTCTAGGCCTGTTTTAGATGCAATCGAGGCTATAAAGTCTGACATTATAGACCTTGCTAACACTCTTGTTCATGGTGCAAGAATTTGTTCAAAGGAAGGCTTCTATACAGAGTTTGAAAAGCCTTCCAGATACTTTTACTCTTTGAGAAATTCTTGCCAAAGCTCTAAAGTCATTTCTGCATTAAAATGCGAAGGCAGAACTGTTACCTCCACTCAGGATATACTAGAAAAGTCTGCTCAGTTTTACGAAAATTTATACACTGCCGAGAATCCTGATCTTGCAGCTCAAGATTTTCTTCTTTCGCAAATCGAAAAACGTCTGTCCCCTGAAGAAAGGGACTCCTTAGAGATTAAACTTGATTTACAATTATGTTACGATGCTCTGTCTTCAATGAAGAGCCAAAAATCTTGTAGATGTTCTTAATTACTCTCTTTATTCTGGTTTGCTCCCCAAGTCCATGAGACTTGCTTTGATATCTCTTTTGTTCAAAAAAGGAGACAAACTTGACCTTGAAAATTGGCGTTCGATATCTCTCCTTTATGTCGATGATAAAATTGGCACTAAAGCCCTTGCAAACCGCTTAAAAACCGTTCTTCCTTCTATACTGAATCAGGACCAAACCTGTTGCGTCCGCGGAAGAACTATCTTTGATAACCTTTTTCTGGTTAGAGATTCAATCTTTTATGCTGAACAAAAGAATCTACCCTTAGCAATTATCAAAGTCGATCAAGAGAAAGCTTTTGATCGTGTAAATTGGGATTTTCTTAATAAAATTATGATGCGTATGAATTTTGGACTTGTCTTCATCAGCTTCATCACGACAATCTACAACAATGTGTCGTCATGTGTCCTAAATAACGGTCATTCTTCCAGAAAGTTTCTTCTCCAATGAGGGGTCCGCCAAGGATGCCCTCTTTCTCCTTTATTGTACTGTTTGGTAGCAGAAACAGTCCGAAATAATAATCTTGTATCTGGATTACCACTTCCTGGCTCCACTTCACTTTCCTTGTTACTGATGATAATTCTGTAAAGGAAGCTTTCAAATCCGTCCGTGATTTTGAAGCTGGATCAGGCTCCAAAGTAAATTTCTCGAAAGGGAAATCTGGAGGTGTCTGGTTCGGGAAATACAAAGCTTGCGCTTCACGCTCTGTCCCAGAACTAAACTGGGCTTCTGAGGACATTGAAATCCTTGGTGTGTCTTTTGGCGCAAATGAGGCAAACAATGATGCTTTTACTAAACGTGTCAACAATCTAGAGCAAAGTCTCCTTGCTTGGTCGAATCGCTCCCTATCATTGCATTCAAAAGTAATGATAATTAACACACTTGGTCTTTCCGGTCTTATTTACCTTTCTACTGTCTATCCTGTTCCTCCTAATATCCTAACAAGGGTCTATACCCTGATATCGTCAAACGAGAAGTCATCTCCCAACTCCGAGATAAAGGGAGCTTAGGCCTCATTAACCTTCGGCTGAAGAATTAAGCCCTTCTACTGCGCTCCTTACACCCAATTTGTGATCAAGGGGCAACTGTTTAATGGATTTTCCTTGCTCGAAATTGGATTGGTTGCACTCTTTCAAAATACTCTACCTTATGGTCCTTTCTTAGAAGTAATACCACTCCAAATTCCCTATATCATCCTCCCCTCTACGATACTTTGTTGTCCCTTGTAAATAAGTTTAGCGCTGATATCAAATCATTTAATTCTGATAGCTTAAATGTACGTAACTTATATAAACTTATATTAAATAGGTTGCAGATTGAACCTCGATCACAACAAACCTGGGAGATCATCGTCCAATCGCGCAATCTCCCTTGGAAAAGTGTCTGGTCCCCCTCTCTTCACGGCCTATCTACAGGATACGAAAATGATGTTTCCTTTGAAAATCACCCATCGCGTTTTGAAAACTTTAGATTATCTCAAATCCTGGGGCCTTAAAACCGATGGTCTACGTAAACACTGCAATAAAGCCGAAACCATAGAGCATGTGTTTTTGGAATGTCCTGCTGCTATAGAGACTTGGATTAATTTTGAAGAAATTTTGCAATCTCTCGGTACCAACAGTTTTGATTTGACAACGGAAAGTGTTTTCTTGCGCATCCTCCCCACCTATGATAGTTTTCATTGTAGACCTCTTTTATTGTATCTAATCAAATTAATTTGTTATCATATCTGGAATAGCAGATGCAAAACTATTTACGATAAGAAAGTAGTAAGTAAATTATCCTCGAAATCAGAAAAGTAATCTGAGATTGAATCACGATCGCCTTTAACACCATATCAGTCGATGGAGGAAAGACTTTCACTGTAAATAGTTTAATTGCAATCGTAGAAAATAATTCAATTAAGTTCAACATTTGATTTTTAAGCAATTCAAATAGGCATATATCCTGGTTATCACACGAACAATACAATGAGCCAGTAATTAATATTGTATTAAGTAGGCTTGACAATTACATCTGATTGAATGTGTTTCATAACAGTATGATATGGAATTAGTACAGTATTATTGTAATTAATTAGTTTCGATCCATATAATTTTTGTATCATTGTAATTAATCTGAATTTTGTACACTGCCCTTGCCATATCTATGGGGGGCCTGGAGGTGCTGATATGCACCCAAGGGTGCTCAAATATTAAACTGATTTTTGGAATTGGTCCGTGGGTCTGAAGCTTGCTTCACCCCGGATACAGGTTTTCCTGGTATTGCAGTGCCGCCATGGATGGCCCACCCCCTCATCTTGAAGTGTAAAACAAGCAACACAGAAAAACCTTCTACATCCTTACATCTCTTTATGTCCTCATCGTCTTGCGGATGTCTTAGCCATCCATCTCTCACATTACACTGCTTTAACAGTTATTATACAGGAAACAGCATGTGTTCTGCCATATTTTTTCGACCTTTCACCACCGCATTGCATGAGTGCTGAAATTTCCAATGGCTACGAGTCGTACCAAATCTGTTCTCATTCTTTTGTCGATCTCAACGGAATGGAAGTGCCACACTTTCATGTGTGGTCTGTTGCCGATGTACCACATTTGAAACGAGAAGTTCCTGGACGACGCTCCCTCTGCAACAAAAATCTGCATACTTACCTGACGGGAAGACATCTTAATCACGTGATTTTTTTGCTCTTCCCTTTTTCGCTTGTTTTGGTTGGAAATCAAACAAAAAGTAATCGAAAGTATTATAAATATTGTTTTAACGTAATCCTCTAGAAAAATCAAGCTAAATGGCTTCGAATAGTGATGATTCTCGTGAAATTTCTGTATGGGGAGATATGGTTCTGGAGACAAACAGGCCTAAACCAATCTTTGCTGACAAACTCAAGAGATCTGATGGTAAAATGTCACTTGAAGCTAAACTCGAGACAACCGATCAGATTAATTTTAAAGAAATTATTTTGCATTTTCAAGAAAAATTTAAAGATGCAGGAGCTGTTCAACAACTTATGCAACTATCGCCTCATGCCGGAAAACAACGCTGGAATCGAGGGACAATTCACTTCGAAAGTCTCGTACATATGGAGTTAGATAGAGGACAAAAGTCAATGCTGTCAATCAGGTTTGATAAACGCGATTAGCTTCAATAGACTTGATTAGATTCAATCGTTCACTGCATAATCAGGTTCATTAAAGTTGGTTAGATTCAATGTAAACGATTAGATTCGATAAATATCCCTGTCTATCAGATTCGTTGCCTTCAAACGAGATTGAAATGATTGAATCTGATTGAAAGTATCGAATCTAATTCATCTTTCGACTTCTGTCAAGCATCTAACGTGTAATCCTCTTATTGCATGGCAAGCCATCAGTGGTTTGCCTGTTTAGCCTTTGTGGTCACCACAATATACACGCTCTATTTGAAAAACTGTATCTTATTTCACAAAACCGGGGTTCTTTTCCTTGTGAATGAAAAATAGAGAACGCACATTTAAATTAGGACTTTTGTCCTCTATCTAACTCCATACATAGTGACACTTTCGCAAAAAGTCCGCAAAAGTCCCAAAAGTCCGTTGTGATTTCAAAAGTCCATAAAGGTCTCGGCAAATTTTTAAAAGTCCAGGAAGTCCTAGAAAATTCTAGAAATCCGTAAAGAAATCCTTGAAAATCTATCACAAACGCCTTCGAAGTCACAGTTTTTCTTTCCTCGACTGCCTGAACATTGTTATCTGTCCTCCACATCCATTGAATGGTAAGTTAAATCGGCAAGAGGGCTGGGATCTAGGCTGTTCTCTCTTCTCTCGTCTGCAAATGGCAATGGCAAGGGAAGTCGTCAAGAATTTTTGAAGTCTTTGGAAATAGAAGAATGGCTGCAAGCAATTTGTCAAGGGAGTAATAAATAACTTCCAAGCCCTTGACATCTTATGAGTAAACATCTTTGCAAAAAATTGGACCAAAATAAGGTTGGCCTAAGTGAGTAGCGCCTTGTCTTGTTGTTTTGTTCCTAACTTGCTGTTGAGGTAGAGCCCTAGTGGCCAAAAAAATTGCAATCTTATCTGACAGCCTACAGTCAACATTACAGAAGCCAGAAAGATTAACGCTGATTTTTTTCTGCAGGTAAATCTGAAATAGAGAAAATTCTTATAATATCCCAGAAGACTGTAAATACTAGTGACTGCTCTTCTTGTGCAAAACTAAAAGAAGAGTTGGAATCATTAAAGGTAGAATTTGATGCAAATAAAAATAATGGTCTTCATTATCCCTCTGGACCTGGCCCTCTTAAACAAATTGGGCAAACCTGAACTTATAACATATACATAGCTTTAAGAAATGTTGTGTCCTTCAGACTGAATTTTTCATCTGCTATTGATTAGTTTGGAAAATTTATCAAAAAACACCCAAGTTGAAGTTCAGTAAAATTTTATGTTGTGTCTTTCAGTGGGGTTTCTAGTCAACTTGCCCCACTACCAACTTGTCCTATTCCCAACTCGGCCTAATTTTAGGCCAACTGAAATGTTTTGGTCAACCCCACCTTTGAAGTCAACTAGCCCCATCAAAAAAATCTAGTTGCCCACACTGAACTATAAATAATTAAATATGGGGTCCCTGCCCCCAACCCCTTTTATTACACTGATGGATTCACTCAATTATATCATTTCATATCATTTGTTTAATTGGTGGGATGATTGAACTAAATATTTGGGGATTTGGGGCAAGTTAGATAAACATGTGGGGGACATGACTTGAAAGAGTTCTGACTTTATCTGGTTAAAGTAGGGCAAGTCGACCTGTTACCGTCAGTTGCTACCAAAGCTTTAAGTCTGGAAATTTACATTTTATTCTTGAATGATCCACTACCCTTAATTTTTATTTTCTTTCAGGAACAATATTTGCCAAACATGAACCATGTTCCACCAGAGTTATGGAATATGTTTCCTCCTCGTGGAAATTATGTAAAGAACATTCTCCAGTTTAGTGGATATGAAACAGTAGCATCAATCCTGAAGCTGAAAGACAGGAAGGAGCTTGATAAAATTTTTGAGTTTCTGAAATCAATGAGTGACATCATTCCTGATAAAGTTGACATGTTTGGTATCTTCAGTGCAAATCCACAAAAGCTCATGCTGATTCCAGGCCTTGAGGTATGTTGGGAGTACCAATTATCCGCTGGTTAATATGAAGGTAAGGGCCTGTTTATATGGACAAAATCATCCCACCTTCCAGCCCGTCAGCTGAGCAGTGAGAAGAAATTTTCAAGAGTTTACATGTAGAATTCCATCCCACCTTCCAGCCACTTGTCTCATATTTCCGCTTTTGTTTAATTTTCTCAGACAATAGGATTATGTCTGGCACTTGCGCATAATGAGCAATTTCATCCCACCGTCCAGCTTTCATCCCACCTTCCAGCGTTTATATGAGAAAATTTCATCCCACCCAGGTGAGATCCCACCTCTCAACGAGTGAGATCTCACCTGACCGGGATGAAACGTTCTCCATATAAACAGAAGATGAGAATCACAAAGGTTTGTATTGAAAGGTGAGATCTCACCTCTCAGCTACAGAGCTGGAAGGTGGGATGATTTTCCCCATATAAACAGGACCTAAGTCATAATCAGTGCCTCAGTTGGGTATATTTCCAAGACAACCTAAATTTAGGGCTTCAGAGATTTCGGGAGTTACACCTTCTAGATCTTTTTAAAATTACTCTCCAACCTTTTCAATGAAACAAGCTCAACTTACAAACTGCCAAAAAAAACGAACAAATTGCAAAAATAGGAAAAACAAACAATACTTCAAATAACGAGAAAGTGAAAACTTGCTATAAAGTGATAATTTGTCTGAGTGACATTTATCTTTATGGCCAAAATATTTGTCAATTCATATCGTGCTACTATGCTTTTCACATTTACTTAATATTTCTAAGATCCTATTTCAAATCCCATAACAATCAATATTGGCGTAACCACTCTCAGAACTGAAAATGTTGTCTGGCAGATAATCATTTTTTTCTCTTTTAAGCCTGTTCTGGACAATTTCGTCAAAACTGTAGAAAACCTTCGAAATGGTGGAAGTTCTACAGAATTCATACAGTCAAAATCAGTTCCAGCATCAACAAAAAGATCAGTGTCTTTCCAGCCAGCATCAAAGAATGTACCTATGAATGCCACTATCCTGACAGCGAAACTAAAGCAATGGATTAAAAGTCAACCCCATTCTTCTCAAAAATTGAAGGAATTAAACCTTACATTGGACAGTATATTTTCAATTGCAGTAAGTAAATAGTTCCATTGCTTTTTACAGTTTTACAGTGTCTTGGAAAAATTTGATTTTGGGGGATACCCAATAGGAATACAGTTCACCAACTTCTGAAGTTAACAGGAAAAGGAATCAGCCAGTAAGACTTAAGGGGATATCAGTCCTTTATCTTATATATGTCTTAAGCTACCTAATAGATTCTTTCTAAAAAACTTAATTTAACCTTTCAAAGAATGTTGATTATATATATTTTGTACATCTACTAATGTTAGTATTTCCTATCTTAGGTTGATTCAGCCTCAAAAGCTGTATTTACTTGTGCAGTTTGCCAGGTGAAAATAATATTAACACCAAATGATAAGGGACTTGTCTGCTGCTCTTATGCTCAAAGGCATATAACAAAAAGGTGTTGGCTAAATAAGCCCTTAAAGGAAGCTGCATCCTCAAGTTTTACTATCCTTGAATCAACAACAAGATCAACGAAATCATCTAGCTCTACTGCAACCGTAGACTCATACTTTTCAAGAGTTAAAAAACCATTTGAAAGTAAGCCACCAGTCTTTCAAGACTTGTGTTCTTCCTCCTCTTTCTCTCTAAAAGCTAGAATATTCTATTTAATATGATAATATCAAATGTTTTTCAGGAAAGCCTGTTATTGTCAACATGTCAAATATGGAAGATTCTGATTTCAGTGATGAAGAAGAAGAAGTGCTTGTTAGTAGTACCTTTGTTAGTTATATATTGATAGAATCATTACCACACTCACAACTGTCAAGGCAGCAACATGCTAATTCACAATTATGTTTCAGATTCAGAAACAACAAAAAAAACCTGTATCTGCCGGTTGGTCCAGCCGAAGCTTCAGGAGGCAGCGGGGGCATTAAGCAAAGATGGTAATGCTGTTGGCCAGGCTAAGATTACCCACTTTTTCAATCCAGCTACTGTGAGCAGTATTATTGACGATCATTCAGCTATGAGAGAAAATCTAAATCAAGTGCTTGGAAATGACAAAATTGCAAGTGTTAAACCAATTCTGTTAAAAATGTTTGCAAATGCAGAAAAAAAAACAACAAAAACAGTCAATGAAAAGTCACCGCCACGATGAATCAGTAAAGAAATTTGCATCTTCTTTACTTTGTCTTATGGGCAAAGCCTCGTATTAAATGTTGCAATCAAACCTTGGTAACGCTTTACCATCTGTCTCAACTTTACAAAGGAATATCTCGAGTATGGCAAAGAAGGAGAGTTTTGTTTTAAGAACTAATTGATCATTTAAAGAACTGGAATGCTCCTATGGGAGTTCACATTGGGTTAGATGACACACGTATACTAAAAAAAGTAGAATATGATCCTGTAACTGGTCGCTTTGTAGGATTTTGTTTGCCTCTGAACGATGGAATTTCGGTTGTTCATACTTTCGTTCTACAAACATTTGAACAAATCGAGGACACATATAATTCTACAAGTATCGTAACTTATGCACACTGCATCGTGGCAAAGCCAGAATGTCCTATTGCTCCATCGTTTGTGCTGTTTCTGCTTGGGACTGATTCCAAATACACACACATAGAAATAACAAAAAGATTGCAAATTATTAAAAGTGAATTATGGAAACATGGGGTGAAAGTTTATTCAAATGGTGCAGATGGTGCAGGACCTTTTCTAAAGGCAATGATGATATAAAGTAATCTGTTCAAACTGCCATACAATCTAATATACCTGAAAGCCGGAAATTTTATCTAATGCCGACTCTGAGATCAGACAGTTTAAGTGCACAGGATTTAATACACCTATTAGCCAAGTTACGAACTCACTTGATTATTCCATCAAATATCATAAGTATTGGTTCAGAAGTTGCATGCAGAGGTCATCTAACAGAAATTTTGAAAAAGTTTCCAAAAGCAAAACATGGATTAAGGCGGGTTTACACGATCGTTTTTTGCTAAATGTTTTTTCGATATTGGACTGGGATGCTCAACAATGACCGTGTAACATCCCTAAAACTTTGATCTTGACTGCAGTTTTTAATTCGCTTAATTGGTGATAATGAGCCATCATTGAAGATTTTATTTTGATCTGGGGTCAGAATAAAATCTCCCGCATCATTTTTTTTCAAAGGCGCCCGACAATTTTCTGACGTCATTTCTAGTTCCTAGGCTCTTGAATGTAATTTCTTTCGATCAGAGACACAATTACTCAGCAAAACTCGAGAATTTTTTCATTTCGAACTGAATTTTTTCGAAAATTTAATAATTTCAGTAAAAAAATCAAAACTACATCAAAGTATAGAGAGCTAAATAGAATAACTCGAAGAACTGATGTAGTTTTGACTTTTTTATGGGTTAAAACACAGGGGACTGTGGTTTATCTCAACTTTATGCGTGATATTAGAGACTCAGCTTTTGACAAGTCATTGTCACCCTTGCGTAGGCTTTATTTGATATGGAAGTCAGTTCACTTTGTAAGAATATGGAGCTGTTGGCTGGAAATAAACCATCTTTCTCAATATGACCAGTTCATCACAAACAATGCATATCTTTGCCTGGAATTAAACGCCCACATGATCCTCAATCTTGTTTATAACATCATCATTGGGGTCTTTCCAAAAGATACCTCGAGAATATGGATGAATGGATCTCAGTCATGTGAGCAACTTTTTCGCATTCTTTGCTCAATGACACCAACATTCTCCACGACAGTAAACTTCACACTCAAAGGCATTCTGGAAAAAGTCCACAAGCTGCAATTTTTATCCTCATCAGAGTCTGATGAAACAATTGTATTTCCCCGTGTAAAACAACGCTTGTTACAGCTAAAGGAAGAAAGCGATGCAACTTTCTCCATACCGACACTAGATCAAGTTACTAAAGAAATACTAAAGGCGAAGAAAGATGCTATGCAGATTTGTCATTCTTGTGGAGTCGTATGATGATCTGGAAATAGTAAAGAATGTGCAAAATATAATTGAAGAGGTAGTAGCTAATGATAACGAGTCAGAAGAGATACATACAAGTTGCAATGAAAATGTAAGCACAATCAGCAAAAATTTCATGTCGTCAGATGAAGTTGTTATGATTCAAGAAGACCTTTCGGGCATTAAGTTGATATGGAAGCTGAGACGGATCAATCCTTGTTTCTCGGTACAATCAACAAATCTTTTTCAAATCCACAAATCAGCATGAAATCTTTTGCTGCCATATTCCTAAATCCTCATTTCTTTACCAAATCCTCACATACTTTTCAAATCTACGTTTTCAATTCACTAATCTCCAAATATCTTCCAAATCTACATTTCAAGTTCAATATCCACAAATATTGCCAAAATCAACATTTCAAGTTCAAAATCCACAAATATTTCCAAAATCCACATTTCAATTTCAAAATCCACAAATATTTCCAAAATCCACATTTGAATTTCAAAATCCACATTTCAATTTCAAAATCCACAAATATTTCCCAAATCCACATTTAATTTCAAAATCCATGTTTCGATTTCAAAATCAACAACTGTTTTTAATCAACAAATGTTTTAAATCCACAAATCAAACAAATCAAGCTCCAAAAAGAAAGTAAAGAAAAAAGAAAAGAAAGAAGTCAGGGGTGGTCATCATCGCGCAAACAAACAAAAAGAAAAGAAAGAAGGGGCTACACGAGGTCATCATCGAGCAAACATGGTGGCTAGTTTTTGCCATAATTGTGGTGCAAAGAGAAATGAAACACACCGGTTTTGTGTCGTTTGCGCCGCAAACGTGGAAAGAGATAAGGAAGGCATTGAAGCTATAAATTTGGAAGAGTTTATTAGTGCAAAGTCTCAGGAACGTACAAGTCGTTTCGGCAAGAAAAAGGCTTTGAAAAGATCACTCGGTGTTGGGGATGGTGAGAATGATGGTGAGGATGATTTGATGAGGCCTGCTACCTATAGGCCAAGTACAAAAAAGGCAAAGATATCCACAAAGTTATCAGCAGCTGTTGGGAGGAAGAAGAATTTTTTTAGTGAAACTGTGAAGATTAACATTGGCATTGCTAAAGAAAACGAAAATGGAGATTTATCAACTGTTAGGGGCAGCCTTGCAAGTCTCGATGTGAGAAAAGCAATGAAATATGATGAAGTTTTAAAAGTAGCAATAAACAAGCACGCAGCTTCCAATCAATTTTTTGATTCTTCAGTAAGTTATGCCCTGCTGTACCCAGATTTCAAAGTTGCACTACAGGTTCCTCTTACCAATGCTCCTTTTTACAGTAGAGAAATAAAAAGGAGCTTGGAAAAACATAGGCGACATTCGTACGAGCATGCGCTTTAGATTACTTGATTTATCCAAAAAAGCGCCTGGGCCCGAGCTTTGGCGGGAGGTTTCAGAAAAATCTTGATGGTGTAAACATGGAAAAAGCATGAGCACTAGGAGAGAGATTGATTTATACTGGCCTAAGCTGTAATTTGACAACCTACCAGAAAGAGAAACATAGACAGAAAGGACAGCAGAGATAGAAAGACAAAAAAGTAAGATAAAGTGTTATTGAATAAAAATTAGAAAACACAGGTAGGCTGTCACAAATTACAGCTTAGGCCAGTATCACTCTCTGTGTTTCATTTCCTAAACCAAAATCATTCCACAAATACCATGTTTCACTGCCATATTTTCCTTATTTTACTGATTTAATAACGAATGTACTATAATATCAAGAAATTTTTTGTCTTCCACAACTTTTGAAAAGGATTTTCCTCAAGTTTGTCTGTTTAAAGGGCACCATGGTGACACCTACACGTTTTTTTTTATAAGAAAGTGGTTTATAAGAAAGTAGTGCTCAACATCTTAAAAACCTAAGAAAGTTCAATACTGGATTCTTGAAACTTAAGAAAGCTCTGTTTCATACTTTCACTCCTAATGTTCTGTATGTTTTTTCGCTCTTGTATTCAGGCGCTCATCTTGCTATTAAACGAGTTTTATTATTATTTTCTTTTAAAAACGTGGTATTTGTGCAATGTATACAGTGCCTTAAACTGTGCATTCTTAGAAATACTGCATTCCCAAATTTTTGCTAAGAAAGTCACAAGAAAGTTTTGGTACTGAAAACATGAAATATCTAAGAAAGTTTCAATACTGGCCCAAAAAGGGATGGTATAATTTAAGATTCAAGATCCAAGATCCAAGATCCGAGATATTAAGATCCGAGATATTAAGATCCGAGAAATTAAGATCCGAGATATTAAGATTTGAGAAATTAAGATCCCAGAAATTAAGATCCGAGACATTAAGATCCAAGAAATTAAGATCCAATATTTGGCGGTTTATACATACTTGTATATTATACTTATAACTTAGGCCTATGGAATAGACAACATGAAGTCACTGTATTTTTAGCTTAAATTTGTTTGTTTTCTATTTTTAAACAATTCTCAAATTTGGCCGCCAAATTTGAGAATTGTTTAAAAATAGAAAACAAACAAGACTAAAATTATCATTAATTATTGTGTATTTTTTATTAATTTTCACGCGAAAACAATCACGAAGTGCTCATCAGAGAAAAATTATTCGGAAACTAAAACTAATAAACTAAAACACAAGGTGGTGCCGTGGATCGATCCAGCGACCACATAATCTGCGTCACGCGCACTAACCCATTGAGCTACTGTAGTGCTTGTGAAACCCGGTGATTTTCTTGATGTGATGAACAGAATATATAGGTGGATATTGTTGCTGCATTTTGCTGATGCAAAACAGACAGCCCCATTTTCACCCTGAACCCTATTTTGGCCAGGCTCTATTTGGACGGGGAACATGTGTGTGAAGCTCCTTGTATCCCCGCAATTTTTGCAGAAACATGTTTAAAGTTAAACAGAAGCTAAATAACGAAAAGTTCGGTCATTAATATCTCGGATCTTAATTTCTTGGATCTTAATATCTCGGATCTTAATTTCTCGGATCTTAATTTCTCGGATCTTAATATCTCGGATCTTAATATCTCGGATCTTAATTTCTCGGATCTTAATATCTCGGATCTTAATATCTCGGATCTTAATTTCTCGGATCTTGGATCTTGGATCTTGAATCTTAAATTATACCATCCCCAAAAAAAACTTTCTTATAAAAAAAAACGTGTATTGCAGATATGCAATAGCAGTTTGCAAGAGCAGAGAACTTTAAGAAAAAAACGATTATTTACAAATAAATTACTAATCAACGAATCAGCTTTTGAATATTTCAATATAAAACAAAAAGTGCAATATTACAACCCAGTTGCAACGAAATTTCTTGAGCTGAAAAGTTACCATGAAATGGATTTATAAAAAAGATTCGATTGTTGTTGATGTTTTTGAAAAGATATTCACAGAAACATTTCACTCTGAATGGTGACTGTCTATTGTTTTCAAATATCAAACGAAATAAAATGGAATAAAATTTGTTGAAGTAGAGCAATTTTAACCAAAAAAACCCACATATATTTTCCATATTAGCTGAAGGGATTCTAATTTCAGTACAAAGTGCACACTATAACTTCTCTCAACATGACACCCATTCAATTCTAAAATATCTTTCAGCATTAACCCAGCATCAGGACAGCCATATCTTCTATATCTAATAGTGCTAAAAATTTAGGCAATGTGTTGTTATATGTTTCAATTAGCTCACAATAGTCTGAAATGCTTAGCTTGTTGGGTTAGCTAGTAATGCATGCCCCTTGATAGCAGGTCCAATAACAAGTGCTCTCATGCATTGAGTATAAGATTTCACAGACACAAAAGATCTTGTATCTTTTCCAACCATGAAATAGGTAGTAGTGATGATTTATAAAAAAAGGAGCAAACATCATTTTGAATGCAAATGAAGATGCAGGGATCCTGAATCTGAAATTCAAAGGGGGTATATACAGTGTTACAGGAAAAGTCAAATAAAATCTCTAAGTTGCACGACATTCATATAAGTCATCTGCTCAGTGGAAGCAGCAGTAAAACAAATATGGAAAAAAATCCCTGCTAGTTATGTGACAATTTTCTTTCACAACTAGCAGGGACTTGCCTCGAGTTATAAAGCACTAGAGCTAGTACGCAACTTTAGTTACATTGTTTTCCAAGTAAAACCCAGTGGTTGTTCAAAATAGTTTGAAATCATATTAAAATAAAGGTGGGTGGGTTGTAAAATGCTTGAATTGTTTGGTAACATCATCTCGATTTTCTCAATCCTTGATGCAAACTGTTGTTACAATGCCTCCAGTGACAAAGCACTAGAGCTAGTACACAATTTTAGTTGCATTTTTTTCCAAGTAAAACCCAGTGGTTGTTCAAAATAGTTTGAAATCATATTAAAATAAAGGTGGGTGGGTTGTAAAATGCTTGAATTGTTTGGTAACATCATCTCGATTTTTCTCAATCCTTGATGCAAACTGTTGTTACAATGCCTCCAGTGACAAAGCACTAGAGCTAGTACGCAACTTTAGTTGCATTTTTTTCCAAGTAAAACCCAGTGGTTGTTCAAAATAGTTTGAAATCATATTAAAATAAAGGTGAGTGGGTTGTAAAATGCTAGAATTGTTTGGTAACATCATCTCGATTTTTCTCAATCCTTGATGCATACTGTTGTTCCAATGCCTCCAGTGACAAAGCACTAGAGCTAGTACGCAACTTTAGTTGCATTTTTTTCCAAGTAAAACCCAGTGGTTGTTCAAAATAGTTTGAAATCATATTAAAATAAAGGTGAGTGGGTTGTAAAATGCTAGAATTGTTTGGTAACATCATCTCGATGTTTCGTAGTCAGAGGTCGAGTTTTAGCAATTTTGTCTGCGTGCAGCAGTAGAACACAGGTAGCAAACAGTGGCCTAGGAGGTAAAGTACAGAGATAAATTGACGGCCTTTAACAGCAGATAATGCAATGAAAGGCCAAAACATGTTTTACTTGTCTTGTCTGTCTTCTTTTGTCTAAAGATTGGCGGCTTTCTCTACAGCTCAACTGCCAATACAAAAAGATGATCGCCACACTGCCATTTTCCTCATCTTTTAAGTGCGTTCTTTGCTTACTTGCGCCGCCGGTGCAACTGGTCAGCAAATAAGAATGTCGCCTATGGTGCTTGGAAAGCCATTGTCAAAATTAAATTTGTTTCTCTGCAAAGAAGTTGACTTGGAAATCAAATCTGGAATGCCTGTCGAAATGTCTGTTTTTGACGATACTTCAGGTCACAGTGATGAAAATGATGCTGTATTATCTTATCCTTACATAGAGCAGCACGAAAATTACCCATATGTTGCTCCTCCCTTCCCATTGCTGGTGGGGGAAAATAATTCCAAGTTACAGGAAACAATTCTCACTTCAATTCCAGTTGTGTCAAGTGCCATCCAACATTTGCCTTCAGCAAATCTATTTAAGGTTCAGCCTAAACATGAATTCTTCAAACGAAGACCATCATCTGATGTCAAAATGCGTTGCCCAATTTGTAATCTACAATATTCAATGAGTGAAATTGAACAGCATGCTGACAGCTGCTTGGAGAGAATCGAAACACCATTGATATTCTCAGATGAGTTAGCAGAAATTCGTGAGAATCTTCCTGATAATGATAATAATTCTGAGATTGAGTCTACAATTAGTGACAATTATTAAGTCATGTCAGGTTAGTGCTGATGAGATAGCAATCAACGTCAGACGAGGACAGACATTTCAAGATTTCACAGCATTCTTCAAAAGAAGATGGAATAGATCAAAATGGTGTAATTTTTACAGGGTAAACTACATTGGTGAGGCAGGGATTGACACTGGCGGTCTCTCCAGAGAATTTTACACAGGTGTGTATTCAATTAACAATAAGGATTTTAATTCTCATCACTTTTCGTTGTTGTATTATTTATTTGGCTCTTTTACTCTGTCCATCAATCTACTGTTACTTTTATTTTGACAGATTACCTGTGGTCTAATTTGTGCCCCTTTTTAAAGGAATTATGACAAAACTTTTTTGATTCTATTACATACAGTACCAGGCCACAGGTAGCTTAACATGGTTTCCCAGCTTTTTTGTTCTTGAGAAAAGAATTCTTGCTCGAAGAATTCTTTTCCTTTCTTAAATAATGATTCTTCTTGCTCAAAGAATTATTTTTCTGTGTCAATTATTGAAATAAATTTTGCAATTATTGAAATAAATTCTCCACTATGTACATATATTGTTTGCTTTTTAGAGAGCCTCAATCAAATAAAAGAGCAATTCTTCACTGGTGACATCAAGAATGGGTATGAACCATCATGTGGTCTCTCTGGATTTATAAATTCATTATAAGTGGTATACAAGCCGCCAAACAATGTCTTCCAACCTCCCTTGGCAATGGGCACTTGTATAGTGATTTGTATGAGAAGGTAAGTTACAATTTCAATTGAATTTCTGCACACTTTGGAACTCATTTAAAAAAAATGTTGTCTAGGAGGTGAATTTACCATGGGTGTACAGTACAGTGGCAGATACTTGGGAGGGCGAGGAGGTGTAATAAGTTGCCCCCCCATTATGTTCCAAAGCATAGGCCCCTTTTTCTAAACATGATTTAATTTTTAACAATTGGTCTGCCTTCCTAATAATGAGTAATAACAACAGTATAGAAATCATAAGGGACCACTATTGTTTATATGTTTACTTCAATGATATTTTTTACATTCAGTTGTCATCGTTGGAAAAAGATGATGAAATGCAACACTTGTTTGGTTCTGATGAGGCTCTTGATATGCTGGAAGCAATTGGATATAGAGGCAATCCACATAGGGCAACCCTGTCACAAAAGCAAATTGTTTAAGTGTGTTTTTATTGCCTGACTTCAATTTCATTTTGGTAATTGGGTGTTCCACACACATACCTTTTTTATATGTATCACTCCTATAATTATAGAAGTGATTAGTTTTTGATTATCAACAGAAATAGTATTCAGTAACAAGCAATTCTCAAAGTGGTTATCCACCAGGACATTAAAATCCACCCACTGATTGATACAAGACTAGTTAGGGGCAGTGCGACCCTGGTCTTTCCTCTCAATGTGACCACACCTCTTGATTCCCTTTGCCATTTTTGTCCTGAATTACTTCAAGGTGCCTAATTGCCACCCCCCGCTAATTAATTTTTGAAAAACACCATTTGATTTTGGCACTTTTGTGTTAACCCTTCAAGTGGCAAAATAAATAGATACCAGTTTTGTATAGGCAATATCCAGCATATGTGAAAGGCAGTCATCTGTCTTGTATAGGCAGGATCCAGCATATCTGACTTCATAAATTAGACCCCCTGCTAATTGGAAACCCCACCAATTAATTTTGAACAAAAAATCCAGTCCCCAATTAATTCCAGACACCCTGGCAACTAGGCACCTAGGAGTACAGTGAGTCGGGAAATTCTCTCGTCACACTTCTTGTGACAGGTCTGAAGATACGTTGATTCGAACATGCGACGATGCGACACTCTGATCAAGGGGCTGAGCGACCCAACAGATTGGCCATCCCTGCCAATTTGAAATGATGTACCTGTGGATATTTCAATTTTCTTCTTTATTTTTTTTATGCCAGATAATGGATGGCATTCTATTACAAAATTGGAAATAAGAATTCACTGTTGAAAAATTACTTAAAACACACATTTGCTTTCTTAGGTCAATGTTCATCAAGTTTAAAGTGGAGCCAATGCTGTCAATGTTAAATGAAATCATTGCTGGTTTGAGCTGTTACAACGTTATAATTGTGATGAGAGAGCAGCCGTTGCTATTTGAACATGTTTTCTGCATATCAAAGGAGTTTCAGTGGAAGTTGGATTGTTTTGTTTCCTACCTAAGACCAGAATTCAGTGAAATCGGGTCAAATAAACGCACATTAGAACTTGGAACATACAAGGCCCTCTTAGACTTTGTGGAAGAATGTTTTGAAGATGGCAAGTACAGTATCTTTCACTTATTTACTCATAAAATGATATATTTTGTTGGGTTCCATCACTGAACCATTTTCTATTTTTTCTCTTTTAGAAACATCCTCTGTTAGCCAGAGCCAACTTATACAGTTCATTACAGGATGCAGCACTAAACCTGCCTTGGGGCTCCCGTAAGACATAACACAAAAGACCAAATTAAAGGTCTTTCCTCTTAAACAGTAGGTGTAACGCTAATATAGATATTAAGAACAAGAAAAATAACTAAAAAGTAGGAAACACGTGTCCTCTAACAATTACTGATTGTCCTTCGTTAGGGTTCTGCAAAAGTGCAGCGAGGAATGCCTTAGCAAAGATTTTCCAAGTACCGCTGTACACAGGTTAGCTATATGAGAAATGGTATTGAAACATTGAAGAGCAAACGTCTGGAATACGAAGCATCACAAAAATGTAGAAAATTATTAGTTAAGTCCATCCTTTTATAAAAGAGCATATTTAAGCTACGATGATAAACCCTGGAGAAATTTCTAGAGAATGAAAGATCATATAATACGTACAACCTTTCAGAATCTTACCCAATAGGGGGAATACAGTACGAGAGTACAGGTTTTTTTATAAAAAACCTGTCTCGGGCCTAGTTTATTTTTGGCCTTTTTTATTGTTGACCCAATTTTAGTTCTAAAAGTTTTTTTAACAGTTTCTTTATTCCATGGAAGTGAGTTGCAGTAAAAACAATAAAACAACGTGGATGTAGGTAGCAAATGATTAGTATTATTGAATTGAACGGAATTAGCCACGCTGGTGCGAGAAATGGCACAAAAACTTGAGAACTAGTTACTGCCTCCTCATTTAAAATCAGTATGTTGGAAAAGTGACAATAACTTTAAAAAATTTCTTAACTCCCTCCTCCTAGTTCCACAAGTTTTTAACTTTTGGGGTGTCTAGTTTTAGGTTTCTATTAACTGGTTTCCTATATAAAAAAACGTGTAATAAGACTTCCTAGGACACATTAGTTAGCACATATCCGTAACATAATTATCATGTTAAGCCTCCTCCCCCCCCCCAGAATTTTACATGAGACTGCGTGCTAAAAGATATTCGAATTTTATGTGCAAGATGAAACTAAGCATGAAATAACAATAATTTAAACAACAAATCTCATGTAAGCGTCTCTTGTTGGCCTTTTTTTGTGTTTTTCTCAATTTCATTTCTTTGCTTCAGTACAATTTCCTCGTTCTGGTAATAGTCCATCAAGTAATTGTAAAAGAAATGGGTGTGGAAGTTTTGATTGCATGCTGATCTCAGCCTTTTTTTTATCCTGCTGTTCTCTGCTTCTTGGTAACTGGTCTTTACTGAATTTGCTTGATAACAGTTATCTACATCATGATATAGACACAGTGGAGATTTATGTGGTATCTCACTGGATTTCTCTTTCTATATATGTTGCGTACCATGCCATGTCCATGTTTTCATTCTGAATCTTTTATTACAGTATTCTTAGAGAAAGAAATCCTAACTTGTTCAATTTCCATCGTCGAAAATTATAGAGCGACAATGCTTACTTCTAAATTTGGTAGGATTTTTTTGAGTAATTGAAGCGACCTACATGTAAGCAAACTCAGGTTGGTCCATTCTGAACAGGCCTTGAAATTCTGCATAAAAAACTAGGAGTTTTGAAAATCCCTCCCCCCCCCCCGTCTTTCGGAACCAAAGCTCACTTTCCTGTGTCATAATTGTGACGTCACACCGATGACACACCATTGTTCTTGTGTTAGGAGCATCTGGAGAAAGCTGAAACCAGCAAGTTCAAGTTTGTCTTACCCATCTAATATTTAGGTACTGAAGAGGTTTCAGCTTACATGATTGCTCAATCCCACGACAATAAGCCATGAGCAAGCTTAACATGGTGCTTCGCAGCAGAATAATGAGAGACAGATTAAAAAAAACAGAAAGTGAAAAAGCAAACAATTCCTTATTTGGGGCTCCACGTTTCTTACAGCCCATGATTGAACACAAAAAGAAGAAATCAAAACTGTATAAAAAATTGGGCAATGCAACCAAAAAAGCAGAACAGACCGACAGACAGTCATTAAAAGATTAAGTTGAATGTATAACTAAAGAAATAAAAAGCCTTCAAACAAACGTAGCATTTTATTTAAAAGTCAAAGCAAAAGCACGATGGACAGAAGAGGGTGAAAGGGTCACCAAATATTTCTGTAATTTAGAGAAAAAACAACAAGCTGCTCAAGTTATGAACTCTGTAAAGACCAAAACAGAAATTACACAATCCAAAAGATATGTCTGACACTGTCAAAACATTTTACTCTGAGGTGCTTGAAAACAAAACAACAGACACTACTACGCAAGACGAGCTCCTTTCAAAAGTTGAAATGAAACTTTACGATTCTGTCAGAGAAGGTTGTAAAGGCCAAATAACAAAAGATGAATTATACACAGCACTTTCTAAGATGGAAAGTAATAAAACACCAGGCCTGGATGGTATTCCAGTAGAGTTTTATAGAACCTTCTGGAATATCATTGGGGAGTATTTTACAAGAGTTGCTAATGCCTGCTTTGAATTACAACAACTTCCCACTCTCAACACGCGAGCTTAATTTCAAAATGATCTTGGGAAATGGAGACCAATTAGTCTGCTCAATGTTGAATACAAGATAATTGCAAAAACTCTTGCTAATCGTTTACAAAATGTATTATAACCCATTGTTTCTGAAGATCAAACATGCAGTGTCCCAAATCGATCATTTTTTTCAAACGGCCACATCTTACGAGATCTACTTTATTATGCTGAAAATGAAGACCTCCCAGCAGCCCTTCTATCTTTAGATCAAATGAAAGCCTTTGACGGTGTAAACTTGAATTTCCTTTTCAAAACCCTAGAAAGCTTTGGTTCTGGGACACAATTCATTTCATACATTAAAACATTTTATCATAATAATCGTAGTTGTGTTAAAGTACATGGGTACATCTCTGCCCCATTCACCCTTGGTAGAAGAGTGAGGCAAGGATGTCCTCTATCCCCTCTTTTATATGTCCTAGTTTCCGAAATTTTGCAACCTCTGTCAGAAAAAACCAAGACATTACATGTATTACAATTATTACAATTTAAAATGTTGAATTTAAAATTACCCACTATGCTGATGACACAACAATAATCCTGCAAGGTGTTGGGCGATATTGTAACAGAAAATGGTAAAGTTCTTGCTTCCACACTTTCCCCCTCTGTAACTGCAGTTTGTAGCGCTTTTCCCAATGGCTGATTGAACCATTCTACTTCTCCGTTTCCCTGTGGCCAACAAGGTGCAGATGGCTCATGCTTGATGCCTAGGGTTGTCAGATATCTTTCAAAATCGTGACTTGAGAATGGTGCACCATTGTCAGTCTTTACGATTTGTGGAATTCTGTGTACAGAGAATATATTATCCAGTCTTGTAATAACCACGGATGCTTTTGTACCTTGGACAATCTTGACTTCAGGAAACCGAGAATACTATCTATGACCACCATCCCGAAGATAAAGGTCCATAGAAGTCAATGTAAATTTTCTCCAAAGATCCTTTAGGCATGTCCTGTAGTTTCAATTGTTCCGGCGGTGCTTGCCTTCCAGCTGCTTGGCATGTAATGCAAGCCTGAAGCTTCTTCTCATTGCCACTGTTCTACTGGATGTTGAATGTGTAGGGTTGTAATCATAGAACGCAGCTGATGGCTTCGAAGTTGCACTGCCATATATTACCTTGAGCAGTTTATTAATGTGAATTCTTTTCCATACAGGAACAAATGAAAGTGTTCTACACCCTATATCATACTTAGGGCCTACTTTTCTGTCTGCAAATATCTCCTTTCAACATCAGAAAGGGCTATGCTTGTCTATGCAATCACTGTATATTGGTCAGATCCTGGTTCCAATTGGGTTCAAATTACAGAGGTGCCTACAGGACTTGCATCTACCATTACAAATGTGTCTCTGTTCACATCAAAATAACACATGGCGGGTGCTTTACTGAGAGCTTCTTTAAACTTCTCAAAGGCTTCTTGGTGTTGCTCTTCCCATGCCAAAGTTACATTTTTCTTTTTCAACTGACAAAGAGGAGCTGTTAGTGTTGCATAATTCAGAATATACTTAGTTCGCCATGCCCAACAAACTGCCAACCTCTTTTGCATTTGTTGATACTGATTCATTTTCTAAATCTTCTATTCTCTTTGGGTCTGGGCGTGTCCCTTCTTCTGAAAAGATTTGATCAAAGAAACTAATGGATGACTGTAGAAATTCACATTTGTTTGAAAGTGAGACCTCTTTCTCTCAATCTTTGCAAACATGCTCTTGACGAATTTTCCCAAAAATGAATATGTCATCCGCCAAGTTCAAAACTCCACTTTTGCCTGGTAAATTCTGCTGTAGCACATGCTGGAAAATCTCCATTGCAGCATTTGTACAATAATTTAGTCCTGTGTGCCGAAAAAATCCCAAATGAGCATTAAATGTTGTTATGTAATGACTGTCTTTGTGCAAAGGTGACTGGTGGTAAGTTGAGCTAAGTCAAGTTTGCTGAAATATTTAGCTCCATTCAATTGGACACTGATGTTATTTACTGTTGGTATAGGGTGCCTGACTCGTTTAATCACCTTATTAGGCACACTCATTTCCAGACATAGTCGAACAGTATCATTCTTTTCCGTAAGTGATACCCACTGAGCAGTAGAGTCTTCTGGAACAGGTTCTACAATACCTTTACGCTGTAGCTTCTTGACTGTGGCTTTGACTTTCTTTTGTATATGAAAGGGAGTCTTCTCTGTGGCTGTGCTTGATAAATGCTTTTTCATCAATGTTGACCTTTACTGCATCATCTTTAAATTTCCCAATGCTAGTAAACACGTCTTTGTATTCTTGTTAATAAAAAAGTTTTTCAGAAGTTCTGCCTTGCTGTCGTCAGACGTCACTGGATCTCCATTCTTATCATTTAACAAACCTATTCGTTTATTTGTTTTCTTTCCCCTGATTTTATTCATTAATTTCCAGAAGTCTTTTGGTTGATGGGCTTCTGAGAACTGATTTTCCCAACATTGTGCTTCAGCTTTGCGTAACACATTTGTTACCTTACTTTTGATCTCTTTGTATTCCTTCCGTGTGTTGGAAGTCTTATCAGTGCCATCACAGGCCTTGGGCAATTTATACCATTTGTTCATTTTTCTGCGTATTTTACCATCAATCCAGGGCAGGGATTTCTGTCTGATCTTGGGTCTTAGCATACTGATATGATCTTTTACTGCATTCTTAGACATGGTGTCCCAAGCCCAAGTGCTGTCCTCTAAATCATCAAAAGTTCAACACACCTTCCATAGAATATTACTTAGATCTTGCCTGAAACGTTCCTTATCAAACTTCTTATAGTTCTTTACTGTCCTAATACCTGGTCTTATGTTCTTCCTAAATTTCAATACAGCATAAAAAAAAATTATGATCCGCGATTTTATAGTCTGGCACACCACTGCTATGACGTTTAGTTATATCACTTACTATCAGTAGGTCTATGATTGTGTTTAAATTTGCTATTATAAAATAGTTTAAAATCATACATACAACATTCAAACTTTTAATATGTTGTATATATGATTTTAAATTAGGTCTATGATTGTTTTGGTTGTATCAGTTATTCGTGTTGGAGACTTGATGACATTTTTAGACCAAAATTTCCAAGTATGTCCTTCAGCTTCTTTCCCAGGTATACTCAAGGTAAATCAAGCAAATGAACCCTTGGCCATAGCTCCAAGCTCTCTTTTTACTCATTTTACCGTTGATCATGGTTTTTATTGCAAGTATAAATGTGAATGGGTTGAGAGACCCCGTCGTTGTGACACAATTTTTCACGATTTATTTACTCAAAACCTCGACATAATTCTCTTAAAAGAAACACATTTAAATTCTATGGAGCTTGATAAATTGAAAAGGGAAATCCTTTACTCTGTGTCAACAGACAACAGAAAGGGTGTCTCGATTTTAATCTCAGATAAAATCAACACTATAATCCATTCACATCATGCTTGCAATACTCGTCATTATTTAATTAAAGATCTCTCTGTTGATGACAATCGATTTATTCTTGCTAATATTTATGCCCCAACTGGAGGAAAAGACGGCATTGTTCATCAGAAAGATTTCCCCAAAGGCCTTGAAAATGATTTAAACAAGTACCCACATACTTTTCCTTTCAACATTGGCAATGATTTTAATTGCGTTTTAAATAATAACCTGGATAGATCTAATAATTTCAACTATGTAGATAAAAGTACCCCGAATCTTAAACACTTCTTAAACATTTTTAACTTAGAGGATATCTGACGTATCTAGAACCCTACTAAGAAAGAATTTACTTATCGCAGCCCCCTAGGATCTTTTAGCAGACTTGATAAATTTTATACCTTCTGTTAATTCCGTTATAACCCCACATACACGTTTTTTTATAAGGAACCTTTGGTCTGAGTTGAGGCTGGAGTTCCTTAATTTTTCAACAAAATGAGGCTGAAAGTTCCTTATACTGTTCCTTGTCGTGGGATATGTAAAAAGGCTAATTTTTGAAGCAAATTCATGAAAACTATTCTTCATTTCCAACTTTAAGTATAAATGGAGCCTTTTGGGGAAGAAACAATGGGAAATATATTGTACTTCTGTTCCTTTTCGTACAAACCGTCTTGTTCTTTAAAAAAAGAGTTTCTTAAATTTTCTTCTGAGCCTCGACAGTTCCTTAAAGTTCCTTAATTTTTTGGGAATTTTCCACCTCGAGTTCCTTAGAAAGGTGTTCCTTATAAAAAAATGTGTATATACATATTTGTTGTTGATTTATGTTGTGGATTTCTGTAAACATAAGTAATTTAATTAACAATTGATAACTATAAAAATAAATGATGCAATCACACAGATGTTAAATATCTTAACTCAAAAACAGCTGCCCGAACTTGGGTTGAATGACCTCAAGCAGGAAAAACAACTCAGCAAATAGCCCTTTCACAGTGTTCGTTATAAACTGGTAATGTTCATATTTACTTCGCATTTTTCATATATTTTTCCTACATAAAACAAATTGCAATACTTTCTAAATAAAAGCAGAGCAGTACATAATTTTTGCTGTGAAATTTCGGCATTTTCGACAAAATATGGGAATTTTCAGCAGGAAAGGTAATTTCTGTAACTACTCTTTCTCATTTGGTTGCTTGGCAACAGATCACGTGACCAATTGATCGAGTCTTCTCATCATGAAATGGTAAATGAAAAGGACTTAAGTTACTTCTCTTGATCTTCCGATCCGATTGCTAACATTGTAAATTAAGAAAAATTTAAAAATATTTTTGGGCTCAAAATCAAAAAGTTGTAAGAATTATCAAGGCTTGGTAAAAAGTAAGGTATTAAAGAAAGACAGTAAGGTATTAAAGACAGACTTAGTAAGGCAGTAATTATCAGCCTTCCATGTGCAATGATTTGTCCTATTTCACAAAGGCGCCCGATCTTTATCAATTTGCCACAGCTGAAGTGCATTAGATTTCCTCTGGTGCACAGATCACATCTCTCTATCTTGAACAAGAAAATATTTCCCATTGTGTCGGTTGACCAATGGTATTCAAGTGAACAACCAATCACCAAGGGTACAAATTGCCTTTAAAACGGCAAGGAAATGATTTGATCGGCCGCAAACGAACACCGATAGACTGGAAAATAACTTGAAAATTGAAAGGGCAAATTACTGTGTGTTCACTCGGAAGATTGTGCTTGATGTGGCCACATTTTCTATTTTTTTGTCTGACATGTCCGTATTATCGTTTTCTATGTTGTTCTCCAAGTACCACAAGCTTATGGATATGCACGAAGACCTAAATTATAAATTTACAAAGTTCAAAATATTGTTGAACCAACAAAAGGAAATCAAATTGCGCACGGTGTGCACCGCGTGAAAATGATGACGAGACCTGGCCCTTCCTGGAAACAGCAAAGCCATCAATTTCTACTGAAAATGTAAGTATTTGGTTAATAATATTGTTCTCTGATTAAAATAAACAAAAATAACAAAAAGCAATTGCACTTGAAGCAGGTAGAAAGCGTGTCGTTTCATGTTGTTGACATGTGTTTCTCCATCTTGTCAATGAAAATGAAATTGGTGTAGAAGCATTGTGAAACATTGCTTTATTTTCTATGGATTTGTTTTGATGGAAAATTTTGTTCAGATATACAGTAAGATTACCGAGGCTTATTTTAAGACAAAAACATCTCTAAAATTTATTCAGACGTTATCTTTGTTATGTTAATGGTCTGCGAAATGTCATAATTTGGAACACATGAATTTTGGTCTTGTCGGTTTTGTCAGTGCTATCATTTCGGGCCATTATGTATGTTTCAAATAAAATTAATTTTTAGCTGTTTTGATCTTTATAGTTAAAAATACTGGAAAGGGAAATCTGAAGGTATCTTGTTCAGGAAATATAAAGGGTTTGCTTCACGTTCTGTCCAAGAACGAAACTGGACTTCTGACAATATTGAAATCCTTGGTGTCTCTTTTGGCTCAAATGAGGCAATCCACAATACTTTTACCAAACAAACAAACTGGAGCAACGTCTCCTTGCTTGGTCAAATCACTCCCTATCATTACATGTAAAGGTAACGTTCATTAATACACTTGGTCTTTCCAGTCTTATTTACCTCTCTACTGTCTATCATGTCCCTTCTAATATCTCAACAAGGATCTATACCCTAATGCTCAACTACTTATGATCTTCTAGAAATGAACTCGTTAAACAAGATGTTATCTACCAACTCTGAGATAAAGGGTGTTTAGGCCTCATTAACCTCCGCCTGAAGAACAAAGCCCTCTTATTGCGCTCCTTACAAACAATTTGCTATAAAGGGGCCACTGTCAAATGGATTCTCCTTGCTCGATATTGGATCGGATGAGCTCTTTCAAAAAACTCTACCTTATGTTCCTTCCTTAGAAGTAATACCACGCCAAATTCACTATATCATCCTCTCTCTACAATATTTTGTTATCGCTTGTAAACAAGCTTAGTGCTGATATTAAACTATCTAATTCTGATAGCTTTAATGTACGCTACTTATATAAACTTATCTTAAATAGGCTGCAGATTGAACCTCTATCACAACAAATTTGGGAGATTGTTGTCCAATCGTGCAATTTCCCTTGGAATGGTTCCTGGTCCTCCTCTCCTCACGGCCTATCTACAGGATACACAAACGATATTTTCTAGAATATCACCCATCACGTTCTGAAAACTTTAGATTATCTCAAATCCTGGGGCTGTAAAACTGATGGTCTATGTAAACGCTGCAATAAAGCTATAAAGTTTTTGGAATGCCCTGTTGCTAAAGAAACTTGGATTAATTTCAAAGACATTTTGCAATCTCTCAGCACCAAAAGTGTTGATTTGACAACGGAAACTGTTTTCTGTGTATCCTCCCCACCTCTGCTAGTTTTCCTTGTAGACCTCTTCTATTGTGCCTAATAGAATTAATTTTTTATGATATCTGCAATAGCAGATGCAAAACTGTCTATGATAAGAAATTTCAAAGCAGTAACAAATTATCCAACAACACAGATTAATAGGCTAACCACATGGTTCAATGAAAAACTGAACTGTGAACCATTACTGCAGAATGTAATAAGTAGGCTTGGTAGTCAAGCTTTCATAAATTGTGTTGCATTGGAGCAGTGCCTTGGAATTAATCTAATTATTATTGCATTTAATTAGTTTCACCCTCACTACTAGTCATTAAGAATTATATTGTAATTAATCTGACTTCATGTACACTGCCCTTGTCATGTCTATGGGGGGCCTGGAGGTGTACCTACTGCTTAACAGGGGGCACCTCCAAATAATGTAAAATAAAAAAAGTATCTGTTCTTATCAGCTTAATATCAAATATGCACCCAAGGGTGCTCAGATTTTTGGAATTGGTCCCTGGGTCTGAAGCTTGCTTCACCCCGGACATGAGTTGTCGTGGTAGTGCCACCATGGATGGCCCATCCCCTCATCTTGACGCGTAAAACAAGCAACACAGCAAACCTTCTTTTTTGCCACATCTCTTTCTGTTAACATCGTCTACCTAACAGCAGTGCAGCAACGTACCAATGTCTTGGCAATACATCTCTTGTATTCCACTCCACCAACTATGATTAGGGCCTTTTCACACTAGAGTAGTTTTCCAAATTTTAGTAAGAATTAACAAATTGACACCGTTTTTCCTAGTGTGCAAGGACTTTTTTGCTTTTTCTGCTATCCATAAATTCTAGTAAGGATGAAACAGGCCAACTGATTAAATATGGGCAGCTCCCTTATTTCTGCCAAATGTCATCACAGATTAATTTCTTGACCTGACGTGACATTTTCTTGCTTTTTCTCTTCCTTCTCGAAACAAAATGTCGGATGAAGAGTTTTTAATGCTTTTTTATGATTGTTTTCTATTTGCTAGAGCAAAGCGGCCAGGGCAGAATGCAAAGAATGATGTTGGTATTATCTGCATGTGTTAGAATATCACTTTCACAAAATGCAACAAGCGGCATTAAGGTTCTTTAATCAACAATATTCTGAAGAGCTAAAGTTAGAGAACTCAGATTCTTCAGTTTAATTCATGTCATTCTAAATGTCGAAAATAGGCCATTTCGAAATAAATATAATTCAAGTTGAAGGTGAAATGAGGGTGAAAGAAAGAAAGAATTCTTCTCAGACATTACGGTGAACCCTATCAAATCTGTCATCAGAAGTGGAAAGGATTGACAGAGGCTATTTCAGTGCATCAGGAATTTATGGTCGGAACTGAATAATTAGCAAATGCGCCTCACTGTTTGGTAGAATTTTGGCAGAATTTTAGGTCTAGTGTGCAAAGGACCTTATACCTTAAACAGAATGTGTTCTGCCTTCTTTATTTGACCTTTCACCACCGCAATAGCATGAGTGGCTTCCGGCAGCAACAAGTCTTACCAAATCTGTACTCATCCTTTGCTACTCTCAACAGAATGGAAGTACCACCCTTCCACTTGTGGTCTGTTACTGATGTACCACATTTGAAATGAGAAGTTCCTGGACGATGCTCCCTCCACAAGGAAAATCTGCATACTTACCTGACGGGGAAGACAACTTGATCAAGTCACGTGATTCTTCTTTCACTTTTTAGCCTAAAAATTATTTGAAAAAGTTCGAGTTTAGTTTATAAATATCCATAAAACCTTCCTAAAGTCTTTTAAAGGCTTTTTTGCATTCATTTTTCGAATCTTGGCTTGAAAAATGGCCTCAAAGAAGGTAACTACGATCTCTAGACATCCCATTCAAAGCAACGAGATTGATGTCCAACGGCAGAAACCATTGTTTGCATAAAACCTGAAAAATTCTAATGCAAGAATGCTACCTGGGACTTAGCAGCTCGAGGAGCAAAATTCGAGACAAAGGATTGTATCACTTTTAAACAAATTATTACCTTCTTTCAAAGAAATTTGAAGTTCCTAACTCGATTCAACAACTAATGCCTTTGTCTTCATTCCCTGGACAAAACAAATGGAGTGTTTTCTTTGCAAAACCAAACATGGTTGACCAAGTAATCGAACATCTCATAAAATTATCCGTCCATGACTAAAGAAGAAACTGGTTTCTCATTTGCTCCTGTAAAACGCAGAGCAACCTTAATTACAATCTCGGATGCAACCCCGGACATCTCTGATATTGAAATCCAAAATAAGCTTGAAAAATTTGGTACTGTGCTTCGCATCTGGAAACAAACTTGGGAAGGTTTTCCCAATGTCTTTAATGGAAAACGTTTAGTTACCATGTTTCCTTCAATGTCCGAAGACCTACCACCATACTTATCAATAAAAAATAAAAAGGTTTCCTTATCCTTCAAGGGCAAGCCTGTTTTTTGCAAGATCTGTATGAAGGATATGCATCGAACAGGCAACTGCCCTTTGAGGGATACGAAACACTGTTATTTATGTGGATCCACTGTTCACAAGAAAAGTCAACGAGAGAAATTCCAAGTCATCAGACGTCCTGCAAGTTTTACCCAAAAAAAAAGTATATTCAGACGTTGAGGTATTTGAAGAGCCGATAGAGGAAGAACCTTGGCAAAAAAGACCGGACAGAGAATCAAAGAAAGAAGAAGAGAACACCCAAGATCAACAACCAGAGACGAAACACAATAGAGATAATCAAGAAAACCAACCAACCTCAAGAAGAATGTGAAGATCCCACACCGAGCACTAAACCTAAAATACCAAAACCCAACATACAACCAGAACCCCAAATAGCGACAAAAGAAACCCAAGAAGACATCCGCATCCACACCTGGAAAAAGGAACACTAAAACAAAGAAAACCCCAGTCTAATGAATACCACAAATAAATCTGTTTATCTTATCCCCTTTTTTCTAGATTTAACTATGGCTTGTATTGCAAGTATAAAGGTGAATGGGTTGCGAAACCCCTGTCATTGTGACACAGTTAAACATAATTTATTTTCAAAGACTTTTGACCTTCTCCTGTTGCAAGAAACAAATTTAAATTCTAAAGAGCCTGATAAAACCTTTGAAAGCTCGAAAGGAAAATCCTTTCATTCTGTGTCAACAGACAACAGAAAGGATGTCTTGATTTTTATCTCTGATAAAATCAACACCACAATTCATTCACATTATGCCTGCAATACAGGTCATTATGTAATTTTAGACCTTTCAATCGATGACAACTGGCTAATTTTAGTCAATATTCATGCTCCTACTGGAGGCAAAGATGGCATTGTTCGTCACAAACAATTCCTCTAAAACCTTCTGAAAGATCTAGATAAGTACTCACATACTTTTCTTTTTATTGTCGGTGGTGATTTTAACTGCATTCTAAATAATAACCTCAACAGATCTAATAAGGGAGCGGTCATTACGTATGTGCTATGCCAGGGCGAAGGGTATTTAGGAGGGGTATGGAATTTTTAGGTACATTTTGGTGGGGTATGAAGCAAATATTGAGGTTTTGGTGGGAGTATGAAACCAAAATGACTGTTTCCTAAAAAATTCTTTCATGGTGGTGTGTATAGTACTTATTCAACATTTCAAGTAGTTGCTTAATTCTACTAAGTAGTTATTCAAGTGTTGAGCTGTCAGAACCATCAGACTCTTCACTTTGGCTTCATTCAGATACAACAGGTGAAGCTGTAGAACTGTTGTTTGCAGTTGGTGAAACACACTGAAAAATTGTTCTTTGTGGCTTAGCTTTCAACCGATTCTCCTTTCCTTTCTCATTTCTCTGAGAAGCTTTGTCTAGCTTGTCCTGCATTTTATCAGCCAAGCTTTGTACATAGGTATCGGCAGAAGGATCAAATAATTTTTCATTAACAAGCCATAACAATGCTTTGTGATGATATCTTGAAACAAGTTTTGCATCTTTTTCTAAGTCAGAGAGCTGAATCAACTTTTTTTCATTATCTTTTCTCAAATCATGGAGGCTAAGTCCTCCCTTTGTCACCAATTTTATGATTTCCTCTCCTTCCACAATAAGCCTTTGATGTAATTCTTTTGCAGACCGCTTTCTGCTTTCTTTCACTCTTCTCATCTTTCTTTTCTCTTCAGCAACTTTTTCAGCATGGGGGTTTATCTTACGTTTCAAAACATTAACATTTGTAATGATAGCTGATTTCATCTTCTCTGTTGATCGAATTAAGTTCTCTAAGGGCCTGATTATATGAGGCAGGCTAGCCCGGTAGACGGGCTGGCTCGGCAAATGGGCCATCTCACGTCCATGGTCTAGTGTATACAAAAACTCAGATGGGATTACATGGAAGTGAGCCAGCTTGTCAAACGGGCTGGCCTGCTTTGAAGCAAGCGGGCTGGCTCGCCAAACAAGCTGGCTCACTTCCATATAATAGCATCAAACTGGGCTACGCCCGGAAAGCGGGCTGAAAACATACGATGGAACATGCGCAGTTCCTTTTCATGAGCATTAGTCACATGCATCATAGAATCAAAATGGCTGATAAAACCAAGAATCCTAAAGCCTCTGCAACTTCTTCTAAAGGAAAAGCCTCCGAAGAGAAGTCCGTGATAACAACGAACTGGCAAAGTTTCAATGGAGTAATGAGATGATCGGCAAATTGCCCCATAGCTTAAAGGAGTTTAAAGCCAGCATGGAGTTCAATAACTTTGATTTTGACCCTGACAAACCCAGGCAGTACGAAGAAGTGAGTAGAATTTTAAGCTACAGACATTATTCTGAGCAGCCAGAAATATTTGGGCCTTCGAACAATGCACCTGCTGACAGCAAGAATAAACTACATGTGAGGACCGGATACAAGAGGGTTATGGAGAAAATTAAAGAACTGTGACAAAAATTTTCTCAAGCCCTGATAGCAGGCTCAAGGAGCGGTTCAAGCAAGCTGGTGTTGGAATTTTATGATGACCTTGAAAGCATCTGGGGAGGTTCCGCATCTACTGAACCTTTGCAGTATGGGAGAGAACCGTCAAAAATATTGCTTGATGCTGACAATGATGCTGTAGACCCTGATTTTGAGATTAAGCATTGTTGGTAAAGTGCCATTTCTGAGCTGGTTGCTTATTGATGAGTTTGCAAAAACATTGGCATCATGAGATGATCCAGGCCATCTGCAGTAAACATCTAAAAATATGCCCTTAAAGTCACACACAGCTTGTACATTTAATGAAAAAAAATTTGTAATTGAAAAAGTCTTGTGAGTCGTTTGCTAGTGTTTGAATGGGGATATGGGTACCATCAATGCAGCCAAAGGCTTGTGCCATTCCATATTTTAACTCAAATTCAGATACCTTTTCATGCATTTCATCAATTGTGGAGGGTAGCTTGATGTATTTTGTTGCAAGATGATCAGCAATTGCACTACAAACCTCTAATAAAACTTTTGAAATTGCGGATTGGTGAACTCCAAAGGTATTTGCTGTCATCCAAAGCGAACCAGTGTCTTTCAAAAAATATAACCTAATAGCTACTTTCTTCTCCAATGAAAAACTACCATAATTTGGAGAATTGCCTTTAGGTGAAACATATGGTTTTAATTCAGAACATAGCTCGAGAAAATCAGCTTTATTCATGCAAAGATTTTTTTCCACACCTTTCAAGGGGATATACCAGAAATCCAATTCTCCCACCACATGTCAGACCTTCCTTGCTTTACCCAAACTGATTGAGATTTTCTGCTGAGTCGTCTCATTTTCATTGCCTTCAGTTTTGTTAACATCAAATTTCAATTCTGTCCACAAATCATCGTGAGCGGATGTCCACAAATCATCGTGAGCAATAACGGGAAAACGTTTGTTAACACCAAGAAATGGTTAAATACATTGAAAAAAAACGAAGAACTTGTGAACTATTTGGCTACTCAGAGGATATCATGGAGATTCAATCTCGAGCGCCCTGGTGGGGAGTATTCTTCGAAAGACTAATCGGTATAATGAAAAGGAGCCTGTCTAAAGTGATAGGAAGAAGTCTACTCTCGTTTTCGGAACTTGAGGAAGTGTTATTAGATGTCGAGTGTATGACGAATAACCGTCCGCTGGTCTATCAAGAGGAACATTTTGAGCAGCCAACAATTACGCCGAATATTTTGATCATTGGAAAACCGACGATCGTACTGGAGGAAGATTTAGAAAGGTTAGAAGAGGAGAGTAGTAAAGTTACAAAGCGAATAGCTTTTCTACAGAAAAGTAAAGAACAGCTCAGGAAGAGATGGATGTCGGAATACCTTAATGCTTTGCAAGAAAGGGAATGATCCACCGGAATTAAGAAACCTGAAATTCCAAAACTGGGGCAGGTGGTACTACTGAAGGACCAAATGAAGGACAAAGCACAATGGAGAATAGCTAGAGTTACCGACTACATCAAGGGTAGTGACAATGTTGTTAGAGGACTAAAACTAAAACTTGGAAACGGATATATCATAGAAAGACCGTTAACCCTAGTCTGTAAACTAGAAATTGCAGGAGAAGTGCCAGATGCGCCTGAAGAAAGAGCAGATCAGAGAAAGGAACTCGATCCAAATGCAAAGGAGTTTGTACCAGAAGAAGAATCTAGAACAAGCAGAAGAGCAAAGAAGATCGCCAGAGATCAGATCAAGGGTACTGCAGTATATGAATCGGATGCTGACTAACTTTTGTGAAAGCTGCTTTACACTTTAACAGGGGGAGGGTGTTGGGAAATTAACCCCTCAAGCTAATCGCTCTAATTAACTATATACGTGCTGATTTCTGCGATCACACCTAATGACTTTGTTTACGCCAAGAATACTGATTACTCACGCTGAGAGACTTCGCTAATTACAACTTTGATTATTTGAGTTTATTTTGAGTAGATTTGTAGAATTATTCTAAAACGTGTATCGAGAGAAACGTAACGAGGATCAAAAAGGGAGTATTGCTGTTTTATCTTGCGGATACTTAACCAAAAGGCAATCTTTAGCGACGCTTACGAGGCAAAATATCTTGTGTGAGTTTATTTAGTGCTACGGGGCATTGGTGGACTTCGGTGGACTAAAGTCAGATAATCGCGCGCCTAATTCCCCACAAATTCTTTATGACATTTTGTATCATTTTTGGTTCATACCCCCTCCATTTTTGTGTAATATGTTTGAAACCCCTCCTTAAAATCATGGTTTTGTCACATACCCCTCCCAAAAAGCCTCTGCCCCCCCATGACAGATACTTAATGACCGCTCCCTAAGTCAAAACCTGTCTCAGCCAAAACCTGTCTCAGCAGCAGTCTGAAATTAGTTCACGGCCTGTCAAATCACCATGAGAAATCTCCACATGGGAATTTTCAAACAGAAATTTCTTTAATTTGGAGACATTATTGCATCACTGTAGAGGTCTGATGAAGCTCTATTGTCTTGTTGATTCCAAATGAGGATGAGAACTTATAAGTGCGCCAGAAGCTCTTTACTGCCTTTGTCTCCCTTATCAAGTTGCCACATTACTCTAATTCAAAATGGTTGTTAAAAATAAGATTTAAAGCCTCTAGAGCTGGTACACCTCAAGAAAAATCTTAAAGATAGTGCCTGTATCGTAATGACTGCGGAAATGGTAAAGTATCTGCAGGCACCCGCAGGAGACAAACTATTTTGGTGTACGCTTGTCATTCTTGCATGTTAGCTACTTTGTAGTTTATTTCACAAAAAGCTTGGGAAAATAACTCACATCTGAAATGCTGTTTAACGTAGGAACTCTAATTTGTTCAGTAATAAAATCATCTTGTAAGCAATTTAGAAGCTGACTAATATACCTGGCAATTAATTGGGCTAAAATTTTGAAGAAAATAATAGGCGAGCTTACTTAGGAGCCACCAAGGTGGTCTGGGGCACAGTTTTACAGCATTTTATTGACCACACCCTTCATACTGCCAGCAAGTCACGTGTGTGTCTGGCATAACAATATAGTTGGCATTGAAGTTCGAAAACGAAAATTATTGATTCGCAAATCTTTTGTGGGTCGCTGGAGGGAGAAAAAATTGAAGCATGTTGCGACTTTTGGATCCCGAAGTTTCTTTCATTGAATCTCTGTGACCTTTGCTATTCAAGTCGAAAAGGCAGTCAGAGTTTTTATTCATAGCAAGATTTAGCTCGAAATGGAAGCTCTGGAGCAGTATGCCATAGAAGTGGAGAAAATGATGTTTGAAGGAAAAACCTATCAAATGATAGTTGATAATCGATAGACAAGGCTATGATCCGCCAGATATTAATGTATTGCTATCAACTACAACTTGGACTTCCTAAAGGTACCATGGATAAGCTACAATCTATTCAATACAGAGCGGCAAAGGTCACAAGCCCCAAGAACCACATGAGTGTTGGGACAATGTAGCTGAAGTGCGCAACAGACGTGTTGCAATAGATATCTTCAAATGTTTGCATGGCGCCTCTCACCAAAACAATTCTCACACTGTTTCAAGCGTCATCAGCATGGAAGAAATAGAAGAGGAAACAATTCAAGCCTTATTTTACCGCCGATACGAATAGAAACTGGTAAGCGAACACTTTCCAGGGAGCTCAGGCTTTTAGTAAACTTCCCAAGGACATTCGGGACGAAGAATCTCTTGTGCATTTTAAGCACAAACTTAGCCTTCATAATTTTTACCTTGACACCCGCGATGTGGGTGAACTCTAGCGAGAGTTCAGAAGGCTGCAAGTTAAAAGGCATCAAGTCAAAAGGCAGCTGAGTGGTATCTTGTCTTTCCAAGGCTAAACTGGTACTAAGTTCACCCCCATCCCGGGTGTCAACGTAAAAACCTCGCCCGCATCGCGGGCGTCAAGTTAAAAAGCTAGTCTACTTGTAATGGTAAAAACAAAGTGAATTGATAAAAGGGTATTACACTCTTGACAAAAAAAGAACATCATAAACATAATAATACCAAATTTATAGCAGCAGATCCTGCGAAAAATTGATTTCTATTCAGGGAACCTAAATATTTACTCCATGCATAGCCTTGTCATCTTCATGATTATCACCGTCACCATCGTCATCATCATCATCGTCATCATCATTATCATCATCATCATTATCATCATCATAATCATCATCATAATCATCATAATCATCGTCAGATCATAATCATCATTATCATCATCATCATCATAGTTATCATAACCGTCAAAATTATCATTATTGCCGTCACCAACCATCACATTATAATCACCATTAGAATCCTTCTTATCATCATCATCATTATCATCATCATAATCATCATCGTCATAATCATCATCATCATCTTCATAATCATCGTCAGATCATAATCATCATTATCATCATCATGTCATCAAATCTCATTATGCTATCGAAATCAAAATATTAATAATAGTGATCATCATCATCATCATCATGGTTGTCGTCATCATCACAATCATAATTATCTTCATGTCGTCAAAATCCGAATCATCATCATCATTATAATTTACCCCTGAAAATTGAAAATCCTACGTGGCTTTAAGCTGATTATGGGTCGTGTTGCGTTATTTTTGCTGATTTGGGGTCGTTTTGGATGGTTCCGCGTTTTAGTAAGCATAACAAACTTCTGCAGAACAAAAAGTTCAATGATTCAATGTACGTGTAGTGAAAGGAACATAATACATGGCCGCAATCAAAGCCGAAACTTGTTGAAACCGAGATAAAATTGAAATTTCAACAAACTTTTGATTCTCAAAACATTTAGAAAAATACGGCATGCACTGCCTGGGCAGAAAGGGCGTCAATCAAAAAAGAACCACTATTCTAGGTGGCCCATGGAAAGAGCCTTCCTTATGTTATCGAACAATGGGCCATAACAAAGGGGCAACCTAATTTGCATTTTAGCAGTTTAGCACACAGAAGATATTAATATTGATGCAACAGTTCAGCCAACCATCTCATTCCATTCCACATTCCTCCATTCCACGTTTCCGCTACCTTGTAAACCGATTCCCAAGATACAACCGCAATCAAAACCGCACTAACAAAAGCGCCCGCAACTGAGAACGAAACTTTTCGAAACTGAAATAAAATCGAATTTTTAACCAACTTAAAGTTCGAAAAAGATTTAGAAAAATAGATGGTGCACTGCCTTGGGAGTATAGGGTTCAAACAAAAAAAGAAGCGCATTTCTAGGTGGCCCACGAAAAAAGCCTTTTGGGGGCAAAAGTACAATGGGCCAGAACAAAGGGCAACCTAATTTGCATATAAGCAGATTAGTAATATAGGAAGGACTTTAATGAAATAGTTTTGAACCCAGTTTTAACTTCTATGTAATTTTTTATTTATTTTATCCTTTTTCGTTTAACAGGTCCTTGACTGATAACAGAATTTTAATTCTGAACAAGTAAACCTGTATAAATATTACTTATTATTATTATTATTATTTTTATTATTATTAATGAACTAAACCTCTTTTGCTTCGTAAGAACTGTTTTGTAAATGTCGTGGTTTTAATAACAAAGCAGACGCTGTTAAAAATCAACTGGAAAAAGCTGTTTCTGATGCTGTTAAAGAGGTAGGTGCTACATTGACTTCCATACCTATTCAAAGAGCCTGCTTGAATGACATCTTCAATTCCGAAACATCCCATCTCGTTTCTATAAAATGTTTCCTTTTCCTGCATTTGTCTGTGTATAATTGTCAATTTCTCTTAAAATATCAAGGCAGGCAGGGACTTCAAAAGGTAGAAAAATTATCTGGTTTTCTCTAGTTGCTTCTTGGGTGTGGCTTGTTTTTGAGTAGTCCTTATTGGTAAACTTTTCAACTGAGCGTCTCTCGCATCTCGTTTCTAAGAATATTGAAAATTTCTTGGCAGAAACAGTGCGACGCATTTCGATTTTTGATTCAAAATTTACGTTCCTGATGTTGATTTTATAGCAATTTACAGTATGTTAAGAATTGATAAGGCTTGCAAACATGCAAAATGTCCAAGGTTGTAAGATCTTACCCCAGGCGATTTTTGACTGTCAAATTTAGTCTTAATGATGAAGAGTATAACCAGAAGGTTACTCATATTAGTTTAAAAGAAACGACATATGAAAATTATTTGTTATCAACAAATTGACTAAATATTTCACTGTACCTTCCAACAGTCATTAATTGTTGATCATCATTATGGTGGTGTCAGTGATAAATGTGTGTATAACTGGGCATACAACTTGAGTTGCTGTTGTTGTAAAAAGGCAGCTCAAACTGGACTCATAACCTTACTTATATGTTGTATTTGAATCCTTACGCAGGACAAGTTGGGGCATTCAAGACACTGCCTGCATAATAAATCTTTCTACAGCAGTTGACTCAGTTGATTGGCCAGGGCAAATCGTTTACGACAGACAGTCCAGCAATTCTCCAGTGGAAAAGCGCTGCATAGCAAGAAGAAAATAAAAGAAACAGGAGACATGAAAGATATTCAACCATGGCGATTTTTCACGGTCGAATTCTTTCAAATTTCAAACTTTTAACACCTATAAAATCAATATCTTAACGACTAGAAGCATAAAACTTTGCCTAAATACTAAAAAGAAGGTTCTGCATTCGAATCTTACTTGAAATTTCTGTATGACCTAATTTTCAATTATTTTGAAAACGAGGCCTTTACTGTAGTTGAAATATATGCGGTTCGAATGCGGAAGGAGGTAGACGTGTTTTGAGTGGTCTTAAAAATTACATTTCTAGAATAAAATATAATAAAACAAAATGGAAAGCACGAAGATTTTAGTGACACCTACTAGACAATCAAATAATAACAGTAGTATGCCTGTGTCGATTAATTTGAAAAGTGTTGGGATGCCGGGAATCAACGATGTAGTTAACATGGTAAGGAATCTGTCCACTAAAATGGATACTTTGATGCAGTTAGAAAGAGGGCAGAGGAAAATACTAGAAATTCAAGATATGATAAAAAGAAGATTGGACAAAATGGAGAATGATGTGGTGAACCTGAATGACAAGATTGATGTAGTTGCCAAGGGTAAAGATGAAAACTCCAATTTGATAAAGGAAACCAGAGAACAAGTTTGGAAATGTAACGATGACCTGGAAGCTCTTCGCTTTGAGACAATAAGGCAAGAACAATATAGTAGGAAAGCTTCCTTTAGAGTTTTTGGAGTGGAAGAAGAAGACGACGAAGACGTAGAGGAAAAATGTATCAAAGTCCTAAAAGATGAGATCGATGTGGAGCTTGAGAGTAGCGACATTGATATTGTTCATAGAGCTGGAAGGAGAAGAGATGATAAACCGCGAGCAATTTTGGCAAAATGTGTCTCACACAAAACAAAAGTACATGTGATGAGGGAGAAGGAAAAAGCAAAAAAGGTAATGATAAGAGACGATCTCGCAATTGGAATAAACGAATACATGCGCAAGGTAGTGGACAGGAAGACAGAGCAGGGAATTGAGTCCGTTTGGACAGTTGATGGAAAAATTTGTTGCAAATTCCAAGATGGTGAGCACATTTTTACTGTTAATTCTTATGGGGATTACTGTAAACTAATGTCTGGGGATATGGATTGGTACTAGGATTCTTGCCAAACAGGTTTCAATCCTGATGATGAAGAAATTCAAATTCTGGACAATGATCCAGAGACAAGAGATAATGATACAGATAATGATGAATCCTCTGGCAACAGGGACAAAAATAGTTTATTCAACATTTGCTTTTGGAACATTAACGGTTTAAAACATCAAAAGTTAGATAGATTAAAATATTCGAGACTGTTTAATGATATTTTACTAGAAAAGGACATAATTTGTTTTGGTGAAACATGGCGCGACAAAAATGAGGTTGATAATTTTAGCTGGGCTGAAGATTTCCGTGTATTTCATCAAATAGGCGCCCGTCAGAGTACACAAGGGAGAGCATCGGGGGGTATTACCGTATTAGTACGTAAAGAAATTGAAAAATATTTCAGCATCTTATTAACAAATTCTCACAGAGTTTGGTGCAAATTGGACAAGGAATGTTTCAAAATTGATGAAGAAATTCTAATTTGTTTTGCTTATATTCCACCATATGACCAAAATGGTTTAAAAGTGGGAGCTCTTTCAATTTTGATAAATTGCTAGAAGAAAGTGCGGAATTCGAAAAATTGGGAAATTGTATGTTAATTGGAGATTTTAATGCGAGAACAAGTAATCATAATGATTTTATATATGATGAGGATTTTATATTTTATATATGAAAATGTTGTAACGGTATGAGTCTCTCCTTACAAATGGCATACAAGGTTAAGTATTCCCAACTGACGTTCCATCATAAATGCATTACTTTTCTGCCAATAATAGATAAGCCACAAAGTTAAACTCTGATTTTGAAATGATACTTGGTAATACGAGGGTTTGTTTGAAGAACATGCCTCTCTGATTAATCATCTAAAGCGAAATAATAATAATAAAACACCAAGACCATTTTTTATCAGGTTTTGATTTAACGTAGCTACTTGTTCCTTTCCAAAAACAATTTAATTGTTATACCAGTGGAGGATATCAAAGAAAAGCTGGTATTTATAAAAGAGAATGAAGATCTACTCTGCGTTGCAAAATCCCCCAATCTGTTCGAGTCGGATTGATTCTCTTTTATCACTCAACAGCACAATCCAGATATGAAACTATGTTACAGAAAAGATTCGCTAAGGACTGGATGGATATTTTAGTTATGATAATTGAAATCTAGCTTGTTGTTTTCATGTTCTTTTATAGTAGGCTTGTTATCATATTCTGGTGTTTTTGAGAAATTTTCATCTGACCATGCGCAAGAGGAGACTTTATTTGACTTAATTAGTGAATGTCATGTCAAACAAAATTACTATCAGCCTTGTATTTTTTGTATCGAATTTTCTTTAAAATGTTCCTCTGGCTTGGTTGCATCTCTGCCTTAACCGACTCGCATAGTGCTTTGCAGAGGATTGCTTTATCACTGGGAAACAAGGGGAAAGCAAGCAAAAGAAGGAATATGAATCAGATACAGGTATGAATGTTCTTTCCTGTAGGTAGCTTTCCCCTTGCTACCCCTTGATAAAACACTCCTCTGCGAAGCACTATGCGCAGCCGGTTAAGGTGAAGAGGCAGCCAAGCCAAGCAAGAAGAACATTTTGAAAAACTTCAACAAAGAAAAACACAAGACTTAGTAATTTTATTTGACATTTACTAATTAAGTCTCCTCTTGCGCATGGTCAGATTTGGGAAGATGAAAAGTTGTCGAAAACATCAGAATATGATAACAAGCCTCCTCTTGCGCATAATCTAACAAGAAAGGTCAGGATGTAATAACAGATCTTTCTTCCCCGTGTCATGTACTGTCCTTTTTAAATTGGTAGCTATAAATGCCAAATGGATCGTACTGCATAGGCAGTTATATTGACTCTGCTTGGTTATAACAGTCTTGGTACATTTTTGTTCAAATTTTTCTACCTAAGATGTATAACTTGATTTTATCATCATAATTGATGAGAATGATAGCCTACTGTAACTGTCTAACTGAGCTGACGAAATTTTACAACTTACATGTTCCCAGCTTCCCTAGCTTTCTTCCTAGCTCAAGAAGTAACAAAATGGTTGGCAATGCATTGAAAAAAAATTATCTGTTTTCCTTGCTTTGTCCCCAGCTTTTTGGTACAGGCAACCTCTTTTCAAAAAATAAAATTATTATGTTTTGATGAATGCTACAAAAATGAATGTGGCAAATCCATGTCTGATATAAGCAGCTATAATGAAGAAGAGCATCTCTGTAATCTTTTTGAGCTGACAATTAATAAACATAGTATAAGAACCAAACAAGCAACTTTAGGTCCATTTTCACAGCCTGCCATGAGAAAACATTCTAAACAGCACAGTATCATTAATAATGGTGTTAAATCTGGAATAGTATTCAAACTACTATAAGGCAATGGAAACAAAACATACTTTCCAAAAGAAATAAAAATTTTGGCTCCTTGAAGAAAATTTATAGATGAAATGATTAGGTTTCCCAATACCATATTAATTGTTTCTTGAACTATTTGCTGTTATGTATTGTATTTTGGCTTTAATTTTTAATTTCAATTTCATTGTTTAATTCTGAAGAATTGATTTTTAAATTGAATAATTTCAAAGTGATTTTAATTCAAATGTATGGCAAATTTATAATGTATAAATTTAATTTTAAATTAAATTTTTCTCTCTTCAATATCTTTCTTTAACTGTCATGCAATTCAATTCATGTACCATAAAATTGTATCATTGTTGGCAAGTAAATATAAATAGGGCATTTGGCTCGAAAGCTCTTTTAAGCTCTTTCCAAGTGTCTTGAGCTTATATTTTACTATTTATTTTGTTTGCTGCTGAGCTTGTAATTAAAAGCTTGAATTTTTGATGAATTCAATTGAATTGAATTGAACGAAATTTACCAAATCAACTAAGTAGTTAATTCTTAAAAATGTATATAAGTGCATGGTAGTTTATGTATTTTAAGATACATATCAAATGAACTATAAAATCAAAAAGGTACCCAATGCAAACGGAGCCCCCCCTCCCTGTTTTGGGCATTGAAAGGTTCAGTAGCAAAAAAAGGAAGGACATTGCAAATGAAGGGACAATGTGTTTAAGCATCCCTAAAGTTCCAAATCATCTAAAATATTTTCATTAATATGTTACATAACTACATTAACATGAAGTTTCCAATTTTGAATATCAGCAGCTAAATCCTATTCTAGATTCAATTCTTCTGTCTCACTCTTGTTTCAATTCTTTTCAAATTAAATTCCCGAATAAATTTCTAATTTATATTCCTTCATTTTCCAGATTAACTGAAACAAAGAAACTAGTAAGTATGAATTAAATGTTGTCCCCATTTTCATTTGATTCTCCTGTTTAGTTTACTTTTTAATTCGGACCCCTGATTTACTTTATTTCAAAAAGACTGCTGTTATATTTTTAAATGCCAAGAGTCAGAGGAATTTTAAGATATGTAATGTTAGCAGCATAAGTAAATAAGATTAAACAGTGATACAATTCAATTCAATAATTTAAAAAAAAATTCAATTCAATTTTTTTAAAAACATAAGTAAGTTAAACAATGTTCATCATTTTTATAGTTTAATTAACACCACCCCTCTCACACTCAAAAGGCTTTCGACGAAAGCTCTGGCCAATGTCAAGAGAGGCTGTGTAGAACCCTCATACAGCGCAAAAAAAGTAGGCCGTTCGTTGCAACAGCTAATTAGTGAGCTTCAGAACAGATGGCAGAAGACTTTTCCATGTATGAGAAATTCTTAGACATGGGAGACCCTGGGTTTTATTATTCCATCTTTTTGATCAACTAGTAAAGTAAACACACCATTAACCAAATTTAAACCACTCAAACGCTTTCATCGGACACTTTCTACTGAAAGTAATATATGTGAAACAATTTAGAAGGTGAAACATATAAAAAGACTGTTATTTGGAACGCGTTTCATCCGTTCATGCGGAATCTTCAGCCTAAGTAAATACATTTTATATCGCTAACAAATACATCGAAATTTTATTACAATTTGACGTCACGTAAGTTACAAGGTATTGTTATTGATGAAGAAAGTTTTGTAGCTGTGTTACGCAAGAGAAGCCTCCTTTTGAGGATTCAGATGTTTCGGTTTAATTCTGGGTGAAATTTTCTAATAAAATGTTGTTCGGTTTCTTCGCGAAAGGTCCTATTGTCACGTTTTAGAGAAAAGAATGGTATGATTTTAAAAGGCGTGTCCTTTCGTACAGCACAATGTGCTATGTGGCGGCCGACATATAGGTGTCGTAAGCGTGGGTTGAATATTTGCTGTTTATGAACCCGTACTCTTGCACGTAAATTAGATGTTTCTCCTATGTATTCCTTATCGCATCCACTACATTTCATCAAGTAGATGGTATCATTGGCTGAGCAATTCATTTGAGTTTTTACTTTCAAGATTTCGGTTGAATTTTTAAATTTTATTTCGCTAGATTCAATAATAAGGGGACAAGTGCCACATCGTTTGTTGTTGCATTTTGTGACCATGGGTTTGCTGGTGTTATTTATTGTTGCGATGTTTGGTTCTGAAACGAATCGGGCTCTAGTAAGGATTTGTTTTAGATTTTGGGGTTGTCGTTTGCTGTTAATTAGTTCATGTTGTGCAAGAGCTTTTTTCATTTTTGGACTTGCTTCAAGCATATGGATAGTTTCTTTTATTGTTTTAAACATATCAGGATTGCGAGGGTTGTGAGTGCTTACAAAGGCTAGAGGACGTTTTCTGTCTGTTTGGGGAGGCGAAATTCTTCTGTTGGTATGCTTTTTGCTTTTTCAATGCAGTGTTCAATTAGTCCTTTTGGATAACCTTGTTTGATTAAAGTAGATTTCAATTTATTCAATCTGTCATTTTTCATATTTCCATTTTCCACTATCGTGCATGTTCGCTTTGCCAGGTTAAAAGGTATGTTGCGTTTTAATTTAAAACTACCCCAATGAAGTACTTAGAAGTATCCCAAAACAATTCGTTATCGATGCTCTTTCCATTGTGTTAGAGCATAATACGTTCATGTTTGATGACAAGAACTACTTACAACTTAGAGGAACCGCTATGGGCACTAAAGTAGCCCCTACGTACACAACATTAGTTATGGGTTATTTAGAAATCAAGCTTTACAACCAAGTTTATCAATTGTATGGGCTGAGAACAAAAGAATTGTTTATAAATAATTGGCGAAGATACCTAGATGATTGCTTTATCATTTGGGATAAAAACATAGATGCACCGAACAAGCTATTACAAATTTTAAACAACCTTCATGAAAGCATTAAATTCACAATGGAGGAAAATAATCGTGAGATAGATTTTCTGGATATAAAAGTTAAAGTAGAGGGAAACAAAATTATAACAGACTTGTACCAAAAACCTACAGATAGTCAGCAATATGTTCATTTTAAGTCTTGTCATCCCTCTCATACAAAATGCAACATACCTTTTAACCTGGCAAAGCGAACATGCACGATAGTGGAAATGGAAATATGAAAAATGACAGATTGAATAAATTGAAATCTACTTTAATCAAACAAGGTTATCCAAAAGGACTAATTGAACACTGCATTGAAAAGCAAAAGCATACCAACAGAAGAACTTCGCCTCCATGTATTTACTTAGGCTGAAGATTCCGCATGAACGGATGAAACGCGTTCCAAATAACAGTCTTTTATATGTTTCACCTTCTAAATTGTTTCACATTATTTATAACTATATATATATATATATATATATATATATATATATATATATATATATATATATATATATATATATATATATATATATATATATATATATATATATATATATATATATATATATATATATATATATATATATATATATATATATATATATATATATATATATATATATATATATATATATATATATATATATATATATATATATATATATATATATATATATATATATATATATATATATATATATATATATATATATATATATATATATATATATATCTATTTACTAAGTGCTTTTGTGAACATTATTTATAACTATATTCTCTGCATTCATGAAACTTAAATACTAACATTAAATATACACATTTTCTTCTAAGAATTTAAAATGTTGGTTTAGCTCATCTAATGGGTTGTGTAATGTTGCTTTCAGTACTCCAAATTGTTCTATATTGAACGATGGCATAGCAATACGCTCACAAATGTTATGTTCCATATCTCCGCCTCTATATAACAACATTCCAACATCAGTTTAGTCCAGAATATCTTTAATAATTGACCTAGAGTCATGACGTGGTGATGCAGCCATGTCCAGATGATAACTTAAGTGATGTACCTTTCGTTGACAATATTGATATGTGCGTTTCCACTTATCTGCTAACAGTTTATATTCAACACATGAATTCACACTGAAGACAAGTTTTCCCATCATCCAGCAGGATTGCGGATTTTCTAACACATCTATGCTGAGGAGATAATTGAATATACTCAATATCCATCAATGCAAAGCGTTTCCTATACACAGCCATAATCTACTTTTCAATCCACTCTTCAAAGATGAGATTTTTTTATAAAAAAAATAATCAAAGGAAAGTACCCCACAATTTCATTGTTTAGAATCTTATACAAAGGGAAAGTCCCTCCCAAAATGGGAAAGTCCCGGGAAAGTCTCAGATAATGATGTAATAATCCTTAAATCTGACTGGTTAGAAAAAAGGGAGAGTTCCATATAAGAACATAATAATCTTCTAATCTGATTGGTTAGAAGAACGGGGAAATTTCAAAGAAAAACTGGAAAGTCCTGGAATATGACAGATGAATATGATATATTAATATGACAATCTGATTGGATAGAATTTGTAAGCAAGGAAGGAAAGTCTCTCAACATTCAATTCAGGTCAAGCTTGAAGTAAAGATGATTTCACTAGCTTTCCTCATATTTAAACAATGAGAGTTGACTAGGAAAAAATTGCCTATTACGTAGAGAAGAACTTTGAGCTAGATTTGGGTGTTATTTTTAGTATGCGATGAATACCAATCAATATATCTTACTGCTATTGGCTGCAGGACTTCATGGCATATGCAAGAGCTAACACTATCCATTCAATTAAGTCTCTGGTAGAACAACATCCTAAAGATCTACATCCTAAAGATCAAGTTGATCATCTTTTTCACATTATAAATCAGGAAGAAGGAAATTGGGAAAGAATGGCTGTATTAAGAATTTTCATCGAAAAACTTGTGGAAGATTTTATAATAAACAAAAATAGAGCAAGAGTGTTGTCTCTCACTGAAGAGTTTATTGCAGAAAACAATAATGCGGTGTTAGGAGACTGGGTAAAAACTGGTAATTGACCCTGATTGTTTTATGTTATATTTTTAAGTTGTTTTAAATAACTACATTATACATATGGAATGTATCAAAATGTTAAATTCGATTAATGAAACAGATAATGAAGTTGGTGATTTACAAGATGTCTATATCTATTTGAAAACTATAAAAGAGTTATAATAAAAGAAATGCATTCCTATATCATATATTAAAACTACAGAGAATTTTTGCAAAAAGCACGAATAACAAATTTCAAGGAAGAATACCTGAAGATATTAAAAAATAACTAGTTCAACTCTTAGATAATCGTGATATTCAACCTCATGAATTTCTGCGAAAATTTTTACAAATAAATCCTTTTCCAGATGTTAATGGGATATTAGCGAAACTCCTGTATTGTTTCCTGACTAATAAATGTATAAGATGGAATGATCAAGAAAAGTATATTAAAGCTCTAAGAAAATCTGATAAAAGTTTAGAAGAATACATACATCAATTAGAATTTGATCATAAATTTTTTGTCTTGAATTTCCTGTAAATTCTGCATAGTGCACTTCCAATTGTCATGATTGTAGTCTCCCGCTCGATTTTGTTGCCAAAATTAATATTTTTGCATGAATGTGATGTTTGAGGTATACTCTTTATAAAAATTGTGGTGCAAATTTTTCTAGCCCATTTAAGGGGGTTCGGGGTTACTTTGAAAAAACTGCTGAAATTTGAAACCCCTGCAGAGGAGCAAATTTACGTTTTCGCTGTTTATCTGCACATCTCGAATTGTTTTGGGTAAAAATACATAATACCGGCTACTCTGCATGATTCAATATCACATGAATATGGATAAGGTGACCAGTCACACCCATTTCCATATATGGAAAACCCTGGTCTTGGATGTCTCCCTTAAACAAAAATTTCAAGTTCAGCAGTGAAAAGGAGGTAAAATGTACAGAGCAAGGTTTTTGTGCTAAGCAATGTTTTTGTGCATGTACCCCCGGCCATGAGCGAAACTTTTGTGCATCGTTGCATGAAGGACTTGTGACATGTGCTTTAAACATGGCAGGATCAGAAGTTAGTGTGTCTATCGGTGCAACTTCCTCTGATTCTGATTACTTGTGTACTTCAAATCTATAATGAGTTGGAAAGCAAAGAGGTGTGCTATTTGCACAAAAGGAAACAGGGATCTAAATAAAAATCCAAGCAAAGGAAATTAGAAAAGCTACATGATTATGCAAGGAAACGGTGCTCATTTGGAGAAACAATATTTTCAACAGTCTGTGAAAGAATAGAAAATCTCTCAGATGGCTTCTTTGAATCTGCCTTTCATTGGAAATGTTACAAAGCAGAAAAGAGATTTAGAGATGGTAAAACTACAGTGAGCGTTGCTCCACTGAAACGTTGACGCCCGTCCTCATGTTTAAGCTCCACACAGGGCTATGTTCCTGAACCTAGGCCTTCAAGAAGCATGAATACAAGCAGAATTAAAAGATGAATTTTTGCATGCAAAGATCCAGAGTCTGGAGAAATTCATCGGGTAATGAGTGAGACTATGAGTATGTGATTCATGTATGTTAAGAAAAATTCGCCACTAGAATCAGTGAAAGTGAAATTGGCATTTATTGAATAGCTTCTTGACTGTGTTGCGTATGATGTTCACTATCATAGGAACTGTATTCGCATGGACGAACGCAAATGCGAGAGTGTACATGGTGTAGCATACGATGAGCATGACAGACAAAACATTTTATTTGTAATGTTGACATGATACACGCTTTGCAGTGTACTTTAGGAAAAGGTAAAATCATCACCGTGAGTTATGCAGAAAAAATCTACAGGGAATTGCTTGAGCAAAATGGGTTATCTTTTTTAATAAGTGATAAAAGGAAGTATTTGAAGGAGCTGATTACAAGAAATATTGAGGGAGTAGACTTTGTGAAGTCACATCGTATGACTGAAAGTTAACATATAGTTTGCAAACAGCTTCTAGGTAAGGCAATTTCCAATCTCCGAGAATCTCAAGAAGATGAAGATGACAAAATAGATATAGAAATCCTATCCAAAGCAGCTAGAATGCTAAGAAAAGACATTATGTCCCAAGAGAAATGGAATTTCAGTGGATCTTTCGATGATTTTCAATTCCCTAGAATGTTTGAATGATTTATAAAATGGCTTCTGGTTGGACCAAAAGAAGTGGAAGCAGTCAGTAAAAGGGACATCAGTGCCAAGAAAGCTATAGGAAAGTCTGTCAGATAGTCATTTCATCTGTTATAACAGACAGGCAAAGAACATACCATGCAAAAACAGATAGTGGGTTAAGAAGTCGTTGTAATACACCTTTAAGCGTTGGTCTGGCAATAAATGTTCATAAGAGAATGAGAAGTAAAGCTCTTGTCAACAGTCTTCATGAACTAAAGTTAAGCTCTACTTACACTGAAATAATGAATATTGAAATCTGACCCTATCTTTTTGAGCACATCAAACTGTGTATCCTTGCCAAGTTTGATTGCAATATTGTAATTCCCAACATAGTTATAATAGAAACCCTTGTAGAGGTATGGTACCGAATACCCCAGTCTATAAATAGAATAAGGGCATTTTTCGGGATGGGTCTGCACCCTATCTTTTTCAGCCTATCAAACTATGTATTCTTGTGAAGTTTAATTGCGATGTCGTAGTCCCCAACATAGTTATAATAGAATCCCTTGTAGAGGTATGGTACCGAGTACCCAAGTCTAAAAATAGAAAAAAGAGGCATTTTTCAGGAGCGGTCTGCATCCTATCTTTTTTAACATATCAAACTGTGTATTCTTGCCAATTTTCATGCTTGTATCACATTTTGCAGAATTCACCAATATCTCAGAGCTAACAGCCCTGACTATATAGAAAGATACTGCTGTAAAATCCACCTATACCCTGAAAAAAGTTTAAAAGGCCCCAATACACATTGTTATATCTAAAGCAATCTTATAGATTCTTATAGAATAATACTTATTACATTTACACTCACAATATAGCTTATAATTCCACATTACTTTGTTACTTTTGTTTCTTTGTACTAATTGTTTACTTGTAAATTTGTTATAGTATCTTGTATCACTAATATTAGGTATTTATGTATTACTCGTGAATTGAAGGCATTAGAAGCAATGGCAAGAAATTAGTTAATAAGCAACAGACTGTAAAAATTTGATTAGCAACTGGATATAAAGTTAAGGCTAGAACACCATCGAGAATTTGAAAGTTCTTAACGCTACCAATTGCCCTTTCTACATGGATTCTTACAGTGGCTATAAGGGTGGTTTCTTCACTTTCTTTGGGAGTCAGCTGTACACGAGAACCTTTAAAAGGAGGAATATTAAGGATGACACCAATGGGGAGAATATCCGCTATGTCGTATCTACGGTTTGCCATTGTCACCAGGCTCAAGGAGAGATAAAATGCAAAATTTTCTGTGATTTCTTTGTCAGAAACACGTCCTGACCAGAGCTTTGATACATATGTAATTGCACCAGCAGGAAATATTCCTACTACTGCTCTCCATGTATTGTGATGCTTATACTCAGACCATGTTTGCGACCGGCTTTCATGGATGATGGAACCTCAATGAAGATTTCGTGCAGCCGATGATCACTCTTGTGGAAGGAATATCTTGAACTTTTCAGGCATTAGTTTCTAAATGATCTCTTTTGGAGGAAAGGGAAAAGCAGTGGCAATTCATGAAATAGGAAGTTGATCCAGGTGTATGGTGGCCCATAGCTATCATTGTGATTTATGGCAATGGTCTTCGTATTTTTGCAAAAATAACAATAAAAAAGTTAATAAAAAGAAAAAAGAAAAAAATTAAGAAAAATAAAAATAGAAATAATTAAAAAAATGAAAAATTAAAAATTAAAATTAAAATAAATAAAAAATAAAATAATACAATATGAAAAAATAGAAAAATAAAGAAAATAAAAAAAATAAATAAGATGATAAATAAAAAAGTTATGAAAAAATTAGATAAAAAAAAATTAAAATGAAAAATTTATTTTTTCTTTTTCCTGTATGTGGCCCAGCGCTATCAACTATCACACTGGTACTTCGTGTAAATTGGTGACAACAGCAACAGCAACAACAGCAACGACCGCATGTACAATCAAAATGGCAGACGAAACTTGGAAAGAAAACCAAGAACTTGCACGAGATTTGAAGCAATTTGTTGCCTCAAATATGCAGCCCTCAGAGATATTAGACTTCGTCAAACGGGACTATTGAATGTGCCCTTGGAGCATACCAACACTTGACTGCAGATTGAGACATTTTGGGGTGTGGTATATCGACAACAATACTCCTGTTGCGGATGTCGTGAATGCTGTGCAAATGGAATTGGAAGGAGGGGGGCAAAAGTTAGGTTACCAAAACATGAATTTGAAGCTCAGAACTGAATATAACATATGTGTACCTCGAAAACTTGTTGGTGAAATTATGTGGAATTGGATCCAGATGGTGTACAGTCACGAAAGGTGTAGAAAAAGAAAAGTCCTCCCAAAAGCCTTTTGTTTGTGAGGGCCCAAATTGGCTCTTTTCGTTGGATGGGCACGACAAGATGATGGGTTATCAAAACAGCACATCTCTCTTGCTATATATGGATGCATTGACACGTTTTCAAGGAAGATAATGTTTCTTAATGTCTGGAATGGCAACTCAGAGCCAATGCGCATAGACAAATACTATATCATGCATTTGACCAGATCCAAGGTACTAGTACCAAACTACTTAAGGATAGACAAAGGCACAGAAACGGTGTCATGGCTGCCATACACACATCAGTATAACCCAATAATGCGAAACATCATGAAATATTAGCTTACATATTCATTCCTGTTCTTCAGCGTCAATGTGATGCTTTTGTTCGCCTGTGGAACTCGCACCATGTCAGGCAACAATCCGGGTTGCAACTTCCCACAGGAATACCCAACCACATGTATTCTTTTCCAGAATGCTATGGTGCTGATAATAAAGGTTTAGCGGTAATGGAAGATGATTTGTTAGATGTGTCTGGTTTTGCAGATCTGGCAAATGCTCTAGATGATTACTTAGCTGCAGATGTCAGGGCACAATTTTCAAACTTTTTACCTGAACCAGAAAATTTAGAATTCCAAGAAACAATTGCAGCCTAATATTTAAAGCAACAAGTTTAGATGTATTGAGTTCATGAAACATTGTTCATCAGTTAACATAACTATAACAATTGTCTACAAATCTGATTACATCACTTACGACTTACATTGAACAATTGTGCAAAGCAACAGAATTTTATGAAAGAATAGATTATTGCTATGTTAAAACAACAGCTGAAAACAACCAAAAATTTAAACAAGAAGAAAATGTTTGGTAATGGAGCATGGAATGTTCTTATTTTACTGACTTGCAGGATCTAGAAAAAGTTCTTTCAGACTTAGTAATCTGCAGTATGTATTGCAAACATGATGAGCAGCAAAATTTTCAAAAGCATGATCCTGTAGATTCCCTGCACAGAACAATTGTTCATCCTGCTCATTTTGAATTTTTGATGAAGTTGCTATTTCCGGGTCACACAATCTATGGCCAGCACCTTGTAAGTCAAGAAGTAACAATTTCCCACCACTGTCAGCAAGCGAAAAATGAGAAACTGCTTCAGCCTTCTCAAACAAATCTTTATCCCCAGGACCAGGTATACCGGGTATACCATTGTTATTGACATATTTACAAAATTTTCCTGGCAAAAACGGCTCCACTGTCACTGGCAGGTCACCAAGCAGAGCAAAGTAAATGGTATCGTAGCTTAACACTTCTCCAAAGAATTCCTTAACATCTGTGACATCTTTCTTGAACCGATTCAAAATTCCTTTTGCTGCCATGTGCATTTGTACTTGCTTCCTCGTGTGATCATTAAGGGTAGTATCACCAAGTATTGGCTCAAGTGTAAGCCAGGTATCTTCTCTGAACTTCTTCACTACCAACAATTTACCTCTCCTGGTGGCTCTAAAAGCATGTCGAAAACCCCCAGTTTAAAAGCTTTCTTTCTCAATTTCAAAATCCTCTGCTTCAGGTTTGTGCCACACCTTGTTAACAATATCAAATGACTCCAATGTGACAGAGATTGTATCATGTTCAACTGGTTTGACTAACTTTCCGGCACCAATAAGGTCAGCAATTGATAGAGACTTTGGGATATGTGATGTTTGGTTATTATTCTATTGAGTTGAAGCTCCGGCAAAAGACATCTCACTATGCTCGAGTCTTGAACTTGATACATTGTTGCTACCAAAAGAACATCTTGGTTCTTGTTGCTGATGCGCTGAAGTTTTAGGCCCTTTGTAGCATTTTCCATTTGCATTGGTTTCTGTCTTGCTGGTGAGGTTGTCATGAATCGCACCAAAATACTTTCCTTCCAACAACATGCTCATCACTTGTGCATGAAGGTCCTCTGTCAGAGTATAGAACATCACACAATCCACTTGGAGCTGCTTAGAAATGTTCACAGGCCTCTTTCACATTATTTAAAGTCAATGGATCATAGTTAGAAAAATCCACAAAGTCTCTGGCATCCAAAGGTTCATACTTTTTAGCTTGCCAGATGGCTGGGAGTTCACTCTTTGAACAACAATAGATTCAATTCCTTTTTTTTGATTTTTTGTTCCTCCCAGTTTGTGCAGCATGTACTTCGGTTCTCTTAGCTTGAACCCTGGCCATATATTTCTGAAATTGGTCTCTGCTGTCCGCCATTGTGCATGTTCTCAAGTTGTGCATGTGGTCGTTGCTGTTGTTGCTGTTGTCACCAATTTACACGAAGTACCAGTGTGATTGTTGATAGCGCTGGGCCACACACAAGAAAAAGAAAAAATAAATTTTTCATTTTAATTTTTTTTATCTAATTTTTTCATAACTTTTTTATTTTTCATCTTATTTATTTCTTTTATTTTCTTTATTTTCTATTTTTATATTGTGTTACTTTATTTTTATTTATTTTAATTTTAATTTTAATTTTAATTTATTTAATTATTTCTATTTTTATTTTTCTTTATTTTTTGTTTTCTTTTATCAACTTTTTATTGTTATTTTTTCAAAAATACGAAGACCATTGCCATAAATCACAATGATAGCTATGGGCCACCATACAGGTGGTAAAAATTCTGGAAGCGTGACCAGTAGAAATACCAAATCTGTCTCCAACATCAGTCAAAAATAAACCAACTTTAAGATGCATCAAAACAAGTAGAAACGCTTCAAAGTTTGGAAGGACTCATTTACAGCCAAGCTTAATGTTGGACTCTTGCCTTTCAACCTTCTTCTTGGATGCTTCATGAGACTTTGGGCCACGCCAGTAGGAGATATTTTCCACCTTCGGCTCCAAAAACTCAAAGACAGATTGCAATTAGGAATAATTTGGAAAGCCTGTGTAGAACTTGACTGCATAATCGTCATTTTGTAATTTTTTGGAATGGAGAATAGTGCCTTTTTTGCCACAGATAAATCAGCATCCAGTTGTGAAATTTTAACAGAAAATTCATCAATTTTCTGCTGAAGGTTGACATAACATCTTCATCATTCTCATTTGCAGGTTCCGTGAAATAACAATGATCAGTCTGAGAAAAATCACCAAAGTCATCACTATCACTTAATAGCACTGGGCTATCAGCAAAAGAAAAAGCGAAACTCCTGTATTGTTTCCTGACTAATAAATGTATAAGATGGAATGATCAAGAAAAGTATATTAAAGCTCTAAGAAAATCTGATAAAAGTTTAGAAGAATACATACATCAATTAGAATTTGATCATAAATTTTTTGTCTTGAATTTCCTGTAAATTCTGCATAGTGCACTTCCAATTGTCATGATTGTAGTCTCCTGCTCGATTTTGTTGCCAAAATTAATATTTTTGCATGAATGTGATGTTTGAGGTATACTCTTTATAAAAATTGTGGTGCAAATTTTTCTAGCCCATTTAAGGGGGTTCGGGGTTACTTTGAAAAAACTGCTGAAATTTGAAACCCCTGCAGAGGAGCAAATTTACGTTTTCGCTGTTTATCTGCACATCTCGAATTGTTTTGGGTAAAAATACATAATACCGGCTACTCTGCATGATTCAATATCACATGAATATGGATAAGGTGACCAGTCACACCCATTTCCATATATGGAAAACCCTGGTCTTGGATGTCTCCCTTAAACAAAAATTTCAAGTTCAGCAGTGAAAAGGAGGTAAAATGTACAGAGCAAGGTTTTTGTGCTAAGCAATGTTTTTGTGCATGTACCCCCGGCCATGAGCGAAACTTTTGTGCATCGTTGCATGAAGGACTTGTGACATGTGCTTTAAACATGGCGGGATCAGAAGTTAGTGTGTCTATCGGTGCAACTTCCTCTGATTCTGATTACTTGTGTACTTCAAATCTATAATGAGTTGGAAAGCAAAGAGGTGTGCTATTTGCACAAAAGGAAACAGGGATCTAAATAAAAATCCAAGCAAAGGAAATTAGAAAAGCTACATGATTATGCAAGGAAACGGTGCTCATTTGGAGAAACAAAATTTTCAACAGTCTGTGAAAGAATAGAAAATCTCTCAGATGGCTTCTTTGAATCTGCCTTTCATTGGAAATGTTACAAAGCAGAAAAGAGATTTAGAGATGGTAAAACTACAGTGAGCGTTGCTCCACTGAAACGTTGACGCCCGTCCTCATGTTTAAGCTCCACACAGGGCTATGTTCCTGAACCTAGGCCTTCAAGAAGCATGAATACAAGCAGAATTAAAAGATGAATTTTTGCATGCAAAGATCCAGAGTCTGGAGAAATTCATCGGGTAATGAGTGAGACTATGAGTATGTGATTCATGTATGTTAAGAAAAATTCGCCACTAGAATCAGTGAAAGTGAAATTGGCATTTATTGAATAGCTTCTTGACTGTGTTGCGTATGATGTTTACTATCATAGGAACTGTATTCGCATGGACGAACGCAAATGCGAGAGTGTACATGGTGTAGCATACGATGAGCATGACAGACAAAACATTTTATTTGTAATGTTGACATGATACACGCTTTGCAGTGTACTTTAGGAAAAGGTAAAATCATCACCGTGAGTTATGCAGAAAAAATCTACAGGGAATTGCTTGAGCAAAATGGGTTATCTTTTTTAATAAGTGATAAAAGGAAGTATTTGAAGGAGCTGATTACAAGAAATATTGAGGGAGTAGACTTTGTGAAGTCACATCGTATGACTGAAAGTTAACATATAGTTTGCAAACAGCTTCTAGGTAAGGCAATTTCCAATCTCCGAGAATCTCAAGAAGATGAAGATGACAAAATAGATATAGAAATCCTATCCAAAGCAGCTAGAATGCTAAGAAAAGACATTATGTCCCAAGAGAAATGGAATTTCAGTGGATCTTTCGATGATTTTCAATTCCCTAGAATGTTTGAATGATTTATAAAATGGCTTCTGGTTGGACCAAAAGAAGTGGAAGCAGTCAGTAAAAGGGACATCAGTGCCAAGAAAGCTATAGGAAAGTCTGTCAGATAGTCATTTCATCTGTTATAACAGACAGGCAAAGAACATACCATGCAAAAACAGATAGTGGGTTAAGAAGTCGTTGTAATACACCTTTAAGCGTTGGTCTGGCAATAAATGTTCATAAGAGAATGAGAAGTAAAGCTCTTGTCAACAGTCTTCATGAACTAAAGTTAAGCTCTACTTACACTGAAATAATGAATATTGAAATCTGACCCTATCTTTTTGAGCACATCAAACTGTGTATCCTTGCCAAGTTTGATTGCAATATTGTAATTCCCAACATAGTTATAATAGAAACCCTTGTAGAGGTATGGTACCGAATACCCCAGTCTATAAATAGAATAAGGGCATTTTTCGGGATGGGTCTGCATCCTATCTTTTTCAGCCTATCAAACTATGTATTCTTGTGAAGTTTAATTGCGATGTCGTAGTCCCCAACATAGTTATAATAGAATCCCTTGTAGAGGTATGGTACCGAGTACCCAAGTCTAAAAATAGAAAAAAGAGGCATTTTTCAGGAGCGGTCTGCATCCTATCTTTTTTAACATATCAAACTGTGTATTCTTGCCAATTTTCATGCTTGTATCACATTTTGCAGAATTCACCAATATCTCAGAGCTAACAGCCCTGACTATATAGAAAGATACTGCTGTAAAATCCACCTATACCCTGAAAAAAGTTTAAAAGGCCCCAATACACATTGTTATATCTAAAGCAATCTTATAGATTCTTATAGAATAATACTTATTACATTTACACTCACAATATAGCTTATAATTCCACATTACTTTGTTACTTTTGTTTCTTTGTACTAATTGTTTACTTGTAAATTTGTTATAGTATCTTGTATCACTAATATTAGGTATTTATGTATTACTCGTGAATTGAAGGCATTAGAAGCAATGGCAAGAAATTAGTTAATAAGCAACAGACTGTAAAAATTTGATTAGCAACTGGATATAAAGTTAAGGCTAGAACACCATCGAGAATTTGAAAGTTCTTAACGCTACCAATTGCCCTTTCTACATGGATTCTTACAGTGGCTATAAGGGTGGTTTCTTCACTTTCTTTGGGAGTCAGCTGTACACGAGAACCTTTAAAAGGAGGAATATTAAGGATGACACCAATGGGGAGAATATCCGCTATGTCGTATCTACGGTTTGCCATTGTCACCAGGCTCAAGGAGAGATAAAATGCAAAATTTTCTGTGATTTCTTTGTCAGAACCACGTCCTGACCAGAGCTTTGATACATATGTAATTGCACCAGCAGGAAATATTCCTACTACTGCTCTCCATGTATTGTGATGCTTATACTCAGACCATGTTTGCGACCGGCTTTCATGGATGATGGAACCTCAATGAAGATTTCGGTGCAGCCGATGATCACTCTTGTGGAAGGGAATATCTTGAACTTTTCAGGCATTAGTTTCTAAATGATCTCTTTTGGAGGAAAGGGAAAAAGCAGTGGCAATTCATGAAATAGGAAGTTGATCCAGGTGTATGGTGGCCCATAGCTATCATTGTGATTTATGGCAATGGTCTTCGTATTTTTGCAAAAATAACAATAAAAAAGTTAATAAAAAGAAAAAAGAAAAAAATTAAGAAAAATAAAAATAGAAATAATTAAAAAAATGAAAAATTAAAAATTAAAATTAAAATAAATAAAAAATAAAATAATACAATATGAAAAAATAGAAAAATAAAGAAAATAAAAAAAATAAATAAGATGATAAATAAAAAAGTTATGAAAAAATTAGATAAAAAAATTAAAATGAAAATTTATTTTTCTTTTTCCTGTATGTATTGGCGCTATCAACTATCACACTGGTACTTCGTGTAAATTGGTGACAACAGCAACAGCAACAACAGCAACGACTGCATGTACAATCAAAATGGCAGACAAAACTTGGAAAGAAAACCAAGAACTTGCACGAGATTTGAAGCAATTTGTTGCCTCAAATATGCAGCCCTCAGAGATATTAGACTTCGTCAAACGGGACTATTGAATGTGCCCTTGGAGCATACCAACACTTGACTGCAGATTGAGACATTTTGGGGTGTGGTATATCGACAACAATACTCCTGTTGCGGATGTCGTGAATGCTGTGCAAATGGAATTGGAAGGAGGGGGGCAAAAGTTAGGTTACCAAAACATGAATTTGAAGCTCAGAACTGAATATAACATATGTGTACCTCGAAAACTTGTTGGTGAAATTATGTGGGAATTGGATCCAGATGGTGTACAGTCACGAAAGGTGTAGAAAAAGAAAAGTCCTCCCAAAAGCCTTTTGTTTGTGAGGGCCCAAATTGGCTCTTTTCGTTGGATGGGCACGACAAGATGATGGGTTATCAAAACAGCACATCTCTCTTGCTATATATGGATGCATTGACACGTTTTCAAGGAAGATAATGTTTCTTAATGTCTGGAATGGCAACTCAGAGCCAATGCGCATAGACAAATACTATATCATGCATTTGACCAGATCCAAGGTACTAGTACCAAACTACTTAAGGATAGACAAAGGCACAGAAACGGTGTCATGGCTGCCATACACACATCAGTATAACCCAATAATGCGAAACATCATGAAATATTAGCTTACATATTCATTCCTGTTCTTCAGCGTCAATGTGATGCTTTTGTTCGCCTGTGGAACTCGCACCATGTCAGGCAACAATCCGGGTTGCAACTTCCCACAGGAATACCCAACCACATGTATTCTTTTCCAGAATGCTATGGTGCTGATAATAAAGGTTTAGCGGTAATGGAAGATGATTTGTTAGATGTGTCTGGTTTTGCAGATCTGGCAAATGCTCTAGATGATTACTTAGCTGCAGATGTCAGGGCACAATTTTCAAACTTTTTACCTGAACCAGAAAATTTAGAATTCCAAGAAACAATTGCAGCCTAATATTTAAAGCAACAAGTTTAGATGTATTGAGTTCATGAAACATTGTTCATCAGTTAACATAACTATAACAATTGTCTACAAATCTGATTACATCACTTACGACTTACATTGAACAATTGTGCAAAGCAACAGAATTTTATGAAAGAATAGATTATTGCTATGTTAAAACAACAGCTGAAAACAACCAAAATTTAAAAAGAAGAAAATGTTTGGTAATGGAGCATGGAATGTTCTTATTTTACTGACTTGCAGGATCTAGAAAAAGTTCTTTCAGACTTAGTAATCTGCAGTATGTATTGCAAACATGATGAGCAGCAAAATTTTCAAAAGCATGATCCTGTAGATTCCCTGCACAGAACAATTGTTCATCCTGCTCATTTTGAATTTTTGATGAAGTTGCTATTTCCGGGTCACACAATCTATGGCCAGCACCTTGTAAGTCAAGAAGTAACAATTTCCCACCACTGTCAGCAAGCGAAAAATGAGAAACTGCTTCAGCCTTCCCAAACAAATCTTTATCCCCAGGACCAGGTATACCGGGTATACCATTGTTATTGACATATTTACAAAATTTTCCTGGCAAAAACGGCTCCACTGTCACTGGCAGGTCACCAAGCAGAGCAAAGTAAATGGTATCGTAGCTTAACACTTCTCCAAAGAATTCCTTAACATCTGTGACATCTTTCTTGAACCGATTCAAAATTCCTTTTGCTGCCATGTGCATTTGTACTTGCTTCCTCGTGTGATCATTAAGGGTAGTATCACCAAGTATTGGCTCAAGTGTAAGCCAGGTATCTTCTCTGAACTTCTTCACTACCAACAATTTACCTCTCCTGGTGGCTCTAAAAGCATGTCGAAAACCCCCAGTTTAAAAGCTTTCTTTCTCAATTTCAAAATCCTCTGCTTCAGGTTTGTGCCACACCTTGTTAACAATATCAAATGACTCCAATGTGACAGAGATTGTATCATGTTCAACTGGTTTGACTAACTTTCCGGCACCAATAAGGTCAGCAATTGATAGAGACTTTGGGATATGTGATGTTTGGTTATTATTCTATTGAGTTGAAGCTCCGGCAAAAGACATCTCACTATGCTCGAGTCTTGAACTTGATACATTGTTGCTACCAAAAGAACATCTTGGTTCTTGTTGCTGATGCGCTGAAGTTTTAGGCCCTTTTGTAGCATTTTCCATTTGCATTGGTTTCTGTCTTGCTGGTGAGGTTGTCATGAATCGCACCAAAAATACTTTCCTTCCAACAACATGCTCATCACTTGTGCATGAAGGTCCTCTGTCAGAGTATAGAACATCACACAATCCACTTGGAGCTGCTTAGAAATGTTCACAGGCCTCTTTCACATTATTTAAAGTCAATGGATCATAGTTAGAAAAATCCACAAAGTCTCTGGCATCCAAAGGTTCATACTTTTTAGCTTGCCAGATGGCTGGGAGTTCACTCTTTGAACAACAATAGATTCAATTCCTTTTTTTTGATTTTTTGTTCCTCCCAGTTTGTGCAGCATGTACTTCGGTTCTCTTAGCTTGAACCCTGGCCATATATTTCTGAAATTGGTCTCTGCTGTCCGCCATTGTGCATGTTCTCAAGTTGTGCATGTGGTCGTTGCTGTTGTTGCTGTTGTCACCAATTTACACGAAGTACCAGTGTGATTGTTGATAGCGCTGGGCCACACACAAGAAAAAGAAAAAATAAATTTTTCATTTTAATTTTTTTTATCTAATTTTTTCATAACTTTTTTATTTTTCATCTTATTTATTTCTTTTATTTTTCTTTATTTTTCTATTTTTTATATTGTGTTACTTTATTTTTTATTTATTTTAATTTTAATTTTTAATTTTTAATTTATTTAATTATTTCTATTTTTATTTTTCTTTATTTTTTTTGTTTTCTTTTTATCAACTTTTTTATTGTTATTTTTTCCAAAATACGAAGACCATTGCCATAAATCACAATGATAGCTATGGGCCACCATACAGGTGGTAAAAATTCTGGAAGCGTGACCAGTAGAAATACCAAATCTGTCTCCAACATCAGTCAAAAATAAACCAACTTTAAGATGCATCAAAACAAGTAGAAACGCTTCAAAGTTTGGAAGGACTCATTTACAGCCAAGCTTAATGTTGGACTCTTGCCTTTCAACCTTCTTCTTGGATGCTTCATGAGACTTTGGGCCACGCCAGTAGGAGATATTTTCCACCTTCGGCTCCAAAAACTCAAAGACAGATTGCAATTAGGAATAATTTGGAAAGCCTGTGTAGAACTTGACTGCATAATCGTCATTTTGTAATTTTTTGGAATGGAGAATAGTGCCTTTTTTGCCACAGATAAATCAGCATCCAGTTGTGAAATTTTAACAGAAAATTCATCAATTTTCTGCTGAAGGTTGACATAACATCTTCATCATTCTCATTTGCAGGTTCCGTGAAATAACAATGATCAGTCTGAGAAAAATCACCAAAGTCATCACTATCACTTAATAGCACTGGGCTATCAGCAAAAGAAAAATCACTTTGTGTTGAACATGTTATATTCTTTGGATCACTTTCCAAAAAAGAAGTATCATCAAATTCATCAATTTTTTTCTGATGCAGCAGAAGAACAATGTTGCGACTCTTGACCATTGACAGATATGAGATCTTCAGGAGGTTTGCGAGTAACTTTACTGCCCTTCTTGGTGGCATCAACATTGTGCAGCTTTAAAGAGGGAGCTGCACCACACACCAAATTCCAACAATTTGGACCTCGCTTGATATCTGAATCTTTAAAGTGCTCTTGGCACAAAACTGTGCTTGGAGTCACCTTGAAACCATCCAGACCATCAGCTCTTTTGATTAAACTGCATCATAATCTTTTCTCTGGACTCTTTTGAGGAAAACTAAAGAAATGTAGGCCAGTCAGAGTACAATCACTTTTGTAAAAGAAATTATAACAGCCAAAACAGCACCCTGTTTACTAAAAGATGATTACTTCTTCACCTCAGCACTAGCAGTTTCACTATCGCTATTTTTAACAATAAATAATCAAAATGAAACACAATTAAAGCGATAAATGCTATCTATAAACTTTCAATATCACTAGATGTCAGCAGGCTAACGTTAGGTGTGTGATTATGAGAAGCGCACTACAACCATCACCACGTTTTGATTTGCCAGTCCCGTAATCAAAAGGAATTGGGAAAAAGGTCTATTACAGCAGACAGTAATAAGATTGGGGATTAGAAACTAGACCTTAAATTATACCATAACCAAGAAATGTGTCAGAAAAAAAACGTCTTTTTTATAGTGAACTGAAACAGAGCTTCTGCCAACACTGGGAAACTAGATAAGTCACTGCTGCATTAACTAAAGTTACCATCGCACTCTATTCCCATTGTAATGACACCAATCCATATGTAAAATGGTTTTTAGTTACTTCTTCAATATCAATGACTGCTGCATTATCAACGCTTGGGGTTAATGTTGAACTTGATGCCCCTGTAGTTTCCTAACTTTCCACAAAGTAAACATGCACTTTGATATGAGCTTCACAGTTCAAAACCATCTCATTAAATAAAGAAAATTTGATTTTGTGCATTTATAAGAAAACTTTCACAGATGATTACGGGTGTATACCAGCAAAATTTAGCTGATTTCTGCAAGTTAACCCATCAATTTGTCATTGAATTTGACACCAGTTAAAGAAAGATTATTCCTAAATCTTTTGAAGACACTGCTCCAACTTCTGAATGAATTTATCTGTCAAAACATTCTAACTGTTCGTTACTTTTCATTCTAACAGAAAGCCAGTAAAATTGCTCCAAAATTGGCAAAATTTTCCCTCCAAACTCATTACTCATGGGGCTCCTGAGCCCGGTTGTCTTTGTTTGAAAATAGCTTGCTTTAGGCCGAGAGCCACAGCTAGCTGCCATTTTGAGAAACGTGGTGGGATACTTTTAGAACGTAACTGTATAACAGAGATGTTTGAAGATATTTATACCGTCATATAATTTGATTATTAAGAGAATACATAGAGGCATTTTTGTAGTGATAGACTATTTTGGTACTAATATTTCTACCCTATTTTCCAAGGATCATAATTAGAGTGGTTCAATAAGACTTAGTTACAAGTGTATATAAGTTTAGACAGGACATAAACAACAAAACCATTTGATTAGTTAATTAAGAAGTTCTATTGTTGTACTCTTTTCTTTTATGTTCAGCATGGACGGTGTTGCTTGATGACAAGGGCATGTAATACTTTCTGCTCTCGAGTGTTTCTATAATGTTTCCCAAGGATTCTGTAATCATGTATTGTCAGTGTTTGATAATTTGTCTCTATAGCATGTTTGAAAAACATGTGAATTCTGGTGTTTGCTGTGGTGTTCTTTTATGCATTCTAGGATCCTTCTAGAGGTTTGACCAAAATAAGAAGCATTACAAATTGATTCGGGGCAATAAGTCATCTATACTACATCATGGTGGTGGGCAAGTTTCATTTTTTCTTTAATATGGAATTGTGTTGAAAGGTTATTGCCACTGTTTTGCGCTGGTCGTTGTTATTGGCCAGTCCTTTGAAGTTTTTTTAAATCTTTCATTACATTTTTGCCTTGTTTGCCTTTATATAGTAGAATGAGTAGGTTTGTTTTCGGATGTTGAGCATTTTTCAGTTACATCATGTTTTGTGTTGGTGTTTCAGAAAATGGTTGGGGTGATGAGGTTTGTTGCTTGTATGATAGTTTAGCCTCCTGCAACGCTTGTTGTACATCCAAGAAGGCCATTTTGTGGGAAAGTATACTCTCACCTAGCAATGATCCTCAAGAATAATCTACCTGATTGTGCCACGCACAACAAGTCCAAGGCCATTGTTGCTGTTTCCATTAGAAAGCATATTATTCCTCTCATTCAGCGTCTGGAAATTGAATTTTCTTATACCAGAACTTTGACCTTCCGACTGCAATCAGAGCATCTTCTGATGTCCCTTCGGCCATTGTTATTTATCTCAGGCTCTTTGCCCTCCACCCTGTTGGTTGATTGTTCTTCACCGTCAGCTGCTTTGCAAATTTTGTTGCAATAAGGGAAGATTACTTTTTTCAAAAAAGCTGACATACTTTTCAGTGTTTGACCAGTTGTTTTTCGGAAAATGTTACATCGAATTCCTTTGGAAACTCGTATTTACGTAAGCATCTTTCCGTCTTGCCCTCATGAATTACTTGAATTAGAAGGAATTCACCAGAAAGTGAAATAGCAAAGGTAGCTGTTATCTGCCGTTTGTCATCTATACCCTTGAATTGTACAGTTTTGGATCCTTTCGCATTGAATGTACACTTTCCAGGTTTTACATGCCACAATGGCGTTCGATAAAGATTTATGATGAGACTTTTCGGCACATTATCTCTTGGACTGCCTCGGATATCTTCTTCTTGAAAGTCAGACACTCTTCATCCAAAAACTGTCAAGATGGTTCCACTTTACCAGTTGTTGCCTTGCATTTGGTCCAAGTCATTAATTTGATGACACGTCTGGCCCAGTCCTCGGTTCTCTAACCAACCTCTGTTTCAAGAAGTTTTTGAGGACAATTCACTTTCAAAACTTCTTTTCCAATGGCGATAACCAATCGACGACTGATTGCAGTCCCAGCAGCTTGAGTGCCAATCGTCAGTACTTTTACTTTTCCTAGTAAAGCATCAGCAAGGAGGTTAGGTCGGCCTTTTTTCTTGAAGATGGTATTTTTGTCTTTAACTTGTTTTCAATTTGTTTTTCCAATTGTTTACTCAGGTCCTCTTGAAAATGTAGCATGGATAAATTTTCTCAAAGTGCTTAATTGCAGCTTGTGTGCTATGAATATTTGGGTGTTGTCCTACTTCTTTCCTGATTTTGTCTGGGATATTTTTGTTGTAGTGTTTTGGTGGTTGAGTTGCTTTTTAAATTTCACTCTCCACAAAAGTTTATCAGCTCTTGTCTAGGTGTCAGCTGAAGCAGTTTGAACAAGCTTTGGAGCATCAGTTTCTTACGATCCTTCAAATAACTACGAATGTCTTTCACTTTCTCCATATTTATCTGTATGCTTTGACCTTGCTTCCCACAGCGAATGATTATGGAAAAATTAATGATTTCTTTCCCCTTTTTTCGTATGTTTTGCAACATTAATAGAATCTTTCACCCACCACTTCAACTCTTTTCTCTCTGAATCTAATCAACACATCAAACAGATAAGGAGTAAGAGCTGGTCCGACATGTAGACATTCATTCAAGGATACACCTTTCTTCCTAACTTTAGCTGAAGCATCATGAACTACTCTCAATTTAGTAGTCTTGGCTTCCTCTCTAATTACTGAATCTGACCAAATGTACTTATTTCTAACCATTCTTTCCTCTTAGGTTCCAATCCTAACTGATTTACAATTGTAGATGTAACAAACGAAAGCTGACTACCCGAATGAAAGAGCACTCTCACTTTTACTTTCCCTTTTCTATCCTCAAAGTCCACAAAAGCTCTTGCAGTCTGCAACACAACACTAAAGTGAACACCTAAATGAAGAGTGGGACTCACACTTGATTCGCTAGGGCCAGCCTCCTCCTTAGGACCATCACAAAAGGAGACATGATGCCTCCCTTTGCACATTGAACATAAATAAGCTGAGGTACAATTAGCAGCCCTGTGACCTCTCTGCAAACAAAAAAAAACAATGACCATACTTACGAATCACTTGCTTGCACTGATTCACATTTACCACATCTTAACCATCTTGATAAGAATGATTTCAAAATACACATAAATGTCTAGGTCCATTTGTTGTTGTTGCCAATGTGCTAGCAGTTACTGGCCTAGAATCATCTCTATTTAATGATGTTCTCTTCTCATTTCTTCTAACTCTACTGTGTTCTTCTCTAAGTTCAACCTGTACCCACAATTGCTCTAATTATTCATTCACTGTCCATTGATTAAATTCCTTCCCTCTTGTCATCTGCAGTCTAATCTCTTCAGGTAATTTCTTCACAACTGCAGGAACCAAAATACTCTGATAAGTGATTGGTTTGACTCCAATCGCTTGCAGTCTCCTGTGGTTAAACTCAACTGCACCATGCAATTTTCTCCATGCAGCTTGTTGTATTACAGATGTCTTCCCAAATCTTCTCAAAAAGCAAAACTTCTACCGCCAAATGACAATAAGCTGCAGTCCTGCAGAACCCTGCAATACTCGCTTTGGCTGACTCAGTAACATGACATTGCAAATATGCAAATTTATAAATGTCAGAAACCACATAATTTTTATGGATGGCACTTTGAAAAGTGTCCCAAAATTCTTCCCAATTCTCCGGTTTTCCACCAAAATTCGCCATTTCCAACTTTGGCGATTCTGCATGAACCTTCAGAGCAAATACTGCCTATGCTACACCCTCTTTCTTCGTAGATTCGCCAACAAATCTCTCCATCGTCTTTTCAATACTCAAAACCTTTTCCATGGAAAGCAAAGCTACTTTCATCTCCAACTTTATCGATGCCGCATCTTGAATTTCTTTAAACAAAATAGCTTCTCCTTCTTCCTTATCAGCAAGCTTTTGCAGTTGATGCATTTACATTCAGTTGGTCAACGTTAGCATTTTATGCTTTTCCTTCCTTTGCTATTATACCACAGGTTAAGCAACGCGCAGCGTTCGACCTGATTTAAAGACGTACCAGTGGAGCTTGCCAGTCCTGAAAAAACAATACTAGAAAAAAGGGGAAAATAACTGATAAGTTATTAGGGTGGGTGGGCGTATAAATCCCACGTCGTTTGGTTCTAGGTATGGAAAATAATCTTCATCAAACTTCACCAAGGTTTGTTTAATTTTTTAATTATTTTCCATGCCTAGAACCCAATCTCCTTTAGGTATTTATACGAGACTTCAAAGAAACTGGCAAAGTGTCGACAGGAGACAAATAATCATTCAAAAGTTAATATTTCAATTGTTTTTCCTCATTTACAATATGTTTGCTACCAGACTCTATTGTTGTATCTATAACAAAACAATAATGTCATCATAGCTTTACTTCATTTATTGCCTTACATCACATTTTGTTAGATTTAACTATATGCTATATCATTACATTACACTCATTATATACAACTTCCATTTCAAACCACATACTAAGATTTGTAGTCCGACCTTTCATCTTTCTCGAAAACAAAATCTCTTCGACATCGTTCCATTTCTCTGCAACTGACAGGGCGTTGTAATGGCAGATGTATGAAAATGATGTACAGACAATCACTTACAAAATTGTTTGACCCCTACCATTTTACCTGTTTTCCTCGAATATTTCCCCCTCATATCAATGTTAAATTGTATATCAAATTAACTGTATAGTCAAGCATTGTCAGCACAGACAGTGACATCAGACTCAAAATTGACAAGGGGGAGGGGGGAGCAAAAAAGTAGATTTTCTATGCAGGGGGTCAACAATTTTGTAAGAGATTGTCTGAAACTTGGTTTATGAAAAAATTATTTTAACCATGTTGCGTTAGTCGAATGAGCATGAAATCTCGCCAAAGTAATGTTGATAGAATGATCTTTTTTAGTCATGTGTTTATTAAATTTAAACAAGTCAACGTAGGTACGCTGGTAGGAGGAAAGTAGCGCCAAATTGCCAAAACTTCATGTAAGCACTGCACCAAATGAAATTGTGCCTGAGCAGAGGTACGTCATTTCAGGTAAACATTAAGGAGATGATTAGCTTTTCTACTGATACTTCTACATGAGGAATAGGTAATGGGACTATTACATTGCACTGATGAGAAATGAGAAGCCCTGAGTGGACATATGTCCTTCTGATTTTATTGTGACAGAAACAGGAAAAAGTACTTTTTCCTCTTAAATACAAGTTCTTGCTATGAAAGAATATGACAGTGTATATACATTACTTATTTAAGATAACATTACATCTGCAAATTCTTAGTTCGTTATGCGCCTAGGGTAAATGGTATATGCAATGGAGCAGTATGAACAAACACTGTTTTACACCTTTTTTCCGGTAAGAAAATGCAATAATGTCATGCTTAAGACATGAAATGTCATCGCACAGATTTTTGCAATTTTTTTGCTTACTTTCATAATGAAGCAAATATTTCGGGCTATCGAATGATACCCTGCATGCTATGCAGAACAACAGGCATAAGGGGTTGTCATTGAATGCAGACATGTGCCTATATATTTAAACAATATATTAATATGTTTCATATATTACAAGAGGACACACCTTTCTTTCGACAACACCCATTTTTCCTACTTTTTCTACATGCATAACAGTGATTTGATGAATAATATTGTGCTGTGGAAATGATATGCGTGGACGCATGGAGCTGTTGAAGTTAAAATAACAGCAACAACAACAAGGAAAACAATCAACACGTGCTGAGGTGAGTACTGACAATAATACTCCCCACAGTACTCACTTACAGAATAGCTTGTAACTTTGCATAAATGGAGGAAAATTATACCTAAATGTTGCAAATAGTTGACACATACTCATGTGCCTTAAATGGATTTTCATTTATGAAGGCAACGTTGCGTAATTTCTTCGTAACACAAATATTTCTCACAGTACTCGCCTTACTTTATTTAAAACAATAATAGAGTATTTATTTACAGCCAAAGTGAGTACTGTTCATAATGGCGCTTTTCCTTTAAATACCACGTTAGCAATATATATCATCAGAAAGATCTTGACACATTGTTTCTGAATATAGTTGTATTATGAATCAGAAATTGTGCACTCCAAAGTAGCACAGGAAAATTTAGCCGAGTACTGTCCCGAGTATTGTTGCTGGTACTCAGCACAAAGGTCGATGCAGACGGAAGATTCTATAAAATTATCCGATTCAGTGATTCCTTTATTGTACTATGCGTAATACTTTGAATCATGACAATAAACAATATACCAGTCTTGTGTCATGCAATGTTATATTTATAAGTAGGTAATAGATGTATAATACATGCTTAGCATTACAATAGCAGACGTGGGCAATTTCAACTGCACTAATAAATCAATTTCCTACAGCAATTTCTACATGGAAACAACAGATTTCATCATTCATTTACAATGATATGTTTGCTACCAGACTCTATTGTTGTATCTATAACAAAACAATAATGTCATCATAGCTTTACTTCATTTATTGCCTTACATCACATTTTGTTGGATTTAACTATATGCTATATCATTACATTACACTCATTATATACAACTTCCATTTCAAAGCACATACTAAGATTTGTAGTCCGACCTTTCATCTTTCTCGAAAACAAAATCTCTTCGACATCGTTCCATTTCTCTGCAACTGACAGGGCGTTGTAATGGCAGATGTATGAAAATGATGTACAGACAATCACTTACAAAATTGTTTGACCCCTACCATTTTACCTGTTTTCCTCGAATATTTCCCCCCTCCCCTCATATCAATGTTGAATTGTATATCAAATTAACTGCATAGTCAAGCATTGGCAGCACAGACAGTGACATCAGACTCAACATTGACAAGGGGGAGGAGGGAGCAAAAAAGTAGATTTTCTATGCAGGTGGTCAACAATTTTTGTAAGAGATTGTCTGAAACTGGGTTTATGAAAAAATTATTTTAACCATGTTGCGTTAGTCGAATGAGCATGAAATCTCGCCAAAGTAATGTTGATAGAATGATCTTTTTTTAGTCATGTGTTTATTAAATTTAAACAAGTCAACGTAGGCACGCTGGTAGGAGGAAAGTAGCGCCAAATTGCCAAAACTTCATGTAAGCACTGCACCAAAGGAAATTGTGCCTGAGCAGAGGTACGTCATTTCAGGTAAACATTAAGGAGATGATTAGCTTTTCTACTGATACTTCTACATGAGGAATAGGTAATGGGACTATTACATTGCACTGATGAGAAATGAGAAGCCCTGAGTGGACATATGTCCTTCTGATTTTATTGTGACAGAAACAGGAAAAAGTACTTTTTCCTCTTAAATACAAGTTCTTGCTATGAAAGAATATGGCAGTGTATATACATTACTTATTTAAGATAACATTACATCTGCAAATTCTTAGTTCGTTATGCGCCTAGGGTAAATGGTATATGCAATGGAGCAGTATGAACAAACACTGTTTTACACCTTTTTTCCGGTAAGAAAATGCAATAATGTCATGCTTAAGACATGAAATGTCATCGGACAGATTTTTGCAATTTTTTTGCTTACTTTCATCATGAAGCAAATATTTCGGGCTATCGAATGATACCCTGCATGCTATGCAGAACAACAGGCATAAGGGGTTGTCATTGAATGCAGACATGTGCCTATATATTTAAACAATATATTAATATGTTTCATATATTACAAGAGGACACACCTTTCTTTCAACAACACCCATTTTTCCTACTTTTTCTACATGCATAACAGTGATTTGATGAATAATATTGTGCTGTGGAAATGATATGCGTGGACGCATGGAGCTATTGAAGTTAAAATAACAGCAACAACAACAAGGAAAACAATCAACACGTGCTGAGGTGAGTACTGACAATAATACTCTCCACAGTACTCACTTACAGAATAGCTTGTAACTTTGCATAAATGGAGGAAAATTATACCTAAATGTTGCAAACAGTTGACACATACTCATGTGCCTTAAATGGATTTTCATTTATGAAGGCAACGTCGCGTAATTTCTTCGTAACGCAAATATTTCTCACAGTACTCGCCTTACTTTATTTAAAACAATAATAGAGTATTTATTTAAAGCCAAAGTGAGTACTGTTCATAATGGCGCTTTTCCTTTAAATACCACGTTAGCAATATATATCATCAGAAAGATCTTGACACATTGTTTCTGAATATAGTTGTATTATGAATCAGAAATTGTGCACTCCAAAGTAGCAAAGGAAAATTTAGCCGAGTACTGTCCCGAGTATTGTTGCTGGTACTCAGCGCAGAGGTCGATGCAGACGGAAGATTCTATAAAATTATCTGATTCAGTGATTCCTTTATTGTACTATGCGTAATACTTTGAATCATGACAATAAACAATATACCAGTCTTGTGTCATGCAATGTTATATTAATAAGTAGGTAATAGATGTATAATACATGCTTAGCATTACAATAGCAGACGTGGGCAATTTCAACTGCACTAATAAATCAATTTCCTACAGCAATTTCTACATGGAAACAACAGATTGCATTATTCAAAAAGTTAATATTTCAATTCTTTTTCCTCATTTACAATGATATGTTTGCTACCAGACTCTATTGTTGTATCTATAACAAAACAATAATGTCATCATAGCTTTACTTCATTTATTGCCTTACATCACATTTTGTTGGATTTAACTATATACTATATCATTACATTACACTCATTATATACAACTTCCATTTCAAAGCACATACTAAGATTTGTAGTCCGACCTTTCATCTTTCTCGAAAACAAAATCTCTTCGACATCGTTCCATTTCTCTGCAACTGACAGGGCGTTGTAATGGCAGATGTATGAAAATGATGTACAGACAATCACTTACAAAATTGTTTGACCCCTACCATTTTACCTGTTTTCCTCGAATATTTCCCCCCTCCCCTCATATCAATGTTGAATTGTATATCAAATTAACTGCATAGTCAAGCATTGTCAGCACAGACAGTGACATCAGACTCAACATTGACAAGGGGGAGGGGGGAGCAAAAAAGTAGATTTTCTATGCAGGGGGTCAACAATTTTGTAAGAGATTGTCTGAAACTGGGTTTATGAAAAAATTATTTTAACCATGTTGCGTTAGTCGAATGAGCATGAAATCTCGCCAATGTAATGTTGATAGAATGATCTTTTTTTAGTCATGTGTTTATTAAATTTAAACAAGTCAACGTACGCACGCTGGTAGGAGGAAAGTGGCGCCAAATTGCCAAAACTTCATGTAAGCACTGCACCAAAGGAAATTGTGCCTGAGCAGAGGTACGTCATTTCAGGTAAACACTAAGGAGATGATTAGCTTTTCTACTGATACTTCCACATGAGGAATAGGTAATGGGACTATTACATTGCACTGATGAGAAATGAGAAGCCCTGAGTGGACATATGTCCTTCTGATTTTATTGTGACAGAAACAGGAAAAAGTACTTTTTCCTCTTAAATACAAGTTCTTGCTATGAAAGAATATGGCAGTGTATATACATTACTTATTTAAGATAACATTACATCTGCAAATTCTTAGTTCGTTATGCGCCTAGGGTAAATGGTATATGCAATGGAGCAGTATGAACAAACACTGTTTTACACCTTTTTTCCGGTAAGAAAATGCAATAATGTCATGCTTAAGACATGAAATGTCATCGGACAGATTTTTGCAATTTTTTTGCTTACTTTCATCATGAAGCAAATATTTCGGGCTATCGAATGATACCCTGCATGCTATGCAGAACAACAGGCATAAGGGGTTGTCATTGAATGCAGACATGTGCCTATATATTTAAACAATATATTAATATGTTTCATATATTACAAGAGGACACACCTTTCTTTCGACAACACCCATTTTTCCTACTTTTTCTACATGCATAACAGTGATTTGATGAATAATATTGTGCTGTGGAAATGATATGCGTGGACGCATGGAGCTGTTGAAGTTAAAATAACAGCAACAACAACAAGGAAAACAATCAACACGTGCTGAGGTGAGTACTGACAATAATACTCCCCACAGTACTCACTTACAGAATAGCTTGTAACTTTGCATAAATGGAGGAAAATTATACCTAAATGTTGCAAATAGTTGACACATACTCATGTGCCTTAAATGGATTTTCATTTATGAAGGCAACGTTGCGTAATTTCTTCGTAACGCAAATATTTCTCACAGTACTCGCCTTACTTTATTTAAAACAATAATAGAGTATTTATTTACAGCCAAAGTGAGTACTGTTCATAATGGCGCTTTTCCTTTAAATACCACGTTAGCAATATATATCATCAGAAAGATCTTGACACATTGTTTCTGAATATAGTTGTATTATGAATCAGAAATTGTGCACTCCAAAGTAGCACAGGAAAATTTAGCCGAGTACTGTCCCGAGTATTGTTGCTGGTACTCAGCGCAGAGGTCGATGCAGACGGAAGATTCTATAAAATTATCCGATTCAGTGATTCCTTTATTGTACTATGCGTAATACTTTGAATCATGACAATAAACAATATACCAGTCTTGTGTCATGCAATGTTATATTAATATGTAGGTAATAGATGTATAATGCATGCTTAGCATTACAATAGCAGACGTGGGCAATTTCAACTGCACTAATAAATCAATTTCCTACAGCAATTTCTACATGGAAACAACAGATTTCATCATTCAAAAAGTTAATATTTCAATTGTTTTTCCTCATTTACAATGATATGTTTGCTACCAGACTCTATTGTTGTATCTATAACAAAACAATAATGTCATCATAGCTTTACTTCATTTATTGCCTTACATCACATTTTGTTAGATTTAACTATATGCTATATCATTACATTACACTCATTATATACAACTTCCATTTCAAAGCACATACTAAGATTTGTAGTCCGACCTTTCATCTTTCTCGAAAACAAAATCTCTTCGACATCGTTCCATTTCTCTGCAGCTGACAGGGCGTTGTAATGGCAGATGTATGAAAATGATGTACAGACAATCACTTACAAAATTGTTTGACCCCTACCATTTTACCTGTTTTCCTCGAATATTTCCCCCCTCCCCTCATGTCAATGTTGAATTGTATATCAAATTAACTGTATAGTCAAGCATTGTCAGCACAGACAGTGACATCAGACTCAACATTGACAAGGGGGAGGGGGAGCAAAAAAGTAGATTTTCTATGCAGGGGGTCAACAATTTTGTAAGAGATTGTCTGAAACTGGGTTTATGCAAAAATTATTTTAACCATGTTGCGTTAGTCGAATGAGCATGAAATCTCGCCAAAGTAATGTTGATAGAATGATCTTTTTTTATTCATGTGTTTATTAAATTTAAACAAGTCAACGTAGGCACGCTGGTAGGAGGAAAGTAGCGCCAAATTGCCAAAACTTCATGTAAGCACTGCACCAAATGAAATTGTGCCTGAGCAGAGGTACGTCATTTCAGGTAAACATTAAGGAGATGATTAGCTTTTCTACTGATACTTCTACATGAGGAATAGGTAATGGGACTATTACATTGCACTGATGAGAAATGAGAAGCCCTGAGTGGACATATGTCCTTCTGATTTTATTGTGACAGAAACAGGAAAAAGTACTTTTTCCTCTTAAATACAAGTTCTTGCTATGAAAGAATATGGCAGTGTATATACATTACTTATTTAAGATAACATTACATCTGCAAATTCTTAGTTCGTTATGCGCCTAGGGTAAATGGTATATGCAATGGAGCAGTATGAACAAACACTGTTTTACACCTTTTTTCCGGTAAGAAAATGCAATAATGTCATGCTTAAGACATGAAATGTCATCGGACAGATTTTTGCAATTTTTTTGCTTACTTTCATCATGAAGCAAATATTTCGGGCTATCGAATGATACCCTGCATGCTATGCAGAACAACAGGCATAAGGGGTTGTCATTGAATGCAGACATGTGCCTATATATTTAAACAATATATTAATATGTTTCATATATTACAAGAGGACACACCTTTCTTTCGACAACACCCATTTTCCTACTTTTCTACATGCATAACAGTGATTTGATGAATAATATTGTGCTGTGGAAATGATATGCGTGGACGCATGGAGCTGTTGAAGTTAAAATAACAGCAACAACAACAAGGAAAACAATCAACACGTGCTGAGGTGAGTACTGACAATAATACTCCCCACAGTACTCACTTACAGAATAGCTTGTAACTTTGCATAAATGGAGGAAAATTATACCTAAATGTTGCAAATAGTTGACACATACTCATGTGCCTTAAATGGATTTTCATTTATGAAGGCAACGTCGCGTAATTTCTTCGTAACGCAAATATTTCTCACAGTACTCGCCTTACTTTATTTAAAACAATAATAGAGTATTTATTTACAGCCAAAGTGAGTACTGTTCATAATGGCACTTTTCCTTTAAATACCACGTTAGCAATATATATCATCAGAAAGATCTTGACACATTGTTTCTGAATATAGTTGTATTATGAATCAGAAATTGTGCACTCCAAAGTAGCACAGGAAAATTTAGCTGAGTACTGTCCCGAGTATTGTTGCTGGTACTCAGCGCAGAGGTCGATGCAGACGGAAGATTCTATAAAATTATCCGATTCAGTGATTCCTTTATTGTACTATGCGTAATACTTTGAATCATGACAATAAACAATATACCAGTCTTGTGTCATGCAATGTTATATTAATAAGTAGGTAATTGATGTATAATACATGCTTAGCATTACAATAGCAGACGTGGGCAATTTCAACTGCACTAATAAATCAATTTCCTACAGCAATTTCTACATGGAAACAACAGATTTCATCATTCAAAAGTTAATATTTCAATTTTCCTCATTTACAATGATATGTTTGCTACCAGACTCTATTGTTGTATCTATAACAAAACAATAATGTCATCATAGCTTTACTTCATTTATTGCCTTACATCACATTTTGTTGGATTTAACTATATGCTATATCATTACATTACACTCATTATATACAACTTCCATTTCAAACCACATACTAAGATTTGTAGTCCGACCTTTCATCTTTCTCGAAAACAAAATCTCTTCGACATCGTTCCATTTCTCTGCAACTGACAGGGCGTTGTAATGGCAGATGTATGAAAATGATGTACAGACAATCACTTACAAAATTGTTTGACCCCTACCATTTTACCTGTTTTCCTCGAATATTTCCCCCCTCCCCTCATATCAATGTTGAATTGTATATCAAATTAACTGCATAGTCAAGCATTGTCAGCACAGACAGTGACATCAGACTCAACATTGACAAGGGGAGGGGAGCAAAAAAGTAGATTTTCTATGCAGGGGGTCAACAATTTTGTAAGAGATTGTCTGAAACTGGGTTTATGAAAAACTATTTTAACCATGTTGCGTTAGTCGAATGAGCATGAAATCTCGCCAAAGTAATGTTGATAGAATGATCTTTTTTTAGTCATGTGTTTATTAAATTTAAACAAGTCAACGTATGCACGCTGGTAGGAGGAAAGTAGCGCCAAATTGCCAAAACTTCATGTAAGCACTGCACCAAAGGAAATTGTGCCTGAGCAGAGGTACGTCATTTCAGGTAAACATTAAGGAGATGATTAGCTTTTCTACTGATACTTCCACATGAGGAATAGGTAATGGGACTATTACATTGCACTGATGAGAAATGAGAAGCCCTGAGTGGACATATGTCCTTCTGATTTTATTGTGACAGAAACAGGAAAAAGTACTTTTTCCTCTTAAATACAAGTTCTTGCTATGAAAGAATATGGCAGTGTATATACATTACTTATTTAAGATAACATTACATCTGCAAATTCTTAGTTCGTTATGCGCCTAGGGTAAATGGTATATGCAATGGAGCAGTATGAACAAACACTGTTTTACACCTTTTTTCCGGTAAGAAAATGCAATAATGTCATGCTTAAGACATGAAATGTCATCGGACAGATTTTTGCAATTTTTTTGCTTACTTTCATCATGAAGCAAATATTTCGGGCTATCGAATGATACCCTGCATGCTATGCAGAACAACAGGCATAAGGGGTTGTCATTGAATGCAGACATGTGCCTATATATTTAAACAATATATTAATATGTTTCATATATTACAAGAGGACACACCTTTCTTTCGACAACACCCATTTTCCTACTTTTCTACATGCATAACAGTGATTTGATGAATAATATTGTGCTGTGGAAATGATATGCGTGGACGCATGGAGCTGTTGAAGTTAAAATAACAGCAACAACAACAAGGAAAACAATCAACACGTGCTGAGGTGAGTACTGACAATAATACTCCCCACAGTACTCACTTACAGAATAGCTTGTAACTTTGCATAAATGGAGGAAAATTATACCTAAATGTTGCAAATAGTTGACACATACTCATGTGCCTTAAATGGATTTTCATTTATGAAGGCAACGTTGCGTAATTTCTTCGTAACGCAAATATTTCTCACAGTACTCGCCTTACTTTATTTAAAACAATAATAGAGTATTTATTTACAGCCAAAGTGAGTACTGTTCATAATGGCGCTTTTCCTTTAAATACCACGTTAGCAATATATATCATCAGAAAGATCTTGACACATTGTTTCTGAATATAGTTGTATTATGAATCAGAAATTGTGCACTCCAAAGTAGCACAGGAAAATTTAGCCGAGTACTGTCCCGAGTATTGTTGCTGGTACTCAGCGCAGAGGTCGATGCAGACGGAAGATTCTATAAAATTATCCGATTCAGTGATTCCTTTATTGTACTATGCGTAATACTTTGAATCATGACAATAAACAATATACCAGTCTTGTGTCATGCAATGTTATATTAATATGTAGGTAATAGATGTATAATGCATGCTTAGCATTACAATAGCAGACGTGGGCAATTTCAACTGCACTAATAAATCAATTTCCTACAGCAATTTCTACATGGAAACAACAGATTTCATCATTCAAAAAGTTAATATTTCAATTGTTTTTCCTCATTTACAATGATATGTTTGCTACCAGACTCTATTGTTGTATCTATAACAAAACAATAATGTCATCATAGCTTTACTTCATTTATTGCCTTACATCACATTTTGTTAGATTTAACTATATGCTATATCATTACATTACACTCATTATATACAACTTCCATTTCAAACCACATACTAAGATTTGTAGTCCGACCTTTCATCTTTCTCGAAAACAAAATCTCTTCGACATCGTTCCATTTCTCTGCAACTGACAGGGCGTTGTAATGGCAGATGTATGAAAATGATGTACAGACAATCACTTACAAAATTGTTTGACCCCTACCATTTTACCTGTTTTCCTCGAATATTTCCCCCCTCCCCTCATATCAATGTTGAATTGTATATCAAATTAACTGTATAGTCAAGCATTGTCAGCACAGACAGTGACATCAGACTCAACATTGACAAGGGGAGGGGAGCAAAAAGTAGATTTTCTATGCAGGGGTCAACAATTTTGTAAGAGATTGTCTGAAACTGGGTTTATGAAAAAATTATTTTAACCATGTTGCGTTAGTCGAATGAGCATGAAATCTCGCCAAAGTAATGTTGATAGAATGATCTTTTTTTAGTCATGTGTTTATTAAATTTAAACAAGTCAACGTAGGCACGCTGGTAGGAGGAAAGTAGCGCCAAATTGCCAAAACTTCATGTAAGCACTGCACCAAAGGAAATTGTGCCTGAGCAGAGGTACGTCATTTCAGGTAAACATTAAGGAGATGATTAGCTTTTCTACTGATACTTCTACATGAGGAATAGGTAATGGGACTATTACATTGCACTGATGAGAAATGAGAAGCCCTGAGTGGACATATGTCCTTCTGATTTTATTGTGACAGAAACAGGAAAAAGTACTTTTTCCTCTTAAATACAAGTTCTTGCTATGAAAGAATATGGCAGTGTATATACATTACTTATTTAAGATAACATTACATCTGCAAATTCTTAGTTCGTTATGCGCCTAGGGTAAATGGTATATGCAATGGAGCAGTATGAACAAACACTGTTTTACACCTTTTTTCCGGTAAGAAAATGCAATAATGTCATGCTTAAGACATGAAATGTCATCGGACAGATTTTTGCAATTTTTTTGCTTACTTTCATCATGAAGCAAATATTTCGGGCTATCGAATGATACCCTGCATGCTATGCAGAACAACAGGCATAAGGGGTTGTCATTGAATGCAGACATGTGCCTATATATTTAAACAATATATTAATATGTTTCATATATTACAAGAGGACACACCTTTCTTTCGACAACACCCATTTTCCTACTTTTCTACATGCATAACAGTGATTTGATGAATAATATTGTGCTGTGGAAATGATATGCGTGGACGCATGGAGCTGTTGAAGTTAAAATAACAGCAACAACAACAAGGAAAACAATCAACACGTGCTGAGGTGAGTACTGACAATAATACTCCCCACAGTACTCACTTACAGAATAGCTTGTAACTTTGCATAAATGGAGGAAAATTATACCTAAATGTTGCAAATAGTTGACACATACTCATGTGCCTTAAATGGATTTTCATTTATGAAGGCAACGTTGCGTAATTTCTTCGTAACGCAAATATTTCTCACAGTACTCGCCTTACTTTATTTAAAACAATAATAGAGTATTTATTTACAGCCAAAGTGAGTACTGTTCATAATGGCGCTTTTCCTTTAAATACCACGTTAGCAATATATATCATCAGAAAGATCTTGACACATTGTTTCTGAATATAGTTGTATTATGAATCAGAAATTGTGCACTCCAAAGTAGCACAGGAAAATTTAGCGAGTACTGTCCCGAGTATTGTTGCTGGTACTCAGCGCAGAGGTCGATGCAGACGGAAGATTCTATAAAATTATCCGATTCAGTGATTCCTTTATTGTACTATGCGTAATACTTTGAATCATGACAATAAACAATATACCAGTCTTGTGTCATGCAATGTTATATTAATAAGTAGGTAATAGATGTATAATACATGCTTAGCATTACAATAGCAGACGTGGGCAATTTCAACTGCACTAATAAATCAATTTCCTACAGCAATTTCTACATGGAAACAACAGATTTCATCATTCAAAAAGTTAATATTTCAATTGTTTTTCCTCATTTACAATGATATGTTTGCTACCAGACTCTATTGTTGTATCTATAACAAAACAATAATGTCATCATAGCTTTACTTCATTTATTGCCTTACATCACATTTTGTTAGATTTAACTATATGCTATATCATTACATTACACTCATTATATACAACTTCCATTTCAAACCACATACTAAGATTTGTAGTCCGACCTTTCATCTTTCTCGAAAACAAAATCTCTTCGACATCGTTCCATTTCTCTGCAACTGACAGGGCGTTGTAATGGCAGATGTATGAAAATGATGTACAGACAATCACTTACAAAATTGTTTGACCCCTACCATTTTACCTGTTTTCCTCGAATATTTCCCCCCTCCCCTCATATCAATGTTGAATTGTATATCAAATTAACTGTATAGTCAAGCATTGTCAGCACAGACAGTGACATCAGACTCAACATTGACAAGGGGAGGGGAGCAAAAAGTAGATTTTCTATGCAGGGGTCAACAATTTTGTAAGAGATTGTCTGAAACTGGGTTTATGAAAAAATTATTTTAACCATGTTGCGTTAGTCGAATGAGCATGAAATCTCGCCAAAGTAATGTTGATAGAATGATCTTTTTTTAGTCATGTGTTTATTAAATTTAAACAAGTCAACGTAGGCACGCTGGTAGGAGGAAAGTAGCGCCAAATTGCCAAAACTTCATGTAAGCACTGCACCAAAGGAAATTGTGCCTGAGCAGAGGTACGTCATTTCAGGTAAACATTAAGGAGATGATTAGCTTTTCTACTGATACTTCTACATGAGGAATAGGTAATGGGACTATTACATTGCACTGATGAGAAATGAGAAGCCCTGAGTGGACATATGTCCTTCTGATTTTATTGTGACAGAAACAGGAAAAAGTACTTTTTTCCTCTTAAATACAAGTTCTTGCTATGAAAGAATATGGCAGTGTATATACATTACTTATTTAAGATAACATTACATCTGCAAATTCTTAGTTCGTTATGCGCCTAGGGTAAATGGTATATGCAATGGAGCAGTATGAACAAACACTGTTTTACACCTTTTTTCCGGTAAGAAAATGCAATAATGTCATGCTTAAGACATGAAATGTCATCGGACAGATTTTTGCAATTTTTTTGCTTACTTTCATCATGAAGCAAATATTTCGGGCTATCGAATGATACCCTGCATGCTATGCAGAACAACAGGCATAAGGGGTTGTCATTGAATGCAGACATGTGCCTATATATTTAAACAATATATTAATATGTTTCATATATTACAAGAGGACACACCTTTCTTTCGACAACACCCATTTTTCCTACTTTTTTCTACATGCATAACAGTGATTTGATGAATAATATTGTGCTGTGGAAATGATATGCGTGGACGCATGGAGCTGTTGAAGTTAAAATAGCAGCAACAACAACAAGGAAAACAATCAACACGTGCTGAGGTGAGTACTGACAATAATACTCCCCACAGTACTCACTTACAGAATAGCTTGTAACTTTGCATAAATGGAGGAAAATTATACCTAAATGTTGCAAATAGTTGACACATACTCATGTGCCTTAAATGGATTTTCATTTATGAAGGCAACGTCGCGTAATTTCTTCGTAACGCAAATATTTCTCACAGTACTCGCCTTACTTTATTTAAAACAATAATAGAGTATTTATTTACAGCCAAAGTGAGTACTGTTCATAATGGCGCTTTTCCTTTAAATACCACATTAGCAATATATATCATCAGAAAGATCTTGACACATTGTTTCTGAATATAGTTGTATTATGAATCAGAAATTGTGCACTCCAAAGTAGCACAGGAAAATTTAGCCTAGTACTGTCCCGAGTATTGTTGCTGGTACTCAGCGCAGAGGTCGATGCAGACGGAAGATTCTATAAAATTATCCGATTCAGTGATTCCTTTATTGTACTATGCGTAATACTTTGAATCATGACAATAAACAATATACCAGTCTTGTGTCATGCAATGTTATATTAATAAGTAGGTAATTGATGTATAATACATGCTTAGCATTACAATAGCAGACGTGGGCAATTTCAACTGCACTAATAAATCAATTTCCTACAGCAATTTCTACATGGAAACAACAGATTTCATCATTCAAAAAGTTAATATTTCAATTGTTTTTCCTCATTTACAATGATATGTTTGCTACCAGACTCTATTGTTGTATCTATAACAAAACAATAATGTCATCATAGCTTTACTTCATTTATTGCCTTACATCACATTTTGTTAGATTTAACTATATGCTATATCATTACATTACACTCATTATATACAACTTCCATTTCAAACCACATACTAAGATTTGTAGTCCGACCTTTCATCTTTCTCGAAAACAAAATCTCTTCGACATCGTTCCATTTCTCTGCAACTGACAGGGCGTTGTAATGGCAGATGTATGAAAATGATGTACAGACAATCACTTACAAAATTGTTTGACCCCTACCATTTTACCTGTTTTCCTCGAATATTTCCCCCCTCCCCTCATATCAATGTTGAATTGTATATCAAATTAACTGCATAGTCAAGCATTGTCAGCACAGACAGTGACATCAGACTCAACATTGACAAGGGGGAGGGGGAGCAAAAAAGTAGATTTTCTATGCAGGGGGTCAACAATTTTGTAAGAGATTGTCTGAAACTGGGTTTATGAAAAAATTATTTTAACCATGTTGCGTTAGTCGAATGAGCATGAAATCTCGCCAAAGTAATGTTGATAGAATGATCTTTTTTTAGTCATGTGTTTATTAAATTTAAATTCTTATCTTTGTATAAAAGTTTAGTCAGACCTCTATTAGAGACAGCTGGAGCGATCTGGAGTCCAAAGTTGATAAAAATATAAAGATGCTTGAAAGTGTTCAGCGTAGGGCCACAAAATTAGTATATGTATTAAAAGACAAATCATACAGTGATCGATTTGCGTGCCTTAAACTTACCGTCACTTGAATATAGAAGAAAGAGAGGAGATATGATTCTGACATTTAAACTCCTAAATGGACTTATGGATACTGATATCTCTAATCTATTTCAAATAAGAAAAACAAAAACAAGAGGACACAGACAAAAGCTATTCAAAAAGCGATGTAACTCAAATATTAGAAAACTGTTCTTCACTCAAAGAGTTATCAATGACTGGAATGCATTGCCCAGTGAAGCCATCAACTGTACAACTGTAGAACAATTCGAAAGGTTTTATGACAGAATCAATATTGCTAGTAGATATAATTTTAGTTGAAGTAGTTTAGTTGTAGTGTTTTATGTAACCAACAGGGTTTTATAGGTCTTTGACCTTCTATTTCCCTTAACATTTATATTATTATATATTATAATAATTTTGACCCTATATGAAGCAGGCCCATTTCTGTGCTTAGCCCATTTTGAGAATACTTGCTTTGCTACACAAAAGGATTGAGTGCAAGCCTAGAAGACTATGATACAAGAAGTCTGAAGTGATTTATTAGTCATGGCACACAGTGCCTTCAATTTGAAATCCACACCAAACTGGTGGCAGTGATGAACTTGCAAAGGAGTGTAGCTTATGAGGAATGTGCTGAAGGACCCAGTTCCTGGAAGCTGTAAGGACCCAGATGCTCCCTTTTCTTTCTGCAAACAGTTGCTGCACGTAGAAAATGTAGTTGTAATTGCAGAAGAATCATCAGCAGTACTGGCCATTAACATTTTGGCAAGTGGGTGG
>JACTAT010000037.1:6175404-6423683 GCA_014526335.1 Chrysaora quinquecirrha
GCTTTATTCATCTACCAAAATAAAGAATAAATACTCAATGACAACAACAAAATGCATTTGGAGTAGCAAACAATAATTCCATTTCTCTATAAAGGGCTAATGTAGACAACACCGTTACAAAGTTAAGTTGCATTTGCTTGTTTGTGTTCCATATGCTTCTAGAAGCTTTGTCCAAAAAGTTATTGACTTTGTTTAAAAAATGTGCAACAAATAAAATTGCAACAATATTTTCTAGTTAGACGAAATCTAAATATAGGTTACTTTACCTGCACAGCATCCCCTTGTAACTGAATGCAGTCATTTTAGGACAAAAGTGGAGAATCAAAGAGTGATATGCCTCCACATTTGAAGTTTGATGAAAAGGACTAAGTTTCTTGATAGCTTTAGAAAGATTCTTGTCATGTATCAACTGTTCAGCTTTCTCTGATGCCTTGGTTCCTAGAGATGATAGGCTTTATGGATCACTGCTGAACACAATTTGCCCTGACTTTTTAAAGGCTACAAGTAACCCTTTTCATGATAAGAATAAACAAGTATACCTGGTTTGAGCCATTGTTTCAACCTTCCAGCCTCTCCAAGGTCATCATGTGCACAGGATGGAAAAATTTCCCCATGGTTGGCATGAATGTTTTGCAGGTGATTACTTAGTGACAGCCATTTTGCAAGGACCATTTCCCCATCCCCATCAGATGTTGATGCGCACCAATACATGTGGTTTGACATGCTTTTCACCCATCCAGCAAGTTGTTCACATTCTTTCTGTTGTGATGCAGCTGTTATTTTCTTTGTGAAACCTGAAATAGTCCATATGTGAAATAAAATTAGTCTGAAGGTCTTGTTGTTGTTGGATTCAAAACAAAAAGCATTTTCAAATCAAGGCAACAAGCTTTGCTTTATTTACCTTTTGCAACATGCCAAACATCATAATAGTGCATTACTTCTGGTAGATTCTCGCGAATCCACTTCTGAATCTGAAGGTGACGATCAGTAATGAGAACTCCAATGTTTAGTCCAGCACTCTGAATACTGCGGCAAGTTCTTATGGGGCCTTCTTTCTCCATGGCATTGCTACTGGCTACTTCATTGCACTAACAAACAAAGAAAGAATTTTAATTTAAAAATTTCCAAGCAATTTTTTGATGCACATATCAAAGGCATTGCGTTCCTTAGCCAGGGGTCCAACCTTAGGACAGCAAAAGGAAATGATCTAAGAAAATAAGGTTGTGGCTGTTAAGGAAGATAAATCAAAGAGGTATTCACTGACTGTAAAGTAAACATTTCTTTCTACGAACAACCTTTACAAAAAACATTACAAATTCACACAAAGCAAAGGTAACTAGCATGCCTTTGCCTGGAAACACATGTTAAACATGGGGTGAACACGTATGTGCAAATTCCCTGAAAAAAAAAATAGAAAAACAGGCAGGCTGAAAATGAAGGCAACCTAGTGTTGTTATAAAAAAATATGTAAATAATACCTGGACTAGCTGGATATCAATAACTTTATTGATTCTTTCTTCAATTACTGTATACGAGCCATATTTTGCAGAATGGCCTGGAGAGTCTGCTCTTCCATCTGTGCCTAACACAAGGCTGCCATCCATGTTCGAAAGCTGTTCAAAAAGCTCGTTCTGATGAGACTTCCATACATGGTAAATAGCAGGCTGTAAATAAATTGCTGCATGGTTGTAGAAGGTAACTTCACTAAAGCATGCTATGTTGATCGACTGCAATGATTTTATGACTTTTCTGCATGAAGAGCCATTAAAGAAAATTGCTCCTGCCAGCTGTAAATTTCCTGCCGGTATCTTTCCATAGGATGGCTGAGAAAACCAATTTCTTTGATACCCACAAGAGCTGCAGGTTTGGAGTATGGAAATCTGGGTTCCAATCTGTTTCTCGTCTTCTACTCCACAAGGCTGCTTGCACAGAGGGCATTTGGAAAAAAGCTCCATCAAGCAACTCTTGAATACAATGAACTTCTTTTCCCCAACATACTGCCCCTCCATGCACCTGCAATAATACGTATACATAATTTAGAAAAAGTGCAGAATGCCTACAGTACTTTATTTCGGAAGATATCAAAATGGTCCCTTAGACCTCCGAATAGTATGGCAATACATGTATTTACACAATATCAAAGGACTTACGAAGCATTGTTTTCCACTGTTGTCGAGTCATGGACATCCTCTTCAGTATCGGGTATATATAGGCTGGAACCTGTACATCCAGTTTGTAGTTCGGATGTATCCATCTCATCATCACTGTGGATTGGTGTTGATGATGACCTTGGTACTGGTGTCCACAAATCACACTGCAGCTCAGTCTGGGTTGCAATTGATGTTTTTGGAGGTGGTAATGGACCCCCACTCAATGTGCATTGTACAGAGGCATTTCTTTTCGTTGTGCGCGGAGGTCTGTACTCTGTTTCTAGAGATACCATTACAGGCTTCTGAAAATGAAAAAATGAAAATAGATAAACCAAATTATATATAGCCTGGTGGCTCTGCAGGAGAAATACACCATTACACCATGTAGAAATAAGAATGTTCCAATTACGAAATTCCAGAAGCACTAGATAGGCTTTGCAACCTCAATTAGAAGTATAAAAAGTAGATAGGGAAGCACTTACATGCGAGGTCTCCTCTGCAGCATGTCTGGCCCTTTTCTGTCCGAGCCCAGAGCTACTAACAACAGTAGCAGGAGTAGCGTTGGGTAAAGATGGAGTTTTGCAGCTGTACCATTTCTCCAAAGCTGATAGTTTCTGAAGCAGTTCTCTGTGAAGTGAGCACTGCAGATACGAGCATTACTGGTCCACTTTAGCTGGAAGCGTTCAACTCCAACGAAGTCAGCCCAGGCCGATCAAGTGGTTCCTCACGAGGAACTCGAACAACGCTACTTTATGCGGCAAAGAAACACTGCCACAGTCTTCCACGAAACACTTTCTTGGCATTTCGCAGTTTGGTGTTCAAAAAAATAATAAAATAATATGATAAAGGAAAAAAAATCAAACAGTACGATTATTCTCACACTATAATTTGAGAGCAAAGCGAAAGCGTCTGACGACTACTAGCAAGTACTCCCAAAAGACTGAAAACAGTATGCCACATGCGGTCTGTGCCTGTCTGTGCTTGTTTTCTCGGTTTCTGACCGATCAGGAATCGTCATGGCCGAGTTACGCGTTTTACTCACCGAAATGATAACAATAGACCCGTGTGATGTAACAATAGCCCCGTGTTACGTCACACGGGCTTCGAGAAAATTTCTCGGATTTTGCCCGCCGAGTCCAACTTTGAGCGCTTATAACAGGCAGAAGAAGCAATATTTCTTACAAAAAACTTCAAGATGGCTTTCAGGGCGTTATCCACTATCGAAATCTTAAAAAAAAAATTTTGACTTTAGGGGCCCTTTAAGATAACATTACATCTGCAAATTCTTAGTTCGTTATGCGCCTAGGGTAAATGGTATATGCAATGGAGCAGTATGAACAAACACTGTTTTACACCTTTTTTCCGGTAAGAAAATGCAATAATGTCATGCTTAAGACATGAAATGTCATCGGACAGATTTTTGCAATTTTTTTGCTTACTTTCATCATGAAGCAAATATTTCGGGCTATCGAATGATACCCTGCATGCTATGCAGAACAACAGGCATAAGGGGTTGTCATTGAATGCAGACATGTGCCTATATATTTAAACAATATATTAATATGTTTCATATATTACAAGAGGACACACCTTTCTTTCGACAACACCCATTCTTCCTACTTTTTCTATATGGATAACAGTGATTTGATGAATAATATTGTGCTGTGGAAATGATATGCGTGGACGCATGGAGCTGTTCAAGTTAAAATAATAGCAACAACAACAAGGAAAACAATCAACACGTGCTGAGGTGAGTACTGACAATAATACTCTCCACAGTATTCACTTACAGAATAGCTTGTAACTTTGCATAAATGGAGGAAAATTATACCTAAATGTTGCAAATAGTTGACACGTACTCATGTGCCTTAAATGGATTTTCATTTATGAAGGCAACGTTGCGTAATTTCTTCGTAACGCAAATATTTCTCACAGTACTCGCCTTACTTTATTTAAAACAATAATAGAGTATTTATTTAAAGCCAAAGTGAGTACTGTTCATAATGGCGCTTTTCCTTTAAATACCACGTTAGCAATATATATCACCAGAAAGATCTTGACACATTGTTTCTGAACATAGCTGTATTATGAATCAGAAATGTGCACTCCAAAGTAGCACAGGAAAATTTAGCCGAGTACTGTCCCGAGTATTGTTGCTGGTACTCAGCGCAGAGGTCGATGCAGACGGAAGATTCTATAAAATTATCCGATTCAGTGATTCCTTTATTGTACTATGCAGAATACTTTGAATCATGACAATAAACAATATACCAGTCTTGTGTCATGCAATGTTATATTAATAAGTAGGTAATTGATGTATAATACATGCTTAGCATTACAATAGCAGAAGTGGGCAATTTCAACTGCACTAATAAATCAATTTCCTACAGCAATTTCTACATGGAAACAACAGATTGCATTATTCAAAAAGATAATATTTCAATTGTTTTTCCTCATTTACAATGATATGTTTGCTACCAGACTCTATTGTTGTATCTATAACAAAACAATAATGTCATCATAGCTTTACTTTATTTATTGCCTTACATCACATTTTGTTAGATTTAACTATATGCTATATCATTACATTACACTCATTATATACAACTTCCATTTCAAACCACATACTAAGATTTGTAGTCCGACCTTTCATCTTTCTCGAAAACAAAATTTCTTCGAGATCGTTCCATTTCTCTGCAACTGACAGGGCGTTGTAATGGCAGATGTATGAAAATGATGTACAGACAATCACTTACAAAATTGTTTGACCCCTACCATTTTACCTGTTTTCCTCGAATATTTCCCCCCTCCCCTCATATCAATGTTGAATTGTATATCAAATTAACTGTATAGTCAAGCATTGTCAGCACAGACAGTGACATCAGACTCAACATTGACAAGGGGGAAGGGGAGCAAAAAAGTAGATTTTCTATGCAGGGGGTCAACAATTTTGTAAGAGATTGTCTGAAACTAGGTTTATGAAAAAATTATTTTAACCATGTTGCGTTAGTCGAATAAGCATGAAATCTGGCCAAAGTAATGTTGATAGAATGATCTTTTTTTAGTCATGTTTTAATTAAATTTAAACAAGTCAACGTAGGCACGCTGGTAGGAGGAAAGTAGCGCCAAATTGGCAAAGCTTCATGTAAGCACTGCACAAAAGGAAATTGTGGCTGAGCAGAGGTACATCATTTCAGGTAAACATTAAGGAGATGATTAGCTTTTCTACTGCGCAAGGGCCCCCGGCTAATCTTGTACCATTGTCTACCCCTGAGCGGCATTCCGGAAAAAGCCCCTGCCTCCTGGTTGCTATGGAAGCGGAAGAGACGCTGTTTACCGGCGTTTGCACCGCCTACCCCTCCCAAGAAGTGGATGCATCCAACCTGTCTCTCAATCGGTGGGTGCTTCCATGTGGTCCATGAATCGGTGCATGATGGAAATCATCTGATGCATCCAAGGATTGATATTCGACAAATGCGGAAGCCCAATATCAATGGATTGGATGATGTAAATCAAGCGGTTGATGTCAAAAGCAGTGGATGCGACCAGTTGTTGTCGGAAAACAGTGGAATCATACCAGTTGGTGTGCGTGATCAGCTGACGCAGTTGAATAGTAACAACTTGAGACGGAGGAATGGATGATTCCTGTTACAGGCTCTTTCCTGGGTCAAAGCTTTCCCACGCCAAGGTCAAGGAGAGATCAAACAATCGGCGGGACAAAGCATGTAATTGGCATTAAAAGCGGCATGTCTCTGGTGTCTGTCCCTATTCAATTTATCCACGGGAGGTCGCGTGACTTGTAATTGAAGTGAAGTGCTATTGATTTATTGAGATTGCTCGTCTAGACTATCACTTTCGTGATGATGTATCTCATTGATATAATTTCAATAAGCAATAGAAGCTTATTGTAGAAAGAGTTTGCCCTTGAAAGACCGGACCATTGCAGATAAGAATGAGGAGGAAACGAAAGAAATCAAACTGAAAGTCAATGGATGAAGTTAATATTATAGCTAAATAAAACCAAATAGAAGTAATAACTTAAGCAACTTAATGAAGACACTAACTCGGTGACTACTTCAAATACGTCTGAGAGATTCAAAAGCATTTCAACGCTAATTTAAGGCACAAAATGAAAGCATATCTACGAAATAAGATATCTACTATAAACCATAGTGTTCATACTTGCAAAATCTGAATGTGTTGTTCATAAGTGTCCATTTGTGTTTTAAATACTTTATTGTATACTTTATCGAATTTCATAAATGTTCTGTTCTTTGCTCTTTGCACTTAAATGAATGTCCTTTTCTATATATATAAAAGTACAATCTATAAATACTTATAACTTGTCTACAATTACACGTTCTTTTTTCTATAAGAAACCTAGCTGAAAGGTTGGTATTTTTGAAGTATGTAGCTGGAAACAGGAAACGAGGGAAGACTAGAGGTGAAACAGTCGAAATGTCCGAAAATATAGTCAATCTGTGAATCTAGGTTTCTTGTTAACTGGTTTCTTATAGAAAAGAAAACGTGTAAAGCTTACACAGTTATGCAGATCTAATCAAGAGGCTGTTCAGGAATAAGGTACAAAAGCAGTGGCTTGATGAACGTCGTCCGAAAGTGAATTTGCCGAAAATATTCAGTAAAACTCACTCTTTTGTGCATTATTATAAACAGCCTCTTGTTTAAACAGAACAAAAGCTTACCGACACTTACCACTATCGCCAACTGGAACCAAACGCCTAGAGAGGTCAACACATGCCGTCTAAAACTGCACTTCCACTCACACTAGTACACGATTAAACTATAACCACACTACCTAAACTGCCTCTGACTAGACTGTGGATAGGAGTAAACTAATTACCAACTACCTAATCTAGGCATGTGTTAACCAAAGAACTACAGAAAACTACCTACCCTAAACTATACTAACCCATCCCATAGCCCAAACCCATTCCCATCCCCTTCCCAACCCCTACCGAAATGAAAAAAAAACGTCGCAGAGTTTTCTGGTGAAAAGAAATTAATCGGAATAAATGAAAGAGTAAAGCATTCAAGGCAAAGAAAGCACATAACAAAACTATTAACAATAAGTAAGTTGAATGCAATAAAAAGTTAGAGGAGAAAGGAAAAGGTAGAGGAACGTACAACAATTGCAATAGAAAAGGGAGAATGAAAAGAGTATCAGAAATCAAGTACTTTAGGGAATAAATGAATAAATGGAAACATGCACAAATGCAACAAGTTTAGGCAACTGTTTTGTAAATGAACTTCGATAGAACCTGCTCAGTAGTCAATACTGTAGTCGACTTTCTGAAATGTCGCTAAATAACGCTAAATATTGCTACGAAGTACTACTACTGCTATCTACAAGAAACAACTTCTAACTACTTATAGGTACAGAATACTACAAGAAACAGGACTACTTACTAGCTACTAACATGAACCCAACTACCAACTACCCTATAATTAATGTCTACTTAAATGAGCGCTCACTTGAACAGGGATAAACACACTTCACATTAGCAATGACGTTTCGAAAATGTAGTTTAGATGCTTCAAATGGCGATTCTTTCGTTATCTCCGCCAAAAACAATGTAACATTATTTCAATGCATAACTACTATCTGGTGAAGACAATTTATCCCTGAAAGTGGACACGTCTAACAAGCTAAATGAAATTGAGTAAAAGAGATAAAATAAGTATATACAAATATTTACAGTTCAAGTCTTTTTCCGTGGACCACCCGGCTTCTTCCAACCTTTCTCCAGGCGTTTTGCCGCACTGGCAGCTTTCTTCAACTTCTCTTCTTCTCGCCTGCGAATGATAGCTTCGTAGGCCTCTTGGAAGTGCTCCGTCTGCATGAACTCCTGTGATGACATGGTTCTTGGAGTCCCATATTTATCAGCCATCATGGCGGGGCAGTAGTAAAAGCACGGTTGTCCCTTCCGTATGATAGTGTCGTGAAGATTGCCAACTCCAGAGCCTTTTGCTTTTGGCTGACGGCAATAGGAGCAGAGACGACCAACGGCAGGCTGAGGGGCACCGGCTTCTACTTTTGCCTTTGTCTTTCTGGCTGATGCAGTTGAAGCAGCTTCTTGAGGCTTTGGAGCTATCGGGCGAGGTTGTGGGGCTGCAAGCCTGCCAAGATGCAGGACAGGAATCTCGGGTCCTTGTGTGATGACAGGTGGACACTGAGAGGTCGGGCTGACAACTTGAGCTGGGACGGATGCAGGAACATTCAGCTCCTCAATCAGATCTTTCATCTGCTGAACATGGGCATCGTCCACATTGGTAGCAGCCAGTCCTTCCAGTCTACGACTCACCTGAAAGATAACCAAGAATAAATAAACAAGAAATGACTTCGAACTTTACAAAATTTTCCTGTTTTTAATAGCAAGGCGTCTGTGTTTACCTGCTCCTTTAAGGCAAAGAATAGAGTTGCTTGCCTGCAACATAGAGCATCAGTCTAAAGCATGACAAATGAATAACTGCAAGGTACATTAAGACAAAAAAGCTGCGGGTAGAAAAGTGTCTCAACGTCACAAATTGCGGTGAAAATCCAAAACAACATAAGGAAAATAACAAGGCATAGAGAAATAGCTCACCTGTCTATCGTACATTTGAATGAAGTGAGTTGAAGTAAATTTCAGAGGTGAAACAGGATCATCAGAACGAGAATAGGCCATAGTGTTGTATTCGTCAGCAACCTTCTGATACTTATTTGGCGGCTTGGTTGACACCAGAAGCCTGTTTATGATGTCTTTCATCTCCGAGGTCCAGCGGTTCGGTGCCCATGGAGTGGCGATGCCAGCAAATGTCGTCCTACGTGTAGCTGCAGGCCTTTGCTTCGACTTGACACGCTCAACCGTGTCCTGGTCACCTTTCCACTTATCCCCGGCTGACGTTGCTCTTGTAGCGCTGCTGACTTGTACTTCAGAAGGCCCACCATCATCTGACTCCTGTCCAGAAAGCTCTTCCATTTCTTCAACTCCAACACCAGTGTCCCCAAGTACATCCAACGATGCGCTGTCTGCTTCTACATGGGTTTCACGTCTAGCACGGGCAACAGATCGCGTCGCCATCAGATGGACTACCTCCTCTTGAAGACCAGAAGCAAGGAACTCAGAGACATCCGCTGTATCTTCACCTTCGAGGAGTACATCCAATTCTTCTGGTAGATTTGACAAGTATTCCGTGCCAAACTTCTCCCCAGTTTCAGCATCATTCAGTACAAAGTCGGGTACTTGGGTGAGCCATACTCCAGTTGTGACAACAAATTCACCTTGGCAATTAAAAGGGGGTTGAAAATCAGAGGCATTTTCAGCTTGCGATGTTGTGCAGAGCGCTTCATATTCCACCTGGCTGCACCAAACATGGACTGAGCTTGAAAGAGGCTTGAGCTGACTTGAGAGCTGGTGACCCAGTCTGCTTGATGTGGATGCAGACCCTCCAGCTGAGATGAACCACGCAAACTCTGCCAACAGGGAAGCTTAGTTTCATCAGTCTTGCCATGACCAAGATGGGAATAACCAGTGAAGCGATACACAACACCACCAGCCTCCAATGGATCCGATAAACAGCCCCTTCGAATGTGGACCCGCTGTAATGTCCATTCAGGCAGCATTTGATTGGTGAAAAGAGGTAAATCACGGTTGTCCTTAACATCGCGAAACGCTAACATGACCGCTGTGACACGTTTCTCCAGTAAGTATGGCGAAGGAATCTGCATTCTGCAATGACGTCGCATCTCTTCCTTTGTTGGTTCTACATTCCAACCCAAACTGCGTCGAGCTGAACGAAGTGCTTGCAGATCACTACCATCAACTAAAAAGAATGCATTTGATAGCAGCGCCATAAACCTTGGGTATGCTGAATGAGCTTCAGATGAACAACAGCAGCCAAGTCGACGAATGCAATGAAAGGCATCCAGAAGTTCCGTAATCTCACCGCTCAAATGCTGCCGACACGCACTCTGACGAGCAAACTGCTGTCGATCTGGAATGATGTCTTCTGCTCTGTCCAGATCATCCCAAAGAAGATCTCCTGTAGTCGGCGATGGTGAAGAAAGTGGCGGCGAAACACAGCACCATTTGTCGACCCATCTGAATTTCGGCTTCTCCACTTGAGCGAGCGTATATCTCCTCCCAAGGCCAGTGTAGCAAGACTCCAATGCTTTCTCGGATTCTGCATCAACCATGACCCAACTGACAACTTCCCAGAACTCATTCATGACAGTGTAGCTCCACATTGCACCGCTGTGAAATTCGACTTTCTTAGTCAAGGATCTTGTGTGGTCAGAGCGAATGTATGAACCAAAGGAACCCTTCAGCAGGCTGTACAGGGTGGGTTTCTGCTCTTCATAATCACTGACAAGGCAGTTCGCAAACTGTGACCCCACAATACCCATTGGTGTCAGAAAAGTCTCCAAATTCGATGCTGGGAGCGTCCACGTCTAAGCCCAGGTAAGTGTCAAGATTGCCACGGCGAGCTTGCTCTCTAACACTCTGGAGGAGTAGCATGTACTGCAAGTGGCGACGTTCAAATTTCTGTCTGGCCAACTCATTCACCTCATTAGCTACATCTGCAGGACTTCTTCCACTGCGACGAATTCTGTCGACAAGACCAATATCAACTGCCTTCCTGTATGTCATGTAGGCAGGAAACATGTTTCGAATGCAGTCCGGCAGGAGAGGCATATATTTCGGTGAATCAGCTGACCATGGTCGATTCTTACATGTGTCACACATCAGCTCCGTTGAAAAAATGTAGTACTGCCCAGCTTCTGCAACAACAACACGAGGCTTGCCAAGACCTCTTCGTTTAGCATGACCATGACAGTCCTTATTGATGCAAGGGAGTGAGGGACACAGCGGCTTACAGACAGATTCAGGCGCCCAAACAAACATAGGGTGAAGGTAGAATGGGTCAGGTTGTGGTAAAGCAGACGGATGGCGTTTCTTCAACTCAGGTGTTGGAGGTATCCTCAACAAAGACTTTCCTTCCCAGCAGCTTGGCTGGTTGTAGTTGATGGTGCCAGGAAAGAGCCCCAATTCCTTCATTTCAGACTCCATCCAATCTGCTTGAGCAGTGCTGCAATTCCACTTCTTCCTCCTCGTGTCTATGGGCGCAAGAAATTCGGCAGCTCCAGAAACAGGTGCAACAGATGTCACAGGTGTTGATACAAGAGGCGTCGTTTCAGCAGATGATGTTGCAGACGATGATACCAGCGGTAGAGAAACCAGCTGTACAAAAGGCTTTCGTTCTGGGGTTGGCCCAATCGAATCAGCACTCACAGGCTTTGCCCTCCCGGTTTGACCTTTCGCACGGTACCCAATGATATACTCCCGAAGGCGATCCATTGCCGATCCTATCTGAATGTTCTTCTTCGGAAGCAAGAATTCGTCAATGTACCGAATGTGCTGAGGCTCACTAGAAGAGGCAAGCTGATAATGCGTCATGTCATGGAATTTCCCAAAACCAACCTTTGCTTCGCCAGGATCCCCACTTGACACTGTCTTGACTTCAGCAGCTTTCTGTTCTACCAGCTCATTGTGCATTTTAACAAACGGTGGGAACATCTTTGCATACTTGGAGAGATACTGCACGTTCTTCCTCCAATGGGCTTCTTCGCTGTCGTCTGATAACGGCTCAGCAGCACCACGTATCAGGTATGAAGCATATGCAGCATCATTCTCCAGCAACCATTTGAATGTCTGCCCACGATACTGGTAGCGTTGTAGCTCGAATCTGCCAAGAACAGCTTTCATGTCACTGGTATCAGCGTCAGGAAATTCGGCAAGCAACTTTCTTTTTGCCATCTCATGTACCTTCTCCGGCGACAGAACACGAAGACTCTCTCTTCGACCAACTTTTTGATATGCCTTCTTGCAGGCGATGGCTTCTGGTGAGGCTTTCCTTACCAAGTCTCCGTCTTTGGTGATACGGAATGTGACTTGCCTTGGTGATGCCATTATATATCTGTAAAAGGGGAGTAAATTTTGAGAAACAAGGGAATAAGGGAAAACAATATTTGTAACAGCATGAGCAAGGCAGACCCCCCCCCCACCCACAATTATATGCTGTACATATGTTGAAGGCGGGGCTCATATCACTCCTTTATAATAAACAACATTGATTAAAGGTTTTCATAGCATTGAACGTGAATCCCATACGTCAAAATTACATTCTAAATGTGATGACCGTCCTTTTGAAAACTGCATTTATTGTTAAGACATCGATGCAAACATTATTGACCCATATTATATGATGCTAAATTGATTTAACTCTTAATCTCAAAATTATTATACAACTATTATAAAACACATACACATACCTTATAAGACACGTGAAACTCTAACACCAAGGAGGAATACAACTATATACAAGCCGGGAATGTGAACCTAAAAGACAGGAACAACAGTATTTAGGATATATTTCTGCAAATAGCACTTTTGGAAAGAAACCTCCTTTCACAAAGCAGAAATAATGGAGGGAAGAAGCGGAATCTTTACTGTGCTATACATACCTTCCGGCGATAAGGAAACTTATTGAAACGAACAACGATTGACTGCTATGTACAAGCCGGAAATGCAAACCTAAAAAATAATAAAGACACTCTTAAGGCATTTTAGAAAGAAAAATCCTATCAAACAGCAGGAATAATGGAGAGAGTAAGAGGAACAATTTGTATACCATACATACCTTCCGGTGATAATGGAAACTTGAGTTAAGCAGACTAATGTTGTAAATAACACGGAATTCGAACCTAAAAAGCGAAAAGACACTTGTAAGGCTAAAGCTTTAGGGACTCGCATTTTTATGGAAGATTTTACAAACAGAAACAAATAATCCTTCTTTCACACAGCAAAAACAAATGAAGAGAATAAGATGTACCTGCACTATGCTATACATACCTTGCGGTGGTAACGAACCAAGAAATCCAATCGAACAAAGAAAAACTATTTACAACGGGGAAGTGCGAACCTAAATAGTGAAAAAGAAACTTATAAGTTTAAACCCTTCAAAAATCAAATAGTCTCCGAAGATAACTCTTTCGAGAGGCTGTGGATGTATTTGAGAGAATAGAGTAGTTCTGAAGTATTTTCAACGTACCTTCCTGCGAAAATGAACCAAAAATGTGACTATGATTCAACGATGAATAACACGGAATGCGAACCTAAATGATGAAAAAGACAATTTTAAGGATAAAGCTTTACAGACTAACACTTTAACAGAAGATAATTCTTCTTATAGAGTAAGAACATTCGGCAGAATTAGCTAGAATGTATAGTCTACCTACCTTCTGTCTATAATGAACCAGAGGTGTGAATTTCTATGATAAACGATGAATACTTAGATGAACAACACGGATAGCGAACCTAAATAACGAAAAAGACACCAATTAGGAAAAAGCAATACATACAATTTTTTAAACAAAACACTTTTGGAGAGTAAGCATATAGACACAGTAGATAAAGGTATATAAAGTACTTTCTACCTACCTCCCAAGTTAAGGGAACCAAAGAAGTGCGACGATGCAGTAGAATCTATGGATTATCAAACTGAAAAATAAAGAAAACACTATTTTTGAGAAAACTCCATAGATTCCGGAAGGATTTTTGGGTATGGAGATTATTTAGTACATAACCAGACACTGGGGAACACTGCAAACGTAAGATTGAATTGAATCAATTCAGTGCCATTACATGAAGTATCTATAAGATTTGTACACAAGCAAAGGAAATGATGCAGAAGCTAAGCAAAGTCAGTTGCTAATATTGTACAAGTCAGCATACAAACTTTACCAGAAGTTAAGGGAAAGATACAATATACAATGGTTAACATATGAGGCAGCTATGGCTACATTGATACTATTTAGGAAATTTTCTTGCTTGATTTAGGCCAACAAACATACATGGCCTAAATGGATATTTCTCATGGCCTAAATTTACAGCTTATTCCTGCTTTCCTGTAATTTGTATCAAACAGAGAACAGATATAAAACTATTCATCACAAAATCATAATGCACAAGTGTTGGTTAATCATGCTGGAAAGATGTTGCTGACAAAGTTTATTGATTACAACTACATACATTAATGAAATCATAATAAGACTGTTTATATGGCAGAACAGTTGATATACAGTACTACTGAATGTGCTAAGTGTCGCCTGGCATGCTTCCCCTTACTAGTTTACAACCAGAAAATTACTGCTTATTTATTGAAGAACTTTACATTTCTATTCTACATTTGGTTAATTAGGACATGGTTTCCTTAAAAAATTAAGAACCCACATGCATCATTGCTTGCCAGGAACATAAATAACCCTCTGATTTTGTGTATAGATACCTTTTCTAAACCATAACCTCTGACTAAGTTTATCAATAAATTTTTTTCGAAATTTAATGTAGTTGACAATTTGATGAAATGCATTTTATCTCTGTTTTTCCCAACCTTGCTCTTTATTAATATTTCATTATTACAATGCAGAATTATTTTATTTACACATATATATTTTCATTTACATATAAATATATATACTATTTCTAATATACTAAATATAGCAGGGCAGGGGACGTGTAAAACAGAAAAACCAAGAAAATAAAAACCCATGCCGAAGAGACCAATAGGGGGAAAAAATAAACGAGGGGCAAAATGATGGGCAGGGGGTAAAAAGAAACACAGCAAAAATAAAAACCCATGCAGTAAAGAATAGGGGGAAAATATAAATCAGGGGCAAAACAATGGACAGGGGGTTAAAACAAAAAAGGGGGCATATATATTGGGGGTAAAAAGGTGTGCAGGGGGTAAAAACAAAAACTCAGAAACTGAGAACCTATGCTGAAGAGAAAAACAGGAGGGGAAATATAAATAAAAGGGAGTATTAACAGATGGAGTTTTCTTAGTTTGAATTAAAAATACTGGGAGACATTTCACAACAAAATAAAATGTAATAAAACTCTAGGCTAATTAGGATTCATTACAAGAAATACACAAGTGCTATACTTTATTTAATTATCCATATTTCGTGATCCCTGTAATTTCACAATTTCCTAAACCCATTAACTCAATATTGCTGATCGCCAACCTTCTCAAAGAAATCTAAATTAGGCCATTGCCCTTCTTTCAGAAAGCCTTCGATATCTGAAGGTTTTTTAACTTATTTCTTGCCCAGATCTGTTGTGGCCTAAGGTGTTATTTACATGCCTATATTTCGGTTATTTACATGCCTATATGTGTGATATTTCCCTGACAAAGGGTGTCTTACTAGCGGCCTAAGTTCTACCAAAGAATGTAGTTAGCGTTAGGCTCTATCCAACAACAAATTTTATCTGCTCCTATGGCTAAAATATATAAATAAAACTTACCTCAGATGAAGAACAAGACTTGCTTGATTATCCAAAAATGAAAACCTTGAGATCTTCGAAGCACCAGACACAGAAAAATCCGAGAAAAATACTCTGACTTCACGAAGTGAGCTGTGAGCAAATTGCCGCCATTCGTTCACGAACACGCAAATGTAACGAATGACCCTTTGGCTAAAAGACGGACTACTTAATGCCACTAGCGTACCATTCGCCTGAGCCAATCAAATCACTCAATCCGTAGCGTATCGTTCGTTTTTAACCAATCAGAGACCGAGAATAGGGAATGATACGTGGGCATTGCGAACGATACGTTCAGCTTAACCTGGCACCCGGCGGATATTTCAACATGAGGAATAGGTAATGGGACTATTACATTGCACTGATGAGAAATGAGAAGCCCTGAGTGGACATATGTCCTTCTGATTTTATTGTGACAGAAACAGGAAAAAGTACTTTTTCCTCTTAAATACAAGTTCCTGCTATGAAAGAATATGGCAGTGTATATACATTACTTATTCAAGATAACATTACATCTGCAAATTCTTAGTTCGTTTTGCGCCTAGGGTAAATGGTATATGCAATGGAGCAGTATGAACAAACACTGTTGTACACCTTTTTTCCGGTAAGAAAATGCAATAATGTCATGCTTAAGACATGAAATGTCATCGGACAGATTTTTGCAATTTTTTTGCTTACTTTCATCATGAAGCAAATATTTTGGGCTATCGAATGATACCCTGCATGCTATGCAGAACAACAGGCAAAAGGGGTTGTGATTGAATGCAGACATGTGCCTATATATTTAAACAATATATTAATATGTTTCATATATTACAAGAGGACACGCCTTTCTTTCGACAACACCCATTTTTCCTACTTTTTCTACATGCATAACAGTGATTTGATGAATAATATTGTGCTGTGGAAATGATATGCGTGGACGCATGGAGCTGTTGAAGTTAAAATAACAGCAACAACAACAAGGAAAACAATCAACACGTGCTGAGGTGAGTACTGACAATAATACTCCCCGCAGTACTCACTTACAGAATAGCTTGTAACTTTGCATAAATGGAGGAAAATTATACCTAAATGTTGCAAATAGTTGCACATACTCATGTGCCTTAAATGGATTTTCATTTATGAAGGCAATGTCGCGTAATTTCTTCGTAACGCAAATATTTCTCACATTACTCGCCTTACTTTATTTAAAACAATAATAGAGTATTTATTTACAGCCAAAGTGAGTACTGTTCATACTGGCGCTTTTCCTTTAAATACCACATTAGCAATATATATCATCAGAAAGATCTTGACACATTGTTTCTGAATATAGTTGTATTATGAATCAGAAATTGTGCACTCCAATGTAGCACAGGAAAATTTAGCCGAGTACTGTCCCGAGTATTGTTGCTGGTACTCAGCGCAGAGGTCGATGCAGACGGAAGATTCTATAAAATTATCCGATTCAGTGATTCCTTTATTGTACTATGCGTAATACTTTGTATCACGACAGTAAACAATATACCAGTCTTGTGTCATGCAATGTTATATTAATAAGTAGGTAATAGATGTATAATACAGGCTTAGCATTACAATAGCAGACATTGGCAATTTCAACTGCACTAATAAGTCAATTTCCTACAGCAATTTCTACATGGAAACAACAGATTGCATCATTCAAAAAATTAATATTTCAATTGTTTTTCCTCATTTACAATGATATGTTTGCTACCAGACTCTATTGTTGTATCTATAACAAAACAATAATGTCATCATAGCTTTACTTTATGTATTGCCTTACATCACATTTTGTTAGATTTAACTATATGCTATATCATTACATTACACTCATTATATACAACTTCCATTTCAAACCACATACTAAGATTTGTAGTCCGACCTTTCATCTTTCTCGAAAACAAAATTTCTTCGAGATTGTTCCATTTCTCTGCAACTGACAGGGCGTTGTAATGGCAGATGTATGAAAATGATGTACAGACAATCACTTACAAAATTGTTTGACCCCTACCATTTTACCTGTTTTCCTCGAATATTTCCCCCCTCCCCTCATATCAATGTTGAATTGTATATCAAATTAACTGTATAGTCAAGCATTGTCAGCACAGACAGTGACATCAGACTCAACATTGACAAGGGGGAGGGGGGAGCAAAAAAGTAGGTTTTCTATGCAGGGGGTCAACAATTTTGTAAGAGATTGTTGGCTCATTACCTATTTCTTTGAGAAAAGCGTTGATTAAGTTTTGATATTCATCTTGATTACTTCAAAAGGTTATTCATGGCAGTGCTGTTTTGGTCAGAAGTCAGTAAATTCATGGAAAACCATATCTGTAGTGGAGGTCTATGGTGTTCGGTTCTCGGTGCATGATCACTATGCACCGTCATCCAGCACTGGAGATCCGCTTGAATATGTAGTAAAAACACATAATGAAGTCAGTAGATGTGGACATCATTAGCTAGGTTTATGATATTCTGATCCTCCATGAAGTGAAACAATTTTAAGTATTTATTGAGAACTTCGCAATAGACGTCTCTCCACAGTCTCTTCATGCGCAGGTTATACACGAACCTGCCTGTTATGGAACTTCCCCTGTTAGCTCCATTTGCTCTTTCCATAATTTTTTTGACATGTGCAAAATTCACCGCCACCCTGTACGTGAATTCTTGAAATACCTTGAATGCCTCTAGAGAAAATAACCAATGCAGTTCTGGCCAAGTTGTCGTTTGCAGCATGCAGGTACAGGACAAGATGTGAGAACTCATCAATTTCTCCATGGACTATGATGTTCCATCTGAAAAAGAATAAAATTTGCTGCTTATTATTAATATTATTGATGTTATACTTTTGTCTTAATTTATTTTCTACTACCAAAGTTGCATGTATACAATGATGTGGTTATGATTATGGTAGTGTTTGTTTGTTTGTTGCCTTATGTTCATTCGATTGTTTTTACATCTTGCTACAAACACACACACGCACACACATACATATATATATATAGAGAGAGAAAACTAGAAAATAAAAGGCCATGAAGTACCACAAAACTAGTTGGCTGTACAATTAGGCTGAAGATTATTTGTTGAAAGGATGAAACTAGTTTTGTGGTACTTCATGGCTTTTTACTTTCTACTTTTCTTATAATACAAGTTAATATGTGATGTCTACATTTTACACTATATAAATGAAATAACCCAAATCGAATCTGTACCTACTTAATGCATGGTTTGAATCCAAATGCCATAATGAATTAGGTGTAGGAACAGAATATTGTTGCCTCTAATTTCTTGTGACCAACGCCTAGCTGTGCCAATTTGATCTACTTGAGCAAGTATACTGTGACATTGATCATGCTGAACAATCATGGTTGGTGTTTGACATCCTAGCATGCTTAGCATTTCTTGAGCACGAGACTTTGGGTATCTTCGGTTAAGTTCCATAATATGCTCCCTTAATTCGGCATCACTTATTGCGCCATATCTTACCTTGGTGAGCAAATCCCATTTCGACGAATGAAATTAGAATTGGTATTACGATGTACACTACCCCCCATAGACTGTGGTTGGCAATGTATGTCACAGAGAAGCCCATTCCAAGAAGAGCTTCTAATCTGGTTTGATCTATGTCAGATTGTGGACCATCACAAGTCATAGGGGCATTTTCTTGCCCAGGCCTACTTGGTAATCGCAGGCTTCTTTGATTAGCTACCTTTGCTGCTGACCTTCTTGTTAAAGAATTCCTTGCTATTTGTTCAGGACTGGCAATCACTGCCTGAATTGCTGTATGGGTTCCGTTTGTACAGAGTACCATCGAATTCACTTCCAATCCAACATAGGTTTATCAAAAGACTTTCTAATTCGATTACAGTTTCTGTTATCTGCTCCTGATTTGGGTTCCTGTTGGCTCTTAAAACCTGTTGGATATTTGCCAACGATCTTTGTATCTGCTGAAGGGCAGAATCCGTGGAGGGAATAGATGCTCAATCTGTCCTATTTGGCAAGGGTGCAATGCAGCTGCGAGCTGAAAATCCTACTTTTTCAAACAAAAATCCTGTTTTCTTGGTGAAAGACCCACTTTTTCGCTGAAAAACTCACTTTTTCACTGAAAAAACAAGTTTCTCAGTAAAAAAACCTAGATTATCAGTGAAAATCCAGGTTTCTCGATCAAAAAAGTAGGTTTTCAGCGAAAAAGTAGATTTTTTGAATTCTTGTGCATTTCGCTTGCCATATGCAATGCAGTGTATACACATATTTTCATAAGAAATAAGAAATTGACCCAGTAATGAAAGCTTCTTGGAATTAAATATGAAAGTTTATTATGAGTTGCTTGAATATCTCTATGGCAGAATAGCTTGAATATCTCTATGGCAGAACAGCATCATCACAATCATCATGATTGGGGTCCATCATAATGGTTACGTTAATACTTACAATTATGATGTTGCATTAACAGTTTTGTTATTTGTAGACATGCTTTTCCTAGTCTGGGTGGTGGTGGACCAAAGCTGCATATGGAGCCACCAAAGAAGAAATGAAGAAGGGGAAGGTATCCAATTTTCCTTGCTCAGAGAGAGACTTGGAGAAGAGCAATGAGCTCCGAGATGCTGGCCTTGGTAGAAAAAATAGCATTTCAAAACAAGAAATCAAACCATACTGAATTTAGGGCAAAATTTGAAGAAAAATTTGAAGAATCAGAATAGAGCCTTTGAGCTCCTTAGAGCAGGAAGGGGAAGGCTTAATTGCCCATTCGCAGTTATCCCATTGTCTCCCAATGGATACCCTGTTGAGTATATGAGAGACACAGTTTTTTCTAGCAGTGTTATCTATGTAACATCCATTGAAGGAAATTTGTCATCACAAAAGCTGCCTTGCAACATGGATGCATCTATTACCACAGTGTGCAAACAGTGCAGTAAAATTGTACAAATGCAAATAATTAAGATGCCAATCTCTCCCTGCAATGATCCCTGTCCTGTGGAAACAATGGAAAAGTGTCTGACTTTTGGGCCAAAAACATACCTGATTCTGTGCAACGTGAAACGTCCCTTCACTGCAACCAACAAGACAGATTCCATCAGCATCATATACTAGCATAGATCCTGATGATCATGATACCTGAACAACTTTCAGCTTTTTTTCCAAACTTAGATGATGAAGACATCAACAATGCTTTGGCTGATGCTGTTTCTCTTGAAGATGCAGCATATACCATCATAGATTCAAAGAGCTGCCAAGACCTCAGCAAATATGTTGACAACAAATAGTTATCCACTGCTGTTGCAACCACCATTTCTGTTGGAACAAAAAGCTCATAATCAGCATGGATATGCTGCAAGACAATGAGGAGGAAATAATAGCTGATTGTTATGCCAATTGGCAGGCAGCTATTAAGTTCTACAAGCGCCAGGTATCCCAGGGCCAAGATTTGTCAAAACAATTGGATATAGCTTTACAGATAAAGATGGATTAGATGCAAGAGCGATAAGGAATGCATAAAGTATAATCAACAACTGGAAAAAATTTTTGACCTGATCCACCATTAAGTATGGCAAGGGCACAAATCATCCCATATTTCTGGTGATCATTTGACATGACAGCATCCATGTTATTGGCAAACAGGCGATTACCATTATCTTCACCACTGAAAAGGTTGGAGAAATACATATGCTTGTGGAGCAGTGTGAAAAGCTCTCTTTTTGGACCTCCATCATCTTCAGCAGGCTCCCCAATGAACTGGGTCTTCATATAGCCATTGGATACTTTATCCAGATTAATTCTTTGGAGCTTTTTCCTAACATCTTGCCACACTGACTATCTTCCAACCTTAAAATGGAAAACATAAAAACATTCACACAAAGATGAGATAAAAAAGAAATTCGAAATGTGTTGTAAAAGAACCAGTTTTTTGTAAATGCGCAATTACATTGAACCTAAAAATGTTCAAGCCTGATTTGTAGGTTGAGAGCCGGCAATCATTACCAGCTCTGTCTATAAAAAAGTCTGATAACGTTTTTTATGGAACGCAGCAGAAAGCATTATAAGGAAACAGTAAGGGCATTTAAGAAATTGAGTATTAGATATATGAAACTTTCAGTACTGTATATTTTCCTAGTTTCTTAATGAAAAAGGAGCAAATCTTTGAAAAGTTGTTATTAGCCAACTTGCACTTGTCATACAGTTCTCACAGCTAAAGGTAAACAGCACATGAAATATCTTTGCAATAAGTTCATATTCCAGTTCAAAATATCTAATATATCCATGGAATAACCTTAAATCGGAAACTGTACTCTTCATCTGCATGTACTTTCTCTTGCATAGCTGCTGCAGATCATCAGCAAATGTAGTTGATATATGTTGCAACTAACCATCACCTCTGCAATCATCACCACCATCTGCTTCATCTGAGCTTATACCACTGTTGTATGTAACTATAATCGGAAGAATGCTGATCCTTTGCTGATCCCTCTGTAGAGTGAAAAACCCCCTGCAATGGGTTGTCTGGTGCTATATTTTGTTTGCTCCTCTGTTCCTTAACTGGTTTACTGCTTTTAGGTTGGAGAACTCACAGCTGCAAACTGGGCATTTAATGGCAGCTCCACCCCCAACTTTGAGCCATTCTTGAATGCAGGACCCATGAAAAATATCTTGACATGTCTCTGGGGGCACTGCATCCACTGTTGTGATTTATAGGCAAATTGGACACAGTTCAATCTCCACAGACAGTTCTTCATCCCAACAGCTTGAGAAATTCTGATTACATTGCTAGAGACAAAGAAAATTATGAACAGTTAAAAAAAAATAGCAGAAAAATTAGATATTCAATAGGGAAACATATTTCTTTAAATGACATAACGTCAGTTTCTGTTACAGGTGATGTTTTTCTAGTATGGGGGGGGGCTGTTTTAGAGTGGGTTAAGCAAGTATAATAAACAATGGATAGGCCTACATGCTTACCTTTGAATGCTCTCTTAGCTTCTGTATTGGGAAAACAGCACAGCAATTGTTGCACGACTCTTCAAGATCTTTATCTCCACAGCTGGTAGTGGTAGTAGGAACGTCATGTGCACTATGAAGATGAATTCCTATACTCTCCTGGATGGGCCTTATGTAGACCTTTCCTTGTCCTATAAACTGTGAAACGTACTCAACAGAGCTTCCCCATGGTTTTGTAGCAGATGGAATAATCATCAGCTGCTTTTTGCCTGGATCTGTGTACATGAATTCAAATCAACCTGATTCTTTAAGGGCTGGAAAGACTTCTTTTAACTTCATTAGAAAATCTGCATAGGTGCCTGTCAGTGGCAAGGCACTTATTTTCTCCCCAAGCCCAATTAAAAATAACTGTCTTCTTTACAGTAGAGATCTCTTTATTCTGTGGTCATGTGCTCTCTGCTCTGCTGCCTGTGATTCTGATCAAATTCAGAAGTGCATGACGGGAAGAGCTCTGGTTTGAGACAACAAGACAACTAATAAGAAATTACAAATAATTTTACGCAGTTCGGCAAATAATGATGAACATGTTGAAATAATTTTACAAAAATACAAATAATATGGAAATGCAAATAATTTTACGCAGTTTGGCAAAAAATGATAAACATGTTGAAATAATTTTACAAAATACAAATAATAAGAAAATGCAAATAATTTTACGCAGTTTGGCAAATAATTGTGATGATTTTCGCAAAGAATATCGCATGAAAAGTTTCATATTTTTATCTAAACAAATAAAATAAATAGAAATAATTGCAAATAATTTCAAATTGTACTATAGATAATTAATTATAATTACTATAATTATAATTATAATTATAATTATAATTATAATTATAATAATTACTATAGACAGTCTTTACTTGATATAGCTTTGCACTTTGTATGGGTATTCAACTAATTTCATTACAGTTTGAAGCACCCTCATACTGTCCAAGATCCAAGATTCCAAAATTCCAAGAGTCCACATTCCTTTATTCTTACCTTAACTTCGAGTCATAGTTCTCAAGGAGAGCCAGGACAACCGATTGCATTTGCTTGTCACCAAGAAAGCGCATCCCAATTGCAATGATTTAGATCCAATGACGTCACATATGAAAAATTATACTGTATTAAAAACAAAATCGAAATGGAAAGGTCTTGTTGCCCTTTTGCAATCATATGTGGATATTCCTCCCAAAAGTTAGTCTTTGTCACTTGTTTCAAACCTTAGATAAAGTTACACTGCATTCGGAAAGTGTTGCCATGTTGCCCGTTGCAGCTGATGACCTCATGAGCTAAAATTAGAAGTTCAGTAGAAATGAAAAAATTATATATCAATCGAAAGGTCTGTTTGCCCTCTTTGCGAATATGTATGTATAATTTGACTTTTCTGAATGCGTGAGATGATATTCTCGAAAAACTACCGAAAAACTACCGAAATCGCGTGTTTATGACGTCATCCAAAAATGCCACATCCGGTCAAAATTTCAAAAGTCCCCAGGTGAAATTCGAATTCAGCATGTTTGAAAACCTAGAATCCGTTTTCAAAAGTTTGACTGGAAAAGTTTTCCGATTTTGCCGGTAAGAGACCTGTCTACTGTGAGCTTTTTTCTCGAAGCAGAATGTGTGGTACTGCTTTCAATATCGCCAACGTCTGTCTCAATGTCATCTGCAACAAAAGGAAGGTGAGATCCGAGCTCTTGGGTCTCTTCAATCATTTCCTGTGAAACAGGAATGGAATCTTCTTGGGATGGATTTGATGATTCGCATCGGTTTCGAGACCAGTGTTTTCTTCTTGGATTTCAAGATCAGATCATTTCAAGAACTGTCCCTTTTAATCGAAGATCTCCAAATTCGCAGAAAGTTCACTACATAGCTTATACACTTAATCCTAGTAAGCAGGTTTGCTTCAAGAGAATAGAAAGTTTCTACATAGCGCCAGCAGAGAAGTAAAAACATGATTGTTCCAAGGACGTTTTCTTTTGGCTTCGATTCTCCCTTGTTTATTTTATGCAAACATTCTCTTACTTGGGGAAACATAAGCCGTTGAGCACTCTCCGAATTCATACAATCTGCTCTTTCTTCATCTGACGCTTGCAGGCCATGTTGGAATTGACCAAGATCAGTTCTTCTCAGCAAAACTTTGAAATGGTTCGTTGAACAAAGATTGCCACCCATTTTCAACAACCTTGAGACATGTTTCAGGCTGTTAACAAGCTTTTTCCATTATGCACGAAATCTTGGTCTGAAAGGTTTTCAGGGCTGTACTCTCCTTGAATACCAGAAAAGGCAAAGTTTTCGTGATTGATGGTGCATTGTTCCCCTTCTTTTGATGTGGCATCTGTGAGTTGTAGCTTCCTCCTTCTACTATCTCCATCCGAGGCATGACCCACGAGTGGTCCTAGAATTTTTTGAAGATGGGTTTGATACTTTTCTTTTATGGCTGCGCACTGCATGGGTACAGTAACGTGAGTGAATATGTTGCGAGTTGCTTGTAGTAAGATTACAAAAGGCGGTAGGTCTTGGCGATAATAACCACTTCTTCCCACCCTAAACAGAAAAATAGCTAATCTGCATTCTGGTTGTATTGGGACCTCAGTTGGTGAAACCTTTTCCAGGATATTCCGTACATTTTCCAGATGATCAAAGAAGGTTTGTCTGGAAACAAGGAAATAAATTATGAATCATTTATTACTAAATGATCTGCATGAACAAAACCTGTGTACAGTGTTAATTTGCTGCTTTGCAAGAAGAAATAGACCAGCATTGATCATTACCTTCAATATTCTCTGCTGAGGATGGAGCCAGAAAATTATGCATTGTTGTTCTTTATGCTTCTTACGCTTTGAATGCATAATTTTCGGAATAATAGAATTTTGAAAACTCGCTGACACAGGAGCCATTTTCTAAGAGTTGAAGTGACCGCCAATATTTGCGCACCTTAAAAACCTCATTTCCCAAGACACTTATACCCAGTTCCAATTATTGTGTAGTTCAGTTTACATTTGCTGGTGTGGCAACGGAGTGCCACACATAAATCAATCCCATATTTGCCGAACTTGAGTCGAAACAAAGTATATTTGGTTCAGAATGGCAGCGACAAGACATCTAAACTAAGCCTAAGTGCACTTGAGCATTTCGTTCCTAGGATGTTTGCTTTGGATGACACAAGTTATACCCCTGACTACCCATTTTTATTGCTATTCTACGACAGCTTCAAACAAAAATCCTAAAACCTGAGATGAGTTTATGACAGACAATTTTACTTCAAAAAAGACCCCCAGGAAATTTTTGTAAGGATCAAGCTCTTGAGCAAAACAATAAATAAACCCTAATCCTTTGGGGGGGGGTGTCTTTCAGCCCTCTTTTTATATTTTGGTATTACTCAACATTTGAAGAAATTTGTTGGTAATATATTGGTAGATAGTCACGTGACATGACCATATATGGACTGCAGTTAGCAAAGTCGACATTATTGGACAAGATTAATGTAAAGGGAAATGACTGATATTCACATATTTTATTTAGTTTGATATTTTCTTTCAAAATGTGCAATGTATTTTTTAATTTGATGATGTCAGCTTTAAATGAATGTCATGATGTCATAAATGACATCAGTCTTGAGTTATTTTTGGAAAAGTTTAAAAATGACAATTTTTGAATTCTCTTCAGTTCAGAATTTTATAAACGTGACTTCCATGATGACATACTTATTGCAATTCAGGCATTTAAAGTTACCTTTTAGGAATACCTCATTTCGGAAATTTACAAAATTTATCTGTCACATCAAAAATGTGCAAGCTTTTAAACTGCTTTCCTGAGACCTAATGGACAATTTTGGTGCCATAATCCTTCAGTTCAGATTCACTTTTTTATTATTCTCATTTTGTTATGTCATGATGATGTCACAATAGAAGAGGTGAGTGCCCAAAACCATGAATAATATGTTTCTTTGGTGATGCTGTATCCTTATGCCAAGTTTCAAAGCCCTTCTTCACCTCAGAGGCATTATAAACAGAAGTGGTGGATACACACCTTTCCCCATACATGACAGGCCAAACAAAGCCCATATGGATTAGGGTTAATGAAAATTGACAGTTGGGCTGTAGGTATTCCTTATAATCATACATTTTTTTTTTCATTCATATATAATATTCACGACATAGGCTACATTCTACTATACTTCCTAATTACAATACGACACAACTGTGATGATGCCATGAGGAGCAAAAACAATGACTACCCCATGGCCATAACATCAAGACATGCAACTAGACAAACAACTACACTACGAGCAATAAAAAAAAAACTAATGGATACTAAACTAGATTCTGTTTGACATTAGATGTCCGGCTAGCATTGGGAAGAATTGGAGATAATAACCATGAGTGCAGGTCACTCGGGTAAATTAGTTGGATGGGTAGGTGCAAATGCCTGACATCTAATGGGAAGCAGGAGTTGCAAAGGAAAAGGAACATTTACGTAAGGGGATGGTGGTTGCTTAGCACTGAAAATTTTAAGAACTCAATCAAAACGACCAGTTTCGTGGATGAAACGTAAAGTCAATTTAAGAATATCTCTGTTCACTTCATTTGAGAGGTCTTTATCGCCATATAATAAAATCTGCGCCAAAGCATCATTTCACAAGTTGACGATTTGAACAAATGGTCGTAATAATTCTACAATTCCAGAGAGAAGATCTTGCCGCTGAACACCAAAAGAAGGGCAGAGCAACAAAAAGTGTTCCGTATCCTCAATGCCATCGTTTGATGGGCACATCGGGTTTATGGTATCCTTGAAATTATGCTCGAAATTGTGGAGATTCAACTTGCTGAGACCAACTCTAAGTTGAGTGAGATAGGATAATCCGACTGGGTCATGGATTCCAAAGACAGATTTTGCAGGGGGGCGGATTATTGGTAAGAGCTTTTTCTTAAAAACAGCTGCAGAAGGTGCAAGTCTCAATTCAGGCTCAAGCTTATTCCATTCAGATAAACAGTTAGGATAGAAACTAGACTTAAATTTTTCTGTCCTTGTCTTCAATCGCCCTATGACATCCTGGTTGCAAAGACTGTACTGCAACTGATGAAGAGGGGGAATTTGATCTGATGTATACTCAGGGCTAAGATTGTTTAAAAACTTGTAGAACAAGGTAAGGCGTCTGCTCCATCTTGGGGAGCTTAATGACTCCCAGCCAAGCTTTGTGTACAGTTTCTCTCGTGATGTTCCCCACCATGTTCCCGAAACAGCCAAAGCAGCAGAGTATTGGACTGACTCTAGCTTTTCCATTAAATTTGGCAAAATGATATTTTGACTGAATTCACATAATTTCGCAGGAATATGGTAAATAAAGTCACCATAGTCCAGGTGGGGTCGAACATACAGCTTAAATAATTCGTTTAGTGTATGCCGGGGCAGATATTTGGATACATCACTGATGAAGTGGCTGGTAGCTGCCTCAAAGATCGCCAGGATTTTTAAATCTTTTGACAGTGACTATGACAGAGACCATGACAGGACAAAACATCACAAGGACACAAAAATGCTGACAAAAATGCTTTAAACACAATGTCAAAGCATTCCATGACACAATGGAAGAGGCAGGCAATCCATTCAAAGAAGGTGATGTGTTAATTAAAATTGTATCAAAAAACTTTATGAATAACAATGCAACAAATTCCATAAAAATTGCAGTTTCGGAAGGTAAACGACAGCATGAAAAATTTGTAGAGAGCAGGCTTATTATGGTAAAGAATCAATTTATGCAGTTATAAAGCAAAATAAGTTTCCCTTGTTAAGACGACAAAATTTGCTTTCCACGTCAAATGGAAGCTTCAAGCAACATCAATAAAGCAAAACTGTAAATTGTTTGTGTCTTTCTACATTGCCCTTCAGTCAAGAGAAGTTGATATTGTAGATTTTTCCTCACAAAAACCATTCCTACATGCCATCAATTGCCGAGTATGGAAAACTCCAAAAATGTAAAAAGGCTGACTTCACAGCATCACAGTCATTGAATGTCAATCTCACCATGCAATCATGAGAGAGATGACACCAGAATCCCACCCATATCAACCATGAAGTACAGCACAAACACAAAAAGATTTGGATCGAATTTCCACCAACTAAAAATTGAGCACCTCTAGATTTTTATCAATCTTCAACCAACTAAAGATTGAGCATCTCTAGATTGCTTTTAGTACAGGCGAAAAAACGAATCAATATGCTGCAAGCTCCGGAGAGAAGATCTGTTCAGGAATAAGATTGGTATGCATTTTCAGGATGTGACATGGTATCATCATTTGCTGGTAATGGAAGAAAGACTTTCATTAGATGTTTGGTCTATATTATGGATTGTATACTGAATATGTATTTTTATGTCTTCTATCTATATTTTCATAAAATCACATTAGACATCATTAGACAATCAGTGAATGAAGCTCACTTGGTGAGGTAGATGACTGCAGTAAATCAATATTTGGAATGAAAGGTCATATCATTGAAGGTATACAATAGACAAAGGATGCGATTATCCAACATTCGAAAACAGCCTTATTGCAGGGTAGGTAATCTAGCAATTTATAAAATAATGTGATAACTGGATTTTCACTGTTCGCATCCATCTTATCTGTCGTGAATGAATCTGAAATTATGTAATTAATATTTAACAAAATGTTAAAAATTTCAGAGCCAGCACCCAACTGCACTGATGTCTCATTGATTAATATTTTGACTTTTTAAGATCTTTTTCCCTTTGCGCCCTTACAACACCAGCATCATCTCCGTTGTCATTTCGTGCAACCAGATCTTCTTGCAAGTGGCATTCAGAGGACCCAGTTCCCATGCAAGGGTTTTTAAAAAGAACTGGGGTCTGGTTCTGTGACCATATTCTTCCCTATTTTCAATGAGATATTTTGATTCCTTCTTGATAGAAAATACACAACACTGCTAATACTACCAGTTTGTTTGCTGCCTTGCAGATGAATGACTACTAATTGCAGGTTGCATTGCAGTCACACATGCCTATGACGTAATTAGGAAAAGGCTCTTTACGGCGTTTTTAAAAGGTAATTTGAAATGCTCTAATTGCAGTAAGTGTACCAACCAAGGCATGTTGATAGGACTCTGAAGTATGGAGAATTCAAAAATTTCATTTCGAAACTTTTCCAAAAATAAATCTTTTAAAATCATGAATCTAGACTTAATGACAAGCATTTGATGCTGACATCATCAAAGCTAAAAATAGATTACAAATTTTGACAGACAATAACAAACTCTATAACATATCTAATTATCATTCATTTCCCTTCGCATTAGCCTTTGTCTTTTGAAGGAAAAGTATCTACTTTGCTGACTTGTGTGCACGTCTCAGCCCCTGATGTTCTCTTCATGTATGAGCTCTAAATTACACCTTTCTTGAAATGAGGGTATTTATCTTCCACTGCTTTGAACAATTGGGTAAAAGCTGTGCCATAAGCCCGGCCATCTTGTTTATTACGCAAGACCCCGGCAACTGGATTATACATGTAGAATGTTACATTCAGAGAAACAAGTTTCAGCAGGTAAGGAAACACATCACATGATAGGTAGGTTGCCATGGAAGGCTGCTGGTATTGATATGATGCCATAAAGTATGCATATCTCTGTATCGATGTGAAACTATATGGTACCTCCTCCATCTGGTATTTGCCCATCACTTTATTAACTTGCTCTGTCAGGCAAAAATCCATTTAGTCTTGGGCTCAATTCCTAAATTCTTCAATTCTCCCTTTTATGACATGGATTCCAGCATTGACAGCCGTGGAGTTCCACTCTGAATAACTCCCTCCTTTGCATATTTTTCCTAGTACTAAATGGCTTGTCATGCTTGTGCCTTCCAAGCACCCAAACCCATCTGCGTCCATCATCATAAACTTGCCAAAAGTACACAAATTTTGCTGGACATCTTCCTCTCTCCTTCACCTCCTCATTTCTTGGATGTTTTGGACAACGGTTTATCTTCTGGCGATTTGATACAATGTAGGCTTGGTAATCACTGCTACTGCATGTTTCCACTCATTTGCAGTAAGAGCTGCCAATATTTATATTCGTCTGTGTGCCATCAATCATGTCCTGGTGAATCTGCTTCTGACTGGAGGATATTGTTATTTGGTTGTCATAGTATATGCAGCGGGGTCTTGCTTTAGCATGAAACCTCTCAGTTTTCAAATCTTTACAGTAGTATAGTTAATCTGTTTCAAAGGTTACCAAGATACTCATAGTGTTCTGTCTTTGTGATTATTTGCCAGTCGTTCTTCTTTGCCAGTAAGCTATTGACTACAGTCAACTGGCGTGGGCCTCCGTTGGAAGTCTTGTGGACAAAATACATTGATTAAGCTTCTTGGCAAAAACAGCAAAGATTAGAAATCAAATTGCTATAAAATTCTATGTGGACCAGCCTTACAGATAATATTGGATGATTCAGATCAAATACAGTGAACAAGAATTCGTTTTACTGTCCAAGTTGTGATTGCTGTGCAAATATTTTCTCAACATATCAGGCAACGCACCCAGTGTTTTACATTACGATCATTGGTGGGTACATTGTTGGAAACTCAACATGGAGTGGAAATGGTCATGCCGCTGACCAAATGGCTCTTGCGCCTGCAAGGAAGGGTCAAAATGAAGGGAAGAGGGAAGGGCAGAGCATTTTCTCACCACAGGAACCCAACAACGTAATCAGGCATCTTGTAAGGCGCCAAGTAAAAAGGGTCTGTATAATGCTGCAGCGTGAGGAGGTGGCTACAATCATAATATAACTAGATATAACTGATATAACTAATAAAACTTATTGCAAAAGAAAATGACTCCATTATATTTTCTGCAGAATACAAGAAAGTATCCAACAAGCCGAAAAATGCAAAAGCAGCTCTACCAACAATTGAGAGTATCAAATCATCTTCTCAAGATGCATATACTTTTCATGCAAATTCGAATCACATAGGCAAGGAAATTGATGAAATAGAAAAAGCAACTAGAGGACAAAATGAAAACCTGTTGTGGTTTTATGTTCCTAAATTAAAACTAGGATGGCAACAGCATCAAGATTAGGTGTGTATAACACAAGTTTAAGCACACAAATGCTACACACAGTGTCAAATAAATTCGGCTACAACCAAAATTGCAAAATGCCATTTTCTTGTTTGGGCAAGCCACAGTTCTTAGGCAGGAAATAGCTTTAACCATCTGGCAAACAGCCTAATCACAAATTTTCCAATTGATCTAAGTTTAATTTGACAAGGCGGATGGAAAGCCTCTTGGCGGCTTTTTGGGCGTGGTCTCTAAGTCACGTGATCGATGACGTAATTTTTACCCATTCGAAACAATCAAAAATCGACATTTTCTCATTTCAAGAGTATCATTAGATAGGAAATGTAACGCCGAGAAAAACATTCTAAAAGGCCTTGGCTATCAGACGCACGGTTTATGAATTAAACGCTGTAGAAGGTGCCACAGCGATTGAGTTCTGATGCAAGAAAATAATGGCTCAAAGCACTAAAGCTTTGAGTCATAATAACAGCATCAAATTTTAACATTAACAACATTAAACAGCAACAGAATAATGCAATAGAATGAATGTTAAGTCATGTTGGGTAAGTGCTTAGAACTTATATATGCTGAACCTTGCCTTCAAAAGAGCCAATCATCGTCAGAATCATCACTGGTATGAAAGTTGGATACTTTCGATTCGCCTTCATTATCATTCATAGCTTCAGTTTGTAGTTTATCGGTTGCAAAGTCGTCCTGCATGCATTTTATTTTATCCATATTCAGCTTGATACTTGGGAAGATATGGAGGCGGAATTGTGAAGGACATGGGCGATCTTTATGAATTTTCCAGAATGTTCATTGCAATCTTTTTTCTCCCAAATCTTCAGTTTGTAACGACTGTTTGTACAACTTATAACTGCACAATTTCCATTTACCATTGTATCGTTGTTATGCTACGCCAAAAAATACTAGTAGCATCCAACTTTTTGAGTTTCTGCCTTGCGCAAACTTCTGTGGTTTTGGGTAGTCTGCAAGAGCTAAATACTTGCAAGAGCTTTTAAGAAAGCTGTTCTTTCGATTACAGACTACGCCAGGCGATGAATAACTCTAAAACTTTTGATAACTTTGAAGAACTTCTGACAAAAGGATGACAAACACAAACTTAGCAACAGAGAGAAAGTTCAGGGGAAAACTTTTTCACTCAAAAACTAGTCCCAGAACCTCGCACGCAAACGCGGCTGCAGATATTGGTTTATTATTGTGTTTTGCAACCCTAGGGTAATTAGGGTAATTTTTTTTTCTTTCAAATCACCTATGCAATGTTCTGAAAAGTATTTAGTGTTCCAGGGTCAGTACAAAGCTGTTAAAAAATTAATTTCTATGGGGGAAATAAATGCCATCTTCATTCAATCATTCACAAAAAGTTTGGTCCTGAAGTTTTTGCTGCTCAGGACGTTTTTGGGAATGAGGGCTCAATCATAATCCAGCATTCCAGCTGTTCATAGAATCTCACTTGTGAACCACACTTCAAGCAACAAATGATGTATAATAGTATACAAAACTTGCCTGTCTTATGATATATTCTGTGGAGCAGATGTGTACTGTAACTGATAAGATGGGCAGTTGCTGACAGGGTAATTAATGCTGAAGAAGGATGTTGTTAGAGATATCTCTGTTTTTGTTTACAATAGAGAATTAATTTCAAATTTCAGACATTTAGTTTGTTGAATTTGTTTACTTATCATTTCTGGGTGAACCTAAAATAACTAATTTTTTATCTGACTTCCTTTGCTTGATTCATTTTTGCATTTTTTAAACATTTCATGTTGTTCCTCTAAAACCATAACATATCGATTATAGAATACCACTAAAGGAATTTTCTTAGAAGTCAATGGTAGACCAAGATAAATGAAAATAAGTGCTTCTATCTCAAGTTTTTCATGAAAAACGAAGAATGAATCAATGAACTGATTTTTTCTACACAAAGAGTAATTTATTGATTTTCCGCACAAAGAGAGTTATCATGGTGTGTATCGTGGTCTGGCCTAAACCATGGAGTTGAGAGTTGTGTGCATAAAACATCTATCTCTTTGGAAAATTTAATCCTCCATCATCACTGATTTTCCCAGAAGATATCATTGTTTTATTTTCATCTTGTCAGAGTATCGAAAGCTTTGTTTAACACAAATAATAAAATTCTTACACCTTTGTGCCTTTGTTCAACAGCAGAAAATTCAACTCAATTTTTGTTCTTGCAAGTGCAGAGGAAAATGCACACGCATAAGTAACATTTCTGCTCTATGTTGCATTACTCTATTTTTGAAAATGTCTCACAGTTTGTGTTACTGTACCACTCTATTGATTATTGTTATTAGACACTGCATGATTCGGATATATACTCCCAATTGGTATCCAAAAGGACAGCAAGGATTGTTTCAACATCAATTGCAAAGCAAGATCTTTGTTTCACTTAGGGGTTTTGGAGTCTGTCTACATCAAGACCAAAAGGCTGGTTCTGTGTAGACAGAAAGAGTTCATTTTCTCACTTGGACTCTTTAAATAATTCTCTTTGTCTTCCCGCTGTATCTGACCAGCTGATTGGTGTTTAAAACACAATGCCAATTCAGCTTTTTTGTTCTTTCTGATTTGTGCATTTTGAGCCACATCTGGGTATAAATTCTGCCTTAGTCTTTTTTTTCGGTCTGTTTCTCAAAATCATACTCTGATGAGTGTCAGACGAAAAGAGCTTTTAAATATGCCCGAAAATGATTCACAATTTTGAAGTTTTTACAACTGAAAGACTATTCAATTATCAACTTATTTTTCATTAAATATTCACCCCCTCGGTCTCCTGTGGTTAGTGCACTTCTCTATTTTCTTTAGTTTTTCCTGCACATCAAAATCGGGAACATCATTGAATGACCTAGTGACTGACCTCTTCTCCATGCCCATACTCTTCCATTTTGTCCCACAGGAGTAAAAATTGGGCTAAAAATGAAAGTTGTGTGATTTTGCTGAAGATTGGCAGAAAGGGGTAATTTTGGATGCTGATTTCTAATCTGTAATTTATTTTTTTAAAGTTGTTAGTTTTGTGGTCAAATGGGGGCAAATAAGATGAATTGGGGTAGAAAAATAAAAGTTGTATCATTTCACAAAAAAATTGCAGAAAGGGGTAATTTTAGGTGCTGAGTTTGATTCTAAAAAATATTTTTTTTCAAAATTTGTAAGTCAAATAGGGGTAAATTAGGTCAGTAGGGGGAATAGAAAGGAACAATTGGAGATGCTTATTGTGAATCTGTAAATTTTTTATCTATTTATTCATTTACTTAAGTCAAAGGGGTCACGATATGGGCAAATCAGGTTAATGAGGTCAGGAAAATGAAAGTTATTTTATCGCGCTGAAAATTGGCAGAAAGGGGGAATTTAGGTACTGACCTTTAATCTCAAATTTATTTCGGCTTATATCATTATTTTGAAGTTGACCAATTTTGTTTTTGAAGTTGACCAATTTCGTTCTTGATAATTTTGATTGCTTAATAGATTATTAGGGTCTTCCAGACAAATATCTAGAATTCCATTGCTGTGAACAAGTTTTATTGATAATGACATCAATACATACTTGTCACCTAATTCTTTAGGAAATATTTGATGTGTTGTTTGGTGTTTCTTTTCATGTTTATCCTCACTTTCAAAGAGCAATCCAGCAAATCTGAAAGAAATATTCATAAATTAGGAGAAGGATTTTAGAAGTAGGTAGTATGACTTCAGTTCATAAGGACAAAGAAAAAATTGTAGAATAAATGAGCTTTGGGAAAGTAAACAAGAGAGAGCCTAAAATCGAGGGTTAGATTTCACTAGAAGGGCTCCCCCTCAGAGTTCAAGCAGATAAAAGCGTTCGATACAGTAATGAAAGTTGAAATTAAAGGCTACATAGTTGTAAAATGCTAACAAAAATTTTGAGCTATACATTAAGGTTTTAAAATTTTAATGAAAATTAAATCGTCCTGCCATGTTTTGTAAGTTCTTCAATTTTGAAAATGACTCAGCCAGTGAGATTGAATAACATTGGAATTACCAACTTGACGTTATGATACGACTGGCTGTTCTTCTGAATCTTGCTACAAAATTGGTGTCTGTAGTAGCGAATCTGAGTGGGGGGTTTTATTGGAAAGATTCCCCTGAACCTTAAGAGTTGAGACGCCAAGAAGTGTAGCAGTATAGCCCTGAACGTGAGAGTTAGTAAATGCAGAAGGTTGTTGAGCTGCAAACAACAAGGAGTGATAGATTCGAGTAGACAAAACTTGAAAGTATTTACCTTGATTGATTGATAAGTGCAGGTGTAGAAAGCCAAGTTGAGGAGTTTATGTTTCAGGGACGTTGTAGTTTTTAGCTTGATGTTGTGGTGATAGTGTATCAGCAGATCGAATTTAACTGAAGAGTGAGCCACAAGATTAACAATAGAAATCTGCTGAGTGCTCTTGATGAGTGAGACTTGAGAAAAACAGTTGCAAAGGATCTTACCATGTCTTGTCCATTGAGGAGAATGTTGAATGCTGCTTGTTGACTCTTGTTGTGTCACATTGTAGATGTGTTGTGTGTTGTTTCCTGAACATTTGCTGTTTGTTTATCCTCAACTTTGAAAAGTGTTGTAACGAAAGTATTTTCTTGATACACTTTTACGTGCCAAAGGAATGGGGTGAAAAAGAAGATGTTTTACGACTGTCATGATTTTCTGAACCAACTATTTCTAACTATTTACAACTATATAAAGTAAAAACACGGAAATAAATTTACGTAAAGGCTAATGAGGTTCCAACGTAAAGAGGAAAAAGCCTGACTGTGTAGGAATACTTTACATAGAAAGAAACATGCATAAATTACGAGAAGAGTTATGGAAGTAGGTAGTATGGCGTCAGTACTAGAAGAAAGAGGAAAAATGGTAGAATGAATGAGCTCTGGGAAGAAAACAAGAGAGGGCCTAAAATTGAGGGTTCGTTTAGATGGAAATATGGCTGATGCAAGGTGGAAAGCTTTTGAGCAGAAATTGAAAGCTAAAAGAGAGGTAAATAAAAGAAAAGGTACTGTTAAGTATGGTAAAAAGAGCTTGAGCTCAGATGGCTCTGGCAAAGCGCAAAAGTTTTCACAGATTGGGCCACGGGAATTTGTATCTTATCCTAATGGTGATCTGATGTTAGAAGTCATGAAACGAGCTTGCAAAGAATATTTTTCATCCACCTTAAATCAGGAAGTTGAATGCGACGTTCTCGCTGGGGAGCAAGGGCCTTTTTGCAAAACTTTAGCATAAGTACCAAACTTAAATTTGATTCACATCAGATTCATCAATAACGAATCAATGAGTGGGATTACTGATTGTTATTTCTCGCTTTCATTATCATCACCACTGAATACGGCAAATACTCTTAAGAAAAGACCAGAGCAGCAAGCCAGAAAAACTTTAGAAACCAGCTGGGAAATGAATTTAACAGTAACCACTTCAGGCCTACCACCCTAAAAAAGTTTGCCCTTGAGTTTATCAGTTACAGCGATGATGAAGCTTGGCAAAGATAGCACTTACACAAGCGAAGAATGAGAATAGAAAAATTGAAACAAGACAAGACTGAAACATATGGTTTTTCAATGTAAGCAACATGTCATGGGCTGCACCAAGGCCAATAGAGTTATCAGTACAAGATACTTCGTTTGTAAGGAAGGTATTCCAGGCCAAGATTTCCATTGCTGGTTTTAGTGAAAATTAATAGGTTGTCAAAAAATATCTCCCCAATACATTGAAGTGCATTAAACATTTTGGGCAAACAATAGAACAACACACCAAGAATATACAGTTCAAATTCATGCTTTGGCAAAGAATATTTCTGAAAGGTTCCAAAAAAAGCTTCTGATATTCCAGGATTCGGTACCAAATTTGAGTATACAAGCATCTATTTGGGAAAATTTGAGAGTGGGGAGTTTTTTACAATGGAAAAATTTATCAATGCACACTTCCAAAAACACATAAACAACAATGGTTTGGTTTGTGGTGATATGGAAAGTAAGTTGTTCCAGAAAGCGGAGTGCCTGGTCCATTTTTCATATTTAATATCCAATGAGAAATTAATAATATTAAACATTCAAGGAAGTGAAAATATTCTGTTTGACCCAGAAATTGCATCTGTTGACTTATGCCTTAATAATGAATATCTCTTTGGAGCAGGAAACCTGACATTTTCTGCCTTAGGAATGTCAGAGCAAAGCATGTGTGTAACAAATACTGCTGGATGATGGGTCTATCTTGCCTTTCAGAGTTGATCTGTTATGCATTTTTGAAAAATTGTCATGTTTGGATTATGGAGAAGTTTAAAGTAATAACAATGAAGGGTATTTCCTATTAGAGAGTAAATAACATTAGAGAAAACCTTGTTGGGTATGCTCCTTTATCAGGACCCTCTTCTGTTTGTTATAGTTCTATTTGTTACAATATATTTGTTATAATCTATTTGAAAGAAATCTATCTTATATACTAAAGTGGGACTAGTCATGGAGACCGATTTTGTCAGAGACGACCCTCCTAGGGTTTTCGAGATCCAGTGGTCACTCTATCCCTGTCACCCCTTAAGCCATCAAACCTTCTTTTTCAAGTTTCTGCTATCGTTTCTGGGGTAATTGGGGCTAACCCTTCTTTAATCAAGGCAGTCTGGTGCCACTAAAAACAAAACATGGAGGTGTTTGCTGCAGGATTGATCCATTTTCCTTGACACCTTGACAATTTGATTAGCATGGCGTGTTTGTTTTCCTGTTTGGAAACAACTAGGTTAGGGGATTGATTCTCCTCAAGAGAGTATGGTTGTTTTCAGTTTTTTTATTTATTCCATCACTTATCACAGCTTGTTTAAGTTACTTCACTTTCCCTTTATTTCTTTTAATTGAACTTATGGGCTAATATAAAAAACACATACAAACTGCATTCATGTCTAACAATAACACAATTCCATTCGTTTATAACTGCGACAACTATAACAACTTAAAGAACATTAGAACATTACTAAATTGGAACAATAGAACGATAACATTAAAAAACATAAAAAAGTCATAGCATGATAAAATTAAAAAAAAAGTTAAAAAAGTATTTCAAAAAGTCAGATTTCCACCTTACTGTCCTCAGGCTCAAGCTCAGTACCGTCTTCAAGCTCAGGCTCAGTCACTTCCTCCGTATGGACTTCTACGCTCCTGAGTCTTTCCCCCTTTGTCTTCCATTTTCTGCTTCCTCTACAGCCAGACCAGTTCCTCTTCCTTGTGCCTTTCCTCCTCCAATCTTCTTCCTCGCCTTTCAAACTTTTTTATTTTCTCCACCATGTGCTTTTATGCTTCTTTCATGTTCGCTGTCCCTTTTAGAAAAAGGGCTTTCACTCTTCTCAATGCCCTCTGCGTTCTCTCCTTTCCAATGCCACTTTTCTTTCCACATAAAACTGGAACATTGCCCCATTCATTTCGTGGAACAGATCTTCCATCCCCATTTTCATATGCTGATATACCTCTTCTATCTTGGCATCGAATTCTTTTACATAATTCTTCATTTCTAAAACTAATTATTCCGAAGTAACGATGGCAGTTTGAATGACCTATCACATGACCTACACGTGACCTACATCACGTGACCTACATCCACCCCACCCTTAACATTTCTTTCTTTCTCCCCATTCATTTTCAAGTGAAAATGCACCCTTTTTCTTTCTTTCTTCCCATTCATTCTCCAGTGAAAATAAATTCATTCCTTCAACATGTCCACATGATTTAGATCCCAGGTGACCTACATTTACCTTACCCTTAATATTTCTTTCTTTCCATTCATTCTCTTCCCCCCATTCATTCATTCACCCCTTCAAAATTTCCACCTCATTTACACATAGCAATAGCTTGTCAACATACGTTTTGTTAACTACCCTGAGGTTCAGGTATGGTGTAAATTTAACATTAAGAAATAGATGCTACATTTCCGTTGATGATAAACAGTATATTTTAAAGGGATTTGCTTATGAAAACTTATGGACCTGGATACCTATTGAACCTACCTATAGCGACCCTCATTATGTTTTGTTACCTTCTCGCAGCTTGGGTGTAATGGGTAAACTGAAATAACGAACAGTAGCACACAACTATTATCTCTCCCATGCAAATTTTAAATGATTGATCTTATTTTTTGTTGTAATTTCCTGTTTATCACATGTTCCATTGCTGATCGAAAGCGAGGGGCGGAAGGTTAAAAAACACAGACTGTCGCAAATGCCGCCAATAGTAACATTAAATGATATGTATAACACCTCAATTTCACATTGCACTTCACCAAACATTTAATTGCATTTACAGTTGCTGACACGTGTACACTTTTTCAGGACATGGTAATAAGATATTGCTATTATTAGCCTCTAACTCAATTGTTTTCATATGTTCATTTCTCATCACACGTTGCCTAAATTTCATTTTGGATTAAAGGTTGCTTACAAGTTTACACTTCATCAGGACATTATTAACCCTGACCCTTCAATATGAAAGTGTCTGCTCCATTCATTCTCGCAACTTCACAAGTCAGCCCTGCTAATCATATTTCGGTCTGTCTGGCATTTCAGCACTTTCCACGTACTCTACACTCTTGACTTGCTTCCCTGCACGAAATAGAGCAAACTTGCATTGGGCAGCCAAAATTTCACTGACGGGTCGGGTGGGGTAGGTCTACGAATTAGCTATAAAGTGCAACGCAAACATTTGTGGCATATAACTGCACTCCATGTTGCCAGAACAAGAAGACTGTTCCGGCAATTCAGAAGACTGTCAATTGCGAAGACAACACCAAAGTAAGTATTCTCTTTAACCATTTCGTTCTAACTAACAATAACATTTTATTTCCTATTTTTCCATTATTTTTTCACCAATACTGCAGGATCTGTATTATGTTCACTTTTTGCATTCTAACCTCTTACATTGCACACTATCGCTCAACTAAAAAGAGAGGCTGCCAGGGAATTCACTATCAAGGATATTGTTCGTTTCTTCTTCGCTGGCGAAGGCAGATGGATGATTGATGAAACAACAAATAAGTTAACAGTACCATATCTACCTAAAACAGTCAACCTTTCTTGCAGAAATTTCATTCTTCCAAAGAAAATAATTTACGACTTTTAGAACTTTTCAATCATTCTCCTTTGAGTAAGGAAAGTTTCGTGACAAATATTTATATCCAAACTCATTACTAAAACATTTCCCTCCTGATCTCATGATCCTCCCAGTTTTTCATTTCTCTTCATATATATTTCATTATTTATTATTTCTTCAACTTTTTCTTCAGGGATAATGATAAACTATTTATTGTGAAAACAGAAGAGGCCAGAGTCAGAAATTGAGGGTGAAGACAACAGGACCGGGCGAGAGACCAGAGGAAATTCAGATTTCAACCTTTGACTAACAACAGAGAGGACTTTGCCACTCTGGACCGTGTAGCAAGGCCTCTACAGGCGTTGTTGCAGCTGTTGTTAAACCTAGAAAAAGAAAATAAATAGCTACACCATTCTTATTTTTGATTCATTATTTATTTTTAATTATTAATATTTCCATTATTCTTCTTAATGATAATAATTATGCTTTTCGTTATTGCTATCTTCAAAACCCATTATTCCAAAAGTATGCTTATTCCTGTGTACTTCCTTTCTTTGTCCTCATTCATTCTTCAGTTTAAATACCATAACTTCTTCACAATATGCACCTGATTTCCACATAACAATAACATTTTCAAGAGATTGTTGAGAGATTTCCTTCCTCACAATCCCCATACTCTTGTATATGTGATAATTGCGTTCCGCACTGAGAGAAAAGACAAGCTCAGCACCTTGCTGTCATTTCAGTTCTAAATCCCCAATGCTCACTTTCCTTGCCTCACCTGCAAGCCTCAAGCCGCCATCCCTTGGCCTACTTGTGTGTTATTCTGTAAAGATTACCTGCCTCTGTAATTCGGTGATAGAATGTGAAAATATTGAATAGAATTATCTCTATGTCAATACTCTCCGTTTCAACTTTGTTCAATTTTTTAATTCCATTTTTACCCATCAAGCACTGGTAAGACCTTCGTTATTTCTACATATATCTACTTTTTACATAGTTATATCATTTTATCACAAATCCAGCGAACCATCTGTCCAAAATATATTGTTATACCATTATACCTTAGGCCCTTTCCCTATTTATTTTCACTTTCTCCTTCTCCGATTCATCTATTATCTTGCCCAGCCCTTTTTGGAAAATAACAAATTTACAATTGCTCCTCGCCCTCAATGAATTCAATTGCATTTTATTAATGATTTCCAATAATGGATAACGTTTACCTATGAATTGATTTTGAATTGATGATTTCAAGTTATGACATACATTAATATGGTTGCTATCATTTTGTCCAGCGCTTCTTGGAAAGCAAAATAATTACAATTGCTCCTGCACCCTGAATGAATTGAATTGCATTTTATTGATGATTTCCAATAATGGATTACGTTTACCTATGAATTGAATTGAATTGATGACTTCAAGTTATGACATACATTAATATGGTTGCAAGAATGTGAGACATGCCATGCAAAATACTTCCTTCCAGAAAGAACTACCCACAACAAGTTCACGAAGTGCTGTCAAGATGGTAAAGTATCATTACCATGGATTACTTCTCCATCAGAAGAGGTGCTCGATCTATACACTTTGGATTCTGCCGATTCTGCACATTTCAGGCAACACATACGACAGTACAACTGTGCTCTTGCTATGGCTTCATGGAATGCCGAAATTACCCTGGGTGCCAGACTCTCGAAATTAAAAACGAGAGTCTGGTTCAGTGCGCCTGACCTCGTTCCTGTGCAGACCGCCTGAACTCATTTGAAAGTTCTTCTTGCCAATTCCACTGACTGGACTACGACTGTACAAGGAGGAGTTCGTCTGAAACATATGCTGGAGTTTGAGAGAGATTTGTTTAAGATATTACATATACCATTGTCAAAGAATCATAATTACGGCACAAACAGATGGATTGACACGCTGGGTGATGGATCGATGATTTAGAGCAGCGATGTGGCCAGACAGACGTTTCAACTGCATCCTTTTCCATCCAGCGTCTTTTCTAATACGGCCTAAGAGGAAGTATTCTGATCGATGCAAAGAAAAATTTCAAAACTTTACAAGACCGAAATTGAACTTAAGGAAATTACGCAACAGCAACATGATGTGAAATATATGAAAGCTGCACGTAGCAGATGAAATTTTAAATCACACACAGACATGCTAATTGGTTGATTAGATAATATCAAACTATTGTTGTAAACACAGTGCTTGGTGTCAGCACTGCACCACCAAAAGTTGCTGAGTTGTTTCATTGAAGACGCTCAAATATTTTACACAAACTTGGATCATCCCACATCACCAATAGTTTTCTATTTAAAATAACATTTTAACTTTTTGATAGTATATGTACAGTTAAACTCTTGATTTATGATTCTTTTATTTCATGGCACAATAACAAATACCACTACTTGACAGAATATGATTCAACTCAAGATACTATGAAAAGCACTTCTTGGCAATTAGGGCATCCTTTGTAATACATTGTTTTCAAATAAAATAAGATGAAGGCAAAAATTGACAACATACATAGGTACTGTCTGTCAGGCTTAAAACAATGCACAATGCAATAATTAAGTTATAGTAAATGTTTTCAACGATAGTTCTTATTTATTCTTATTAAACAAAATGTTTTATAACTTTGCAGCAATTTCAATTTTGTAGCAGTTTTATCTGACAGGGATTGCATGGTTCAGATAATGTTGTTTTACATGTATTGACTTTTTTCAGCATTGACCATCTGTCATTGCACCTAACTTCTCAAATTGGGACATGATCATTGACTTGGTGCAATGTTAAAATTTTATCTAACTTGGTACTATTCTTTCTTTAATTTGAGCAATATGCCACTCCAAAGATTTTTGTGGCTTGTGTGTAAAAGAGAATTGTCTCTTGAGGGAAAATTTTGTGCAAACTAACAGATAATAAGTTAAAGTTATTTCAGAGAAATCAATTGAAATCTTTTTTATTTTCCACAAAGGTCTCTTTTGAAAATGTGACATGCAGCAACTTGTGATAAATCTTTGCACCAGAAATGTATTCACTAAGATACCAGGGCACAGACATCAACATTTTCAGAAATTCGACAGAAATCTGCTCTCCAAACTTGAAGTTTGATCACTTAACAGATGGTAAAGATCATATGAGAAAACTAAAGGATGATTTGTAGTGCTTGACTAATAAGACCTAGTGTACATTCACATTATGCTCTTTGTAAACATTTCCTTGAGTTCTCTGATTTGTTGATGTCAGTTTGATCACTCTTAACAATGCCATGAAAATACTAGCACACTTTAGGAAACAACCCTTGCAGATATGATTAGTATGTACCAATTAAAATGTTTATATTTAGATGTGAACAGTTTCATCACAAATAACAAAGGCAGTATCACAACTACCACTGGTTTCTCCACGACAAGGCCTTACTTCTTTGCGAAGAGAGGCGCCGCCTGAAATATCAGTGATTTTCCAAAGCCAGTTGGCAATATGGCGAATGTGTCCTGTCTTTCAACAAACAAAGCTCCTAATGATTTCAGCTGCTCTCTGTTGAGTTCCACAACATGAGGAAAAAACTCTTCGATAACAGCTTAAACTGCATCTTCGGACTTTGCGGCCGCCATTATCAATCGACATTCTCTTCTGTTCAGCGTTTTACACAGGAGGTTATTTCAAGTGCTGGACATTGTTTTACCATGACCTTTTGAACTTACAGAAATATGTATACTGGCTCCTTATTGGTCAAAACAGGCTCATCAGAACGAGGTCGGGCGCACTGAACCAGACTCTCGTTTTTAATTTCGAGAGTCTGGCACCCAGGGTGAGAGGACATCCTGTTCATACGTCACAATGCGTTTTCAACCAATCACAACACAGCTCTCAAAACCTATGTCAAACATGACTTGCCACGCTAAAAATAGATCTACAAAATCACGGGGGTTTCCACAAGAAAAAAATGCTGGTATATAAACCAGAAAATGCTTTCTGTTCATTTAGTTATTTACGTTTTGGTGCTGTGACTCTCCTCTTGCACTGTGCAGGCTAACCAAAATGGCCAGAGAAGTAAATTTAAGTACCTTAAGTGACTAGTTAATTTGTATTCTTCTTGCCCTAGTTTCCTGGTTGATCCATTCCAGTGCCTTAATATTAACTAACGATGGCTAGGCCTCGTTCAGGAAGGAACAAAAATATACAGTGCAAGCAGTCTGATTGCTCTAACCTAAAAGACCTCAAAATATTAAGTTCATAAAATGACAGAAACTACAGTAGTAAATACTGAAACTATAACTACTATAGACTTACCCTAAGTCTAAATCTTATCCCCACACAAAGCGATGCCAAATATGATAGCGCTGCGGAGGAGACATTGAGAAAAGTGAACGGAGATTTAGACTTATACACTTGTGCAGGTCATGAATAATTAATGAGCTTTTTCTTTTGTTTTTCCTGAACAGGCGGACAGATTTCTGTCCGCCGGCATTCTCTTTGATCTTGGACATAGACAATTCAGCAGCATTGAAATAAAACAAAGCAAATTAGAGGAGTAATCGTAGCATGAAAATTGCAAGGGGTTTTCTTATTTACGTAGATAACATAAACAGAATTAATTAATAAAAGGGCCTTTAGATAAAACCTTTTGTAATGTTTGCCTGAGATATATTGATTCCTTTCATTCACTGCTTAAAAGTTGTTATCATACCCCCCGAACATTTGCTGAAACAATGAGCTTGCATCAAGCTCATTAATTATTCAAGACCTGCACAAGTGTATAAGTCTAAATCTCAGTCAACTTTTCTCATTGTCTCCTCCGCATCGCTGTCACATTTCGGTAATAAATTTGTGTTCGGATAAAGAAAGATTTAGACTTAGGGTAAGTCTATAACTACTATAACTAATTTCGTTCTTTGCTGTTGGAAGCTACATTGCTTCTTTCAATAATGTATTCTAATAAATATTCTTTGTATTCTCAAAAGAGGCAATCTCTGGCTACCAACCATAGAATCGATAACGTTCAAATACCATGGCATTTCTGGCAGGCCGGCATGTTTTAATCCTTTAGTAGATTTATTGCTTTTGCATTATTTAACATTGCCTCATGATATAATGATGCTGAAGAACGGTTTCATGACCTATTGCCCGTCCCTGCATTTCATAGTTCTAGGAAACCTGGAAAAATCCTTTCAGCCAAATTATTTATTAGCCTTTAAATTCTCTTACAGTACAGTAATAGGGTGAATAACTAGAGAGCTTGAAAAAAGGGAGAAAATGCCCGTTGTTTCAAATTAATTTCAATATGTGCACATTTCACCAAGAGACGCTAAAAATTGTCACAAAAAGGCCTAATTAGAAGACAGTAAAGGAATTCAAAGTTATATACTATCATAAGAAGCTTCGAAATTTCCTTATGATTATTTATTATAAGGTTGTTTATAGGGAGAAATAGTGAAAATATCTTTGAAAACTAGAAATCTGAATAGACAGAATTAATAGCTTACGCTTTTTACAGTAATAGCGTGACTAACTAGAGAGCTTGAAAAAAGGGAGGAAACGCCCATTGTTTCAAATTAATTTCAATATGTGCACATTTCACCAAGAGACGCTAAAATTGTCACAAATAAGGCCTAATTAGAGGACAGTTAAGGAATTCAAAGTTTTATTCTTTCATAAGAAGCTTCAAGATTTTCTTATGATTATTTATTATGGCATACCGTAAAAACCAGACCCTGGGACGTGAGACCCCTGAGACCTTTAGGACCATTAAGTATAGACATCAAAAAGGACCCTTAACACCAGAGGTTATTAGCCTTCTAAGAACAATAGAAGATCACTGTTGGCTATCGGTCCGGGTTTTTGAGTGGAAACACTTCCGCTGTTCGTCTTGTTTTTTTGTGTTGCTTTTTGGCTGTCTGCCCTTTCAGCGCTGTCGTCTGTCAATTAACCTTTGTCAGCGAGAGCGACAAAGAGGTCTATAATTAAATAATGACCTGTATTGTACGCATGATGTGAATGGATTATAGTGTTGATCTTATTTCAGATTTAAATCGAGACACCCTTTCTGTTGTCTGTTGACACAGAGTCAAAGGATTTTCCTTTTCAATTAACGAAGGTTTTATTGAGTTCTGTGGAATTTAAATGCATTTCTTGCAACAGGAGAAAGTCAAAATTTTTCGAAAATAAATGATGTAAAACTGTGTCACGATGATGGGGGTCTCGCAACCCATTCACATTTATGCTAACAATACAAACCATAGTTGTAAAAAAAGAATAAGAATAGGTTGACTTAAGAAAATAATTTCAAGTTGTTGTTGTCCTTACCAGGGGTTTTCTTACTTTGTGGTTTCTTCTCAGGTGTGGTTGGGATGGATCTTTTTGTACCTTTCTTGAAAGGTGGATAATCTGAGGCATTCTTTTGAACTGGCTGTGGAGGTTCTTTTTCAGGGGTTGGATGAGGCTCAAGATCTTCGGGTTTATTTGCTGGTTTTGAGTTTTTTTGCTCTGATTTAGGGCTCTTTTCATTTCGTTTAGCTCGTTGTGGTAGACCAGGGGTTTTAGCTTGGGAAAAGCCTTTGGGCTCATGATCTTGATTTTCTCCTTCTGCGTAGGTTTCAATGGGATGTGGGTTTTGTTCAGGAATATCTGCTGTTGTATCGCTATCATTATTTTTTTCATTGCCTGGTTCGGATATGAGATCATCAAATTCACTGGGCATGATTCTAACTGTTGGGTGTTTGATTTTCTCGAATTTTTCACATTTTGATTTCACATGATCTTGGGCTCCACAGAGGAAGCAATGCTTTTCAACTGGTGAGGGACTCAGATGTTCTATGGTTGTCTTTCATGCATATGTTGCAAAAAATTAGCTTCCCCTTATAGGAAAGGGAGATTTTTTGTTCTCTATTATAACAAAGGGAGGTAACTGTTTTTCAAAAGAAGGAAACATCGTTACCAAGTGTTTACCATTGAACACATGGGGAAAGCCTTCTCAAGTTTGCTTCTATATTCGCAAGACAGTCCCATAATAGGAAAGCTGATCAGGCTCTGCTTCTAACAGGGATGAATTCTATTCCAATTTCCTCTTTCGTCATTGATTGAAACTTAACAAGATTGTCGATAACATTATCAACCATACTCCCCTTAAAAAAAGTGATATTCCATCTTTGTCTTCCTGGCATTGATGACAACGGCATAAGTTGCTGGACATCTCTTGCATTGTTGAATTTTTCTTGAAAGTGCAAGATAATTTCCTTGAAGTTCATGTTGTCAGTTGTTTCAAACCTTGCTCCTCTTGCAGCCAAGTCACCAGGTGACACTTTTGCATCAGAACATTTCAGCTTTCAGGACATTTTAGGCTGTGTTGGTTTGATAACAAGGTCTCTCCATATCGAAGATTATTCAACAGCGTTGTTGTTAGAAGCCATTTCTTTTAAATTTCCAAAGGATAACAACTATTTATGTTTTTAAACACTTTTATAACTCAGGTGATTCGAATATAAGCAATTTATAGCCAGAAATACGAAATAAGGGAAGAGCAAAAGAATCGCATGATCAAGATGTCTTCCCCATCATGTAAGTATGAAGGTTTGCTGTGTTGCTTGTTTTACACGTGAAGATCAGAGGGTGGGCCATCCATGGCAGCACTGCAATACCAGGACAACCCCTGTCCAGGGTGAAGCAAGCTTCCGACCCACAGACCGATTCCAAAATTCAGTTTAATATTTGAGCACCCTTGGGTGCATATCAGGTATTAAGTTAAGCTGATAAGAACAGATACTACACTTGATCTTAGCCAAAAGGCCAAGAAGCGATAACAAACTAGTCTTTGCTTCTGGCCGCCTCTCCACCCATGTTGCAATCACACATCGGTCAATGACAGCGACACGGGATTGCCAGTTGGTGTGCAATACCTGGCTACCTTGGTTGAAAAGAAGTACTGGAATTGCAAAAAGTGAAGCCTACAACACAAGGTGTTTCCAGGCGGTGACCCATCCAGGTACTGAACTGGCCCGACAATGCTTGGCTGCAGTGATCGGACAAGAACCGGTATATTCATGGTGGTATGGTCATAGACGAAAGCTAAAGGGTCAAATGTGCATGACACTACAGGCTGGAGACAGAGAAGTGTGCGCATGCACATGCATGCATACCGTTTGATCCTTGTGAATTGGATTGGTGTAGATGTTGGTGATGGTGTGCAGTGCTGCCAAGGTTGTGTGGTGAGGAGAGGACTCTGTGCAGTTGGAGTAGCAGGCGTGGCATTTGTGGAAGCCCAGCTTAATCTTCCATGGTGAAGCAAGTGATAGGCTTCCTGTTGTGGCTGTACGAATGTGGGAAATGTTGGTGCATCTTCCTGCATCTGGAGCAGAGGAAGTGGAAAGTTCATCAGGTCGGTAACATGCATACTCTTTGCAGATTAAGGGAATGGTAGTGTCAAGAGATGCCTGGTATCTGTCAAGTGGTGGTGGTTTGCTGTGGTGTATGCAGAATTTGACATTAGTACTATTGGAAGGGGACTAGCAGGAAGGCAGGTCCCCACTACCAGAAATTGTACGGTCAAGTTACCAATGTTTACGGTAATCGCAGGGGTCAGCCAAACCCAACTGCAATGGAAATGCCTCGCCCTGGAAGAATCTCCTTGTTAATAATTTTTTTTTTAGCTAGGTACATGCCTATGCTCGTTTAATTTTATCAATGAACTCAACATATATAGAAGTTAAAATAATTTAAATTAAATAGAAATGGAAATTGTTCTCTTAATGTTCACTGTGTATTAATGGTAATTAATTGTTAATTGTTCAATTGTACATTTCTAATTTCAAAATTTAACTAAATTATTCTAAACTTATAGCTATTCTAAAAAAATTAATACTACAACAATGACAAAACTATAACTACAACTAATCTTAATAAATGACTTACTTAACTAATGATGAAACTACAACTAATGAAATTAATAACATACTTAACAACAACTTAAATTACCTAATTAGACTAACCTAGGCAAACCCAATACTACCAAATTCTAATATTAAAACTAAATTAAAAAACTACGACTAATGAAATACTTATTAAACGACAATGGAAATTACATAATTCTAAGTTAACAAAATTCAAATGTTGAGACAAATAAATTAACAATTTGATAAGCGCAATAATAATTCATAATACTGAAATAAAAGGAAAGACGGAAAATTAATCAAGAAAAAAGAAAAGAGAAAAAGAAAGAAAGAAAGAAATTGGGGACATGGAAACGAGGCAAGTCTCATGGGACGTTGATTTTGAGTTTTCGATTATCAAGGGAAGCAAGGACGCCATTTTGACACCATTTTTGTTTGAAAAGATTGAGAGTTTCCACATCTTGTGAAGCAATGAAATGCTCTTCTTTAAGCTTAGAAATAATCTTGAAGATGAATCTGTTTTTCAAGTCATCTCTTTCGTTGTCAAAAATAATTTCATTTCTGGTCTTCCAAATAATAGAAAATGCTGCATCTCTTAAAAAAGTCGAGTTTATATTCGTAAAAACCTAGGATAACAACCTTACAAATGTTGTTTAGACTGAGGGTAGGGTTGATTTTCTTAACAAGTTTGAATACAAATTTCTAAAGTTTACTAACAGGGGTAAAATTGAAAAAAACATTAAGTGAAGTTTCATCATATGAATTGCATCTGTTGCACAAGGGAGATTCAACACTCCTATGTCTATATAATCTTTCATAAGTAGGTAGGCAAAGAGGCTGAGCTAAAAGAGGCTGAGGAGACTTGGATTAAGGATTCTCAGAATTCTCTGCAATTGCATGAAAGTTTTAACAAAGTGAAAAATAGCTTAGGCATTGTTGATCATGATGGCATCTTAATCTGCAGAGGAAGACTGCAATGTTCTGAATTGAATATAAATGCAAAGTTTCCAATTGTTCTGCCTAAGGATAATCATTTCACAAATTTGGTTATTATGCATTGTCACGAGCAAGTGTTCCACTGCAAAGTGAAAGGTACTCTGGCAGAACTAAGATCTCGCTTTTGGGTTACTCAAGGCAGACAGTATGTCAAGAAGGTTGTCAAGAATTGCTTTATCTGTAAGAAATTAGAGGGAAAGTCCTTTGGCTCACCCCCAATAGCACCCTTGCCAGACTTTAGAGTTTCTCAGGCCCTGCCCTTTAGCAAGGTTGGGGTGGACTTTGCAGGTCCCTTGTACATTAAGAAAGAAGGCAAAATAGAAAGGCATATATTGCTTTGTTCACATGGGTCCCAAGTTCCTTTTTCTTTCAAAACAGGGCCATGAAAGACACCAAGAATTTTTAATGCCCAATTTTAAATTATATGGATTATCTCATATGTATTTGTATCTACCAAACCAAATTCCATTACTTTTTCCTTTGTTTATTTTAGCCCCCGATGCCATTTCAAAATCTTGGACACAATCAAAAGTAGATTTGATCGACTGTTTACCTTGCAGGATTATTGTTGCGTCATCAGCATACTGGGTAATTTCAAATTCTGGATTTTTAATATTAATACCAGTAATGTCTTGGTTTTTTCTGATAGAGATTGCAAAAATTTCAGAAACTCTGACATATAATAAGGGGGATAGGGGACATCCCTGCCTCACTCCCCTACCAATGCTGTATGGGGCACAGATGTACCCATTTACTTAACACAACTACTAATATTATGATAAATTGTATTTATATATGAAATTAATTGTTGCCCAAAACCAAAGATTTCTAGGGTTTTGAAAAGGAAATTCCAGTTTACCCGGTCAAAGGCTTTCATTTGATCTAAAGGAAAAAGGGCTGCTGGGAGATTTTCATTTTCAGCATAGAAAATAAGATCTCTTAATATATGGCCATTTGACAAAATTGATCTATTTGGGACACTGCATGCTTGATCTTCAAAAACAATGGTTGATAATACATCTCGTAAACGATTGGCAAAAGTTTTTGCAATTATCTTGTAGTCAACAATGAACAGACCAATTGGTACCAATTGCTTAGATCACTTTTGTCACCTTTCTTGTAAAGTTTTGAAATTATGCTTACGCGTGGGAAAGTTGTTGTAATTCAAAGCAGGTGTTAGCAACCCTTGTAAAATGGTCCCCAATGATATTCCAGAAGGTTTTATAAAACTCTAGTGGAATACCATCGAGGCCTGGTGTTTTATTATTTTTCATCTTAGAAAGTAATGTGTATAATTCATGTTTTGTTAGTTGGCCCTCGCAACATTCTCTGTCAGTGTCAGAATGTTTCTTTTCTACTTTTAAAAGGAGCTCATCTTGCTTAGTAGTGTTGTTTCATATGCAAACAAGTCAGAGTAAAATGCTTTGACAGCTCCAAGCATGTTTTGGATTTTTTACTATTGTTACTGTTTTGGTCTTAATAGATTTCATAGCTTGAGCAGCTTGGCGTTTTTTTAAATTACAAAAATATTTGGTGACCCTTTCACCCTCTTCTGTCCAGCGTGCTTTTGCCTTGACTTTTAAATTGAATGCTTCGTTGGTTTCAAGACTTTTTATTTCTTTTGAGATACGTTCAACTAAATCTTTGAATGACTGCCTGTCTGTCTGTTCTGCTTTTTTGGTCACATTACATATTTGTTTATAGAGTTTGGATTTTTTCTTTTTGTATTCAATGGATAGTTTTATGCAATATAATTTTGTTATTGTTTAGTAATTGTTGCTATATTTTTTTAGCTTTATCCCACCAGTCAAGTTGATTATGAAAAGTATGAAATTTTGAAATCAAGAACTGAAGAAATCCTTACATTGCAAGTGTATATTCTTCCTGTTGTAAGAGGGAAGTATTCATTTTCCATGATCCCTTTCCCCGCTTTATTTTATCAAAATCAAAAACCAGTAACATCTTTTGATGATCAGAGTTGGGAAAGGGAACAACTTCACATTTTGTAAAGTAATGTATTGCAGCTTTTGATGTGTTATATCTATCAAGTCTGCTGTAGGTTCCGACAGGACTTTTGTAGGTAAATTGTTTGTCATCAGGGTGAAAGGTCCTCCAAATATCTTGTAAATCATGTTCACTAACTGTTTCAATAAGGGGATTTGTAGATCTATAAATGTATCTTATATCCCTACTTCTGTCTAAGTTGATATCAAGAAATGTATTGAAATCACCACCATAAATTATAAATTCAACATCTGGATAATTTTGGATTTTAGTATGAATTTCATAAAATTTATCTCTTCTATTTTGTTTATTACCTCCTGCAGAAGCATATACATTTATCAATCAAAAGCAGTGATCGTCAAAGGTCAAGTTAGTAAAAGTTTTTCAAAAAGTAAAGATTTTCATTCCTTTCCATCTTGTATCAGATAAAATGGTGTTTTTTGGTGTTATGGTTTAATTAGGTTTCTTGTAGAAATAATATATCTGGTTTATCATTCTTCAGATTATGAAAGATTGCTTCCGCCTTGGGTGGGTCATTCAACCCATTGACATTGATACCAAGTATGGAGGGCATTGAAAATTCAGCGTTTTTGGGCACAATTAATTTTAAGTAATTAATTTAATTATAAAATATTAATGAAATTATAAAAGGAAAAAAGTGTGAATGTTAATATTGCCCGTAGTGTTACTTTTTGTGTTTCTTCTTCTTCATTTTAGCTTGTTCTTTGATTTCCAAGGAGGGCTTCTGAGATGATGATGATGATGATGATGCCATTGGTCTCTTTTTGTTAGAGTGTGTTGCTGTGGTTGGTGTTGATGATTATGAATGTTGTTGTGGTGTTGTGAAGTTGGCAAGGAAAGTAGATGAAGGTGGTGTTGATTGAGCTAATGGAATTTGAGCTATTTGTGGAAGAATTGATTGGGAGTTGTTATTTTGGGGTGGCTATTTGAGATACTAGTGAGGCTAGAATAGTTGAGTCGGATTGGGATGAATCAAAGGAATGAGTTGATTGAGAAGGTGTTGTATGGGAGATGGAGTTGGGGTCCTCAGTCTGACTTCCACTGTTGGCGTCAAACTTTTTTTTGTCCTTGTCCTGTGTGTCTGAGTCAGTGTCATTCGGTTGTTATTGTTGTTTCCTTGGCAAAGGCCTAAGTCTATACTCAGGACCTGCTGGTCTGTCCTGTTGGTCTGTCTTGCTGTCACTGTGTTTTTGTTGTTCCTGTTCTGTGTGTAAGGGCCTAAGTCGATTCTTACAATCTTGGACATAAATTACTGGACTTTTGATGGCACTTTCTACTCCCCCCCCTTCCCCCAAGATCAATGTTGTTTTTGGCTTTGAATTTAAGGCTTGATGGGAGCAGGCACATTCTTGCTGAATTCATTCATTCTTTATCCCACCAAACAAGTGGATTATGAAGACATGAAAAATTGAAATCAAGAATTGGAGAAATCCGGACATTGCAAGCTGATATTCTTCTTGTTGTAGGACGGATGTATTCATTTTCCATGATCCCTTTCCCCTCTTGATGTGATCAAAATCAAAAACCAGTAACAATTTTTGATGAAAAGGAACAATTTCACATTTTGTAAAGTAATGCATTGTAGCTTTTGAGATAGTCAAGTCAATCAAAGTCAATCTGTCAAGTCTGCTCTATGTTTCAACGGGGCTTTTGTACGTGAGTTGTTTTTCATCAGGGTGAAAGATTCTCTAAATATCTTGCAAATAATTTTCATTAATTGTCTCAATTAGAGGATTTTTTGATCTGTCTATGTATGTTATGTCCCTGCTTCTGTCTAAGTTAGTATCTAGAACTGTATTGAAGTCACCACCATAAATGATAAATTCAACAACTGTATAATTTTGAATTTTGGAATGAATTTCAGAAAATTTATCCTTTCATTTTTGTGTTTTATTACCTCCTGCAGGAGCATAGACATTGATTAAGAGAAATCTTTGATTGTCAATAGTCAAATCAGTTAATATGTAATTGCCCTCTTTGCAAATGTCATTAGAATGTATGATTTGATTTGAATTTTCAGAAATAAGAGTGCTAACACCTGTAAAATTATTTGGGGAAATTCAGTGGATTTTCATTCCTTTCCAACGACTATCAGAAATAGTAGAGTTTTTCGTGATATTATTTAAATGTGTTTCTTGCGAAAGTACAATACTTGGCTTATTATTCTTTAAAATGTGAAAGATTGCTTCTGCCTTGAGTTGGTCATTCAACCCATACGACTGGTGATGATGGATGTGTCGATGGAGCGGAATAATGGAAAAGTGTGGAGGCAATAGCTGGAGTGATTGTTTGTTGGGTTGGTGCGATTTGAGATAATGGTGGTTAACATTGTTGGGGTTGATTCTAATTTTTAAGAAATCGGACGGAATTTTTACAAATAATCAGCATTTTTTCCTTTGTGTTTGGTACACTTAAAGTCAACGCTCATTATTTTGATGAAATAGGCACGTTAATAACCATAATTGTATATTTTCTTGTTGCTTAGGGTTTGCCTTTTGCGCAAGAACCATTTTTCGAAAATTTTTACCAACATTATTTTTACCAATGTCATACATATAATAATTAATAAATAAGATATAAAGTAAACAGATTATATATCATATGAAAGCCTTTGATTAGACGAGTTGATTGGTGTATGTATCGTTCTGATTGGCCATCCAACTGCAGATTTATAAGTAGAAATGTGAATTTATTTGTGACTGCCTTCCAAATATGGGCATCTTGTGGTCATGTGACTAATTTAATTGTACCAAACTTTATGTCATCGTGTAGAATATTAAATTTTAGTAATAGTCAGCAAGTTGTATCCTTAAGAATGCCGCCGTTTTTACGCTACAATAGATTGTTTGGTAGGGGGGGGGGGCGAAAAACGCCCCCCCCCCAGTACAGATAGGGTTAAAATCGTATGTAAGATTGAGCAGTTGCAAAGCTTTTAAAGCTGTAATTGCTAAATCGGAATCTCCACCGTTTTTGTCTAAAAAGGAGTCTTCGATGCAATTGAAATCTCCACCGAAAACTGTGGGGACACCCCCTTTCAGAACAGCATGCAAGGATTCAAAAAAGTCTTTACGTTGAGAAACATGGTTAGGCGCATAGATGTTGCAAAACTGAATATTTGCCTCACCAAAGTCGCAAATGAGATTCAAATACTGTACAACGAGAGACTATTTTGAAGAAACTATTTTGAGGATTGAGAAACTATTTTAAAATTTGATCTACGGGAGAAAAGCGTACAAACTCCTGCGCTGTGGTTGTTGCCAGGAGACAAAAACACTTGGCCATCCCATTCCTGTATTAACAGATCAAGATCAGCCGAGGAAAGGTGCGTTTCTTGCAATAAGATAATGTCCTGTTTTTGGTTTTTAACGCCCTGGAGTATTTTTAACCACAATAGATGCGATTCAGCAAAATCTTCAGGTCAATAGAATCCAAAGGTCACTGCCTGCCAATCAAGAGGCGCCAGGTTATTTATAGCCAAGACTATATTACCTTTGACCCCAAAGAACAATGGGGTGAGCTCCTCAGTTTCTGGTTGCGGCTCAAACGAGTAGAGCTTAGCCAAAAGGCCGAGAAGCGATAACGAACTAGTCTTCACTTCAGGCCGCGTCTCCACACGCGTTCCAATCACACGTGGTTGCAGGACAACAACACGGAATTGCCAGTTCGTGTGCAATTGCAAAAAGTGAAGCCTACAACACCAAGTGTTCCCAGGTGGTCACCCATCCAGGTACTGACCTGGTCTGACCATGCTTGACTGTGGTGATCGAACGAGAACCGGTATATTCATGGTGGTATGGTCGTAGGCAAAAACTAGAGGGCCGAATGTGCATGACACTACAGGCTAGAGACGCAGAAGTGTGCACATGCACATGTACGTATACCGTTTGATGCATACAAAGTGGGTTGATGGGGGTAGATCTTGGTGGGTGTGCAGTGCTGATGAGAAGGTGTGGTGAGGACTCTGGCCAGTCGGAACAGCGGGCGTGGCATTCGTGGAAGCCCAGCTTGCTCCTTAATAATGTTGCAAAGGATGGGCTTCCGGTTGCAGCTGTACAAATGTGGTAAATGTTGGTGCATCTTCCGGCATCTTGAGTGGAAGATGTGGAAAACGGCAAACGGTCGGTAACTTGCACACTCTTTGTAGAGTAGGGGAATTTTTGTGTCGAGAGATGCCTGGTATCTGGCAAGTTGTGGTTGTGTGCTGACATGTATGCAGAATTTGACATTAGTACTATTGGAAGGGGACTAGCGCAAACGCAGGTCCCCACTACCAGAAATTGTACGGTCAAGTTACCAACGTTTGCGGTAATAGCAGGGGTCAGCCAAACCGAACTGCAATGTAAAGGCCTCGCCCAGGAAGAATCTCCTTGTTGATCAATTTTTTTTTTGAGCTAGGCACATGCCTACGCTTGTTTAATTTTATCTCAAAACGCAACATATTTACAGGTTAAAATAATTTTATTAAATAAGTTATGAAATTGTTCACTTGAAATATATTGTTCATTGATAAATGTTCATGGTATATTTATATTGTTGAATTGTCAATTTTTAATTTCAAATACAAATTTAACTAAATTACTCTAAACTACAACTAACTATTCTAATTAACCTATGACTACAACAACAACAAAACTATAACTACAACTAATTTAATAAATTACTTACTTCAGAACTACAATAAACTAACTAATTAAAGAAACTACAACTAATGAAATTAATAACTTACTTAACTACAATTAAAATTACCTAATTAAACTAAACCTAAACTCAATACTATAAAAGTCTAATGTTAAAACCAAATTAATAAACTACAACTAATTAGATACTTACTAAACTACAACTGAAATACCTATTTCTAAATGAAAACAAATTCAAACGTTGAAACAAATTAATTTACAATTTAATAAACGCAATAATAATTCATAAAATCTATCGAAATAAAAGGAAAGACGGAAAAGTAAAGCAAGAAAAAAAGGAGAAAAAAAAACAGAAATCGGGGAAATGGAAATGAGGCAAGTCTCACGGGACGTCGATTTTGAGTTTTTGATTCTCAAGGGATGCAAGAACGCCATTTTGACACCATTTTTGTTCGAAAAGCTTGAGTGTTTCAACATCTTCTGAAGCAATGAAATGTTCTTCTTTGAGTTTGGAAATAACCTTGAAGATGAATCTGTTTTTCAAGTCATCTCTTTTGTTGTCAAAAATAATTTCATTTCTGGTCTTCAAAATAACAGAGAATGCTGCATCACAAAGAAAATTTTCAACAGGTAGGGTAGAGGTGGGAGTAATCGTACAGCGGAAGTAAACGTACACTTCGAAAATTTTTTAAAAATATTATTAGCAGTTATTTCAAACCTTCAAGGCACCAAAATGTTGACCACTTTGTAGTCTTCTTCTTGTGTGATTTGCTCTGTTTTCGTCTTATGCTTCGAGTGGAAAACACTCAAAGTGTCCTCACTGCTTCGTACAATTTTCAAAATGTCTGACATCTTGACAGTGTTTTGAGAATGAGGCCTCTCTGCAACATTAAGTAAAAGGAGGCCATGATTGACAGTCTGACAATGACAAATGTTGTCGTAGTTACCCAAGGCACTTGCCTAGCAACATCAATGTTGACAGCATTGCTATCGTCCAGGTGACAGGAGAAACGGGGGTGACAACCTACAAACTGGCGCGTTGACCCCTGGCGGGAGAAACCGTACAGCTTCGAATTGCATTAGAATGTTATACAGAATAATATATTCATGTGATTAAAAGATAAAATCTTCTGCAATTAGTCAATATTATTAAAGATGTTGTTTAGAAAAAGAAAAATGAAATGATTGTCAAAATTTCATTTCCCCCTGATTTAAGCGATTGGTAGTTGGTTAAACATTTGTAACCTGTAACCTTGTAACCTCCAACCTTAAACAAAGTAAACAGTGTTTTCCTCAAAATAATTTGCAAGTGCTATCCAATTGTTTGGCAGAAAAGCCATTTTAAAGAGAATTGTAAAGTGAATTGTATTAGTAAAAGTGCAGTAAAAGGTTAGTAAAGCTCTTGCACTTGTTTTTTCTGTGCTTTTGTAAAATAGTTTTTCATTAATTGTATATAAAATTATTTTTAAAACGATATACACAGAGGGTGGTAAAGCACGAATCAAGGGGATAAACATTTTTGCAATTCACGTTTCACATCAAAAGAAATGGCGTTTTGCCACCCTCTTCCACGTTTCACGATAAAAAATACGGCCAATCACGTTTCCCGAAACACCCTTTACCACCCTCCACGTACTGTAGGAGACCTGTAGATTCTCACGGTCTTTTATTTACTAACTAACTAACTTTTCAGCGGTCTTCATAATGCCTGGAACAAAAAAAGGCTCCGCTTATAAAAGAAAATGGACTGATGAGATCATGACTGCTGCAGTAAACGATATCAGGAAAAATCAATTGTCTTTTCGGCAGCTTCATTAAAATATGGCATACCACACACCACCATACGAGACCACGCAACGGGAAAGAGCGAAGTTGGTCGCAGGTCCGGTACAAGTCCCGTGTTAACAAAAGACGAAGAGGCTGCACTTGTGCAGTGGTGCATACAGATGGCGAAAATTGGTTACGGGAGGACTAAAGAGCAGTTAAAAGACACTGTGAAGAAAATTCTTGATAAAGGCGGTCGTCAAGTCTCCACTTTCCGAAACAACAGACCTGGCAAGGACTGGTATTACCTATTCCATTGAAGAAATCCTGAGCTTACCTTGAGAACTCCCGAAAATTTACAGATCTCAAGAGCAATAGCATGTACCGAGGAGAAGGTAATGGTCTGGTTCAACAAATTCAAAATTTTTTTGGATGAGCATGAGATTAAAGATGCAAGTCAGATAGCCAACCTGGACAAGACTGGTTGCCCATTTCAGCCAGGGTCTAATTCGAAAGTGCTGGTGCAAAGGGGAATTTCTAATTGTTACCAAGTTTCTACCCCATCAAAGGAACAGATTACAACAATCGTTTGCACAATGGCAAATGGTAATGTGCTACCACCATTTCACATCTACCCTGGACAGTGCATAAACAGCCAGTGGACCCAAGACAGCGTGCCTGAAGCATATTTTGCAGTTACCGATAAAGGTTGGATGGAAACTGACGTATTCTATGGCTGGTGGCTGGTTGGTGAATAGATTCATCAAACAGGTGCCACCAGTACGTCTGATTGTGTTGCTGTTTGATGGACACGAAGCACACATTGACCTGTATTTTGTGAGAGAAATGGCATTCTTCTCTTCTGCCTTCCTCCACATTGCTCTCACATTCTCCAGCCTTTAGATGTTGGCTTTTTCAGCTCCCTCAAATCGGAATTGAGGAAATCTTTAAAGATGCCTGGGGCGATGCTGTTTCGACTGAAAAGATTGTGAAGTCTTTTGAAAAGTCTGGTATTTGGTTGCTTAGTCCTACAAAATTAGATAAAGACCAATTCGCACCATCAACAATCTACAAGGAAATGGAGTCAGCAGTAGACCAACAACGTGCTTCCAAAGAAACCCCCGTGGTAGCGTCGAAGCAAACGATAGAGAACAACCTCACCCAAGACCAACTTGCCCTATACAGGAGAAGACTTGAAGAAGGTTACGATTTAGGAACACAAGACCCAGTTTTCCAAGAATGGAAAGAAGCCGTTGTTGCAGGCGACCAAACACTGAACAACCGTGCACCTTCAACAAGCCGAAGTATCAGCAAAGGAGCAGGAAGACAACTAGCATTCGACAACATAGAAAAACCTAACGTAATAATGATCAGCTCCAACCAAACGCTATCTGCTGCATTGTCTGAGGTTCTCGTCTATCCAGGGGCAGTAAAGAAAAAAGAGAGAAAACGTGCCTTGAAGAAAGCCTTGCCAAGACATCTCACATCAGCACAGGCAATAAACATGATGGCAGAAAATCTAGAACGTAAAAAGCAAATGGAAGATGAAAAAAAGAAACGCCAAGAAGATCGACTGAAAAAAGGGAAGAGAAGGAAGAATTAATGAAGAGAAAAAAAGAGGAAAAAGATGTAAAAGCAGCCAAGAAGAGAAGATCGTCAACAAGAAAATTTGAGGAAGTAGTGTGGAGTTGCAATGAATGCTCAGAAATTTTTGACGAAGAAGAAGAAGAGGAAGTTCTTTGGATTGAATGTGACGATGGGAGATGGTTTCATGTCAATTGTACTGAACTAAACGAGCTGTCCCCTTCTATGTTAGAAAATATAGAATTTCACGGTTGTTGAAAAGTTAACGTAGCGGTCGAAAGCAGCCCCATATTGTAAAGTTTATATGTGACTTTTGTTCCAAGAGGGTCCATGCCACTATTTCTTTGCAGACCCCCAAATATTAAGTTTAATGTTTTTGGGACACCAAATATTGGTATCTATTTTTGGACACCTAAAATGTTTTGTTGGGTTTAGCCATCAGTTTAATGACAATTTACAATTTATAACCTCTTGGCAGTTGGTTGGGTCATTGCAATGAATCGCACCAAATCGCAAGATTCTTCCTTCAGATTTGTTGACCCCTAATATTGAATTTTTGTCCACATTATAATTCACAGAACATAAATATTGAATAAGCATAAGATTTCAGACCCAAAATATTGGCATGGATGCCCCGTATTGAAAGTTAATGAGTACCCCCCTCCCCCTGGGATTTTTGTGTCATATTGTGGAAGTTGTATTCAAGGACTGTTTAAATGAGTAGTTTTGTTTTTCCAAAAAAATGGAATCAGTGTTATATGTTTATCCAAGTAAGATTATTAATATAGTATACATAAGCAAAAGAATAATAATAATATATATATATATATATATATGTAAGAAAACTATATACATAAATAGTTAACAAATTGATAAGTAGTTTGATACTTAAACGAAGTCGGAGGCAAAAGACAAAAAAGACAAACATTACTACAAAAAGCACACTGTTTTAGTCACACTCTGAAGAGGACGTTAGTCTGAAAGGATATATATATATATATATATATATATATATATATATATATATATTTATACATATTACGGCATCAATATCTACATCAATTAAATATAAAATAAGGACATTTTGATGAAATTCTAAGGAAGGAAACTTATTTGTGAATATTTCCTAGCTGTTTTTATTCTGCCAAGAAGAAAAAACATTCGACATCAATCTGATGGGAGGGTTTGATTATGATCAACTCAAGAGGATGACTTCTATCTTCTTCTCTAACTTATCAGTTTTGTCAAAATTTAAAAAAAGTACAAGGAAATGATTGAATTTACAATAATTCATGGAATTTTTAAAGAAAACATTCAACGTAAAGAATTTAAAAACGACTTGGATCACCTGTACGGAAACCCCCGCCAGTGTACGAAAACTCCCACCTACACCGTGGCGGACTTAAATCTGTTTATCAAAATCTTCAAAAAGGATTTGGATATAACACAGATCAAAGCACAAAAGGAAGTAACTCATATTTGGGAATTAATGTTTTTGAATTTTATGAAGCAAGTTTAAAGAGGTAAGGTTTCAAACCTTAAGTGTACGATTACTCCCACCTCTACCCTAAGTTGGGTTGGTATTCGTAAAATCCGAGAAGAACAAATTTGCAAATATTGTTGAGACTGAGGGTCGGGTTGATTTTCTTTACAAGTTTAAATACAAATTTCCAAAGTTTGCTGACAGGGGTACAATTGAAAAAAGCATGAAGAGAAGTCTCATCATAGGAAATGCATCTGTTGCACAAGGGACTTTGGACAATCCTATGTCTATATAATCTTTCATAGGTAGGGAGGCAAAGTTTAACGAACATCCACTGAATGTTGGCAGATTTTCTTTCATGATTTCTTTTAAATAAAGTTTTAAAGAGTCTTGGCCAGTTGATAAATCCTATTTTTTGTTCCCAAAAAACCCTAAACTTCTGAAGAACAGCATTTTGATCTTTAAAGATGAGCATATTGTAAATTATTGTTTTGCAATTCAGAGATGAAAATAAAACATATTCATCTTTGGTATTTTTAATATAAAAGTCATCAGATAAACTTTTTTCATTGCTGCATTCAGTTGTTATTTTTTCTTTCCATTCAGGGGGAAGACGTGATTTCAATTTTGAGTAACAATTGTCAGAGAACCAGAACGGATTAATTCATTCAGGGCATTGGAAGGTAAGAATCCAGTTGTAAATTCATAACAAATATCTCGTATTGTTGTAATGTTAGCTTGTATCCAAGCATTACTGGTATCAACATGTGTGAAATAGTTGTCGAATAAAGGTTCATCGTAAATTACTTCAATATCTGTGGGTTTTAGTCTAAGGTCTGAAAAATTTGCTGCAAAAAATTTTATGACATCTCGATAAAACTGTGGGACATGTTTCATTTCGATTGGACGTAAGTAACATTTGAATATTTTTGTGCCAATGTTGAAATTCTTATACTTATCAAAGTTCAAGGTGAACAGTGCTTTCCATTAAGAATGATGAAGATATTTTGAAATCCAAGACAATTTAATGGCATCAGCTTTCTTTTCAACATCAATAATACTCAACCCTCCTAATTTGTATGGAAGTCTTGCTTGCGTAGGATCTTTTTTTTCTGAGAAATGAACTTCCACAGTCTGTCATTGATTTTTTTGAGAACCCACTGGGGAAGGGGATATATGGCTGCAGTGTACCAGAAGACTGAACTGGCCAGCTGGTTTGCATCCACAGCCCTCCCCCTCAAGGAAAGATCGCGAGAAGTCCAAAGGTCTAACGTTTTTAGGAATTTGTTAATACGTAGGTCCCAAGTTTCTTTTTCTTTCAAAACAGGACCATGGTAAACACCTAGAATTTTCAATGCTTCTCTACCCCATTTCAAATCAAATGGATTGTCTGATCTGTTTTTATATCTGCCAAGCCAAATTCCATTACTTTTCCCTTTGTTTATTTTAGCTCCTGATACCATTTCAAAATTTTGGACACAATCAAAGGTTGATTTGATGGACTGTTCACCCTGCAGGATTATTGTCGTGTCATGAGCATACTAGGTAATTTTAAATTCAACATTTTTAATTGTAATACCAGTAATGTCTTGGTTTTTTCTGACAGATGTTGCAAAAATTTCAGAAACTAGGACATATAATAAGTGGGATAGGGGACATCCCTGCCTCACTCCCCTACCAAGGGTGAATGGGGCAGAGATGTACCCATTTACTTTAACACAACTACTAATATAATGATACAATGTTTTAATATATGAAATGAGTTGTGTCCCAAAACCAAAGCTTTCTAGGGTTTTGAAAAGGAAATTCCAGTTTACACAGTCAAAGGCTTTCATTTGATCTAAAGACAGAAGGGCTGCTGGGAGATTTTCATTTTCAGCATAGTAAATAAGATCTCTTAATATATGGCTATTTGAGAAAATTAATCTATTTTGAACACTGCATGTTTGATCTTCAGAAACAATGGTTGATAATACATCTTGTAAAGGATTGGCAAGAGTTTTTGCAATTATCTTGTAATCAACATTGAGCAGACTAATTGGTCTCCAATTGCCTAGATCACTTATGTCACCTTTCTTGTAAAGTGTTGAAATTAAGCTGACGCACTGAGAGTGGGAAAGTTGTTGTAATTCAAAGCAGGTGTTAGCAACCCTTGTAAAATGTTCCCCAATGATATTCCAGAAGGTTTTATAAAACTCTACTGGAATACCATCGAGGCCTGGTGTTTTATTATTTTTCATCTTAGAAACTGCTGTGTATAATTCATCTTTTGTTAGTTTGCCCTCACAAGAATCTCTGTCAATGTTGGAAAGTTTGTTTTCTACTTTTGAAAGGAGCTCATCCTGCTTAGTAGCGTCTGTTGATTCGTTTGCAAACAAGTCAGAGTAAAATTTTTTGACAGTTTCCATCATATCTTTTGGATTGTTTACTATTGTTCCTGCATGGGTGGTTAGACACCGTATGTGTATGCGGAGGAAAATGTCTTTGCTTTGCGGAGGAGACATTGAAGACCTTAACAGTTTAAAAACAGATGGGATGGCAACCCCCTATACATTCATACAGCGACTTTTCTCACGATGCTCGCAACAAGGGCTTATGAGGTACAGGGATAAAAGGGAACAGCGTGAAAGATAGGAGACGGGAGAGACGCAATGACAGACAGAAACTGAAAATGGCGGACAGTTGAAAGGAAAGCTGTGGATAAAGCCAAATGAAATAGTGGAGTGCAGAGTTTATCTTGCTCATCCTCTGCGTAATGTATTATTGGATTTGAAAAAGAAAAGTAATGTATGTATTATTGGATGAAGTAGATCTGAAAAAGAAGAGCCTCGATTTTGTTATTGCAGCAAAGATTGGGCCATGTTTGAGTCGTTGTGAGAACAAGACATCCGTTCATTCATCCCTTCACTTTTTTGTGTGCAGAAGAATAAGCCGAACATAACGCGTCAGAAAATGCACGATGAGAAAGCACTAGGATTGTATTTTTGCTGAAAGTCACTCAGACCAAGCCAAGATCATTGTTTTATTTGCTGAAAGAAACGTGTTTGTGATCACCTGTATTGAAAAAAGATTGCTTGCCTAGATCAATATATTGGATATATTCGGATTGGAAGGCCTATTAAAGTTTGACTCTAAACTTTAAAACTGCAATATCAACCAGAATGAGTAGACAGGGAGGCTGGTCAGATTGTTGGAAGTACGACGAAATTGAAATACCTATGAAACAAGATTGTATGGACATGGTCACAAGTTAAGTTATTTACAAGATCTCACCCATGGTCACAAGTTAAGTTATTTACAAGATCTCACCAGCCAGAATGAACATTTGTTGATGTTATTTTTTTTTATATTTTTTTTTTAATGTCAATCACCTAGATATAATAGGTTACAATAAAGTATTAAAATTAATAAAAAATGTACAATGGAAGTAATTACACCCTAAATTGTATTCACAAATTAATAAACAAAATTTCAAAATTGCTGTTAGTTGCAGCAATGAATTAAGAAAATGGCAGGACATTGAATGACAATTTCCCCAATGAGAAAATTTGTTTCTGGTAATTTGAGGAGTTTTCAAGAGTGACTTCAGGCATGGAGCTTTTGAGATACTACTTTGATATTTCACTGACATTTCCTAAGCAGTCACCTTATGTTATGTCTAGTCCAATCCTAACTGATGGTGTCTCAAGGAACTTACAAGTGAGTGTAATCCAAAATGCTGCATACCTTGTCTAATTATATGAGGTGATGTGGGTTTTGATAATTTTGCTATATGGCTCAAGTTTGCATGGAGAAAATCCTATTTACCTAGGAGACAACTGTTTTTTGGGCATATTCATTTCCAAAATACATTGCAAAAATATGAAGGAGGTGATGACTTCTTTCTCTAGTTTTTTTAGTTAAATAACAATGTTATTAGGTTATTTTAAATCTTATTGTTCATATAGTACCCTACTTTAATAGATAGAGCTATCATATTAAAGATATTACACTATATTTATACTGAACATTTCTGTTGAACCACCATGCTATCTATCCATGATATAATTATTTATTCGGGCATACAATTTAATAATGAAAAGGATAACAAGAAGCTTCATATTTTCTAATAAAATGAAACAATGTTTCGCTTTATCACATATTGTATGTAATAAGTAGTGAAACAGTGTTTCATTTTATTAGAAAACTAGCCCTGATACCCGTCGATGCCGAGTTGAATTTTTTCAACTTTCCTTTAATAAAGTTGAGACTTTTCTGAGATACAATTCATTCACCTGCTTAATTTGACGTATTAATCGTTTCTTGTATCAATCTACTTTTGTTTAGCCGAATATAGCCGAATCGTACGACTAATGAGCATCATGTTTATTAATGTTACGTCAACATACTATTGGATTTTAGTCTGAATTTCAGAAAATTTATCCTTTCTTTTCTGTGTTTTATTACCTCCTGCAAGAGCATATACATTTATCAATAGAAAGCGGTGATCGTCAAAGGTCAAGTCAGTAAAAATATAGTTTCCTTCTTGGCAAATGTCATTAGAATGTATAGTTGCATTTAAGTTTTCAGAAATGAGGGTGCTAACACTTGCAAAATTATTGCGAGAAATTGAATAGATGTTTATTCCTTTCCATCTTGTATCAGATATAATGGCGTTTTTGGTGTTATGGTTTAAATGGGTTTCTTGTAGAAATAATATATCTGGTTTATCGTTCATCAGGTTATGAAAGATTGCTTCCGCCTTGGGTGGGTCATTCAACCCATTGATATTGATACAAAGTATGGAGGGCATAAAAAATTCGGAGTTTTGGGGCACAATTCATTTCATAAGTAATTAATTTAATTGTAGAATATTGATGAAATTTAAAAACTAACTAAAAATTGTGCATGTTAATATTGCCCAAGGTTTTAGTTTTTGTGTTTCTTCTTCTTCATTTTGGCTTTGTCTTTCATTTCCAGGAAGGGCTTCTGAGATGATGATGATGATGATGATGCCATTGGTCTTTTATTGTGTGAGTGTGTTGCTGTGAGAAGGGGTGTTGAGGTTGGATTGGTGAGTGAAAAAACTGGTGCTGATGTTGGTGTTCATGGAGCAGAGTAATGGAAAAGTGCAGAGGCAATGGATGGAGTTATTGTATGTTGTGTTGCGTTGGTTGGGGTTGATGATGGTGAAGGTTGTTGTGGCGTTGTGAAGTTGGCAATTAAAGAAGATGAAGATGGTGTTGATTGAGCTAATGTAACTTGAAATATTTTTGGAAGAATTGATTGAGATTTGTTGAGTGGGTGGCTATTTGAGATCCTGGTGAGGTTGGTATAGTTGAGATGGATTGGGATGAGTCAAATGATGGAATTGTTTGAGAAGGTGGCGTATGGGAGATGGTGTTTGGGTCCTCAGCCTGCAATCCCGGACAAAACTCATGAAACTAACAGTGAAAATGCTCTTCTTACCAAACATATCGTCCCCCTTCCCCCGAATCAATGTTGTTTTCGCAAATGAAAGTAAAAGACAATCTGTAGAACATCAAAGAAACCCAACATTGGATTGGGGGAGGGGGGATTCATTTTCTTCCTATTTTGTACAAAGTATTTCTAAATTGATGAAACTTTATGGAAGTCTCATTGAGTTTTGTCCGGGATTGTGACTACCACTGTTGGCGTCAAACTGTGTTTCGTCCTCGTCCTGCGTGTCTGAGTCGCTGTGATTCTGTTGTTGTTGTTGTTTCGTTGGCAAAGGCCTAAGCCTAAATTTAGCCCTGCTGGTCTGTCCTGTTGGTCTGTCTCGTTGTCACTGTGTTGCTGTTGTTCCTGTTCTGTGGGTAAGGGCCTAAGTCTATTCCTAGGCAATGGTCTGCCTAAGTCCCTCTCATAGTCAGAAAGTATAACTGTGCTACCGTCCACATTGTCAAAGTTACTGTTATTGTCACTGTTGTTGTCACTGTTACTGTGGCTGTCGATGTCACTGTCAGAATGTTGTGTACGTGCTGTATTGTGTGTTGTGGGTCTGTCCCCATTCAGTTGTATGTCACATTACCAATTGCAGGGGTCAGCCAAACCGAACTGCAATGTAAAGGCCTCGCCCTGGAAGAATCTCCTTGTTGATCAATTTTTTTTTGAGCTAGGCACATGCCTACGCTTGTTTAATTTTATCTCAAAACTCAACATATTTACAGGTTAAAATAATTTTATCAAATAAGTTATGAAATTGTTCACTTGAAATATATTGTTCATTGATAAATGTTCATGGTATATTTATATTGTTGAATTGTCAATTTTTAATTTCAAATACAAATTTAACTAAATTACTCTAAACTACAACTAACTATTCTAATTAACCTATGACTACAACAACAACAAAACTATACTACAACTAATTTAATAAATTACTTACTTCAGAACTACAATAAACTAACTAATTAAAGAAACTACACCTAATGAAATTAATAACTTACTTAACTAGAATTAAAATTACCTAATTAAACTAAACCTAAACTCAATACTATAAAAGTCTAATGTTAAAACCAAAGTAATAAACTACAACTAATTAGATACTTACTAAACTACAACTGAAATACCTATTTCTAAATGAAAACAAATTCAAACGTTGAAACAAATTAATTTACAATTTAATAAACGCAATAATAATTCATAAAATCTATCGAAATAAAAGGAAAGACGGAAAAGTAAAGCAAGAAAAAAAGGAGAAAAAAAACAGAAATCGGGGAAATGGAAATGAGGCAAGTCTCACGGGACGTCGATTTTGAGTTTTCGATTCTCAAGGGATGCAAGAACGCCATTTTGACACCATTTTTGTTCGAAAAGCTTGAGTGTTTCAACATCTTCTGAAGCAATGAAATGTTCTTCTTTGAGTTTGGAAATAACCTTGAAGATGAATCTGTTTTTCAAGTCATCTCTTTTGTTGTCAAAAATAATTTCATTTCTGGTCTTCCAAATAACAGAGAATGCTGCATCACAAAGAAAATTTTCAACAGGTAGGGTAGAGGTGGGAGTAATCGTACAGCGGAAGTAAACGTACACTTCGAAAATTTTTTAAAAATATTATTAGCAGTTATTTCAAACCTTCAAGGCACCAAAATGTTGACCACTTTGTAGTCTTCTTCTTGTGTGATTTGCTCTGTTTTCGTCTTATGCTTCGAGTGGAAAACATTCAAAGTGTCCTCACTGCTTCGTACAATTTTCAAAATGTCTGACATCTTGACAGTGTTTTGAGAAGGAGGCCTCTCTGCAACATTAAGTAAAAGGAGGCCATGATTGACAGTCTGACAATGACAAATGTTGTCGTAGTTACCCAAGGCACTTGCCTAGCAACATCAATGTTGACAGCATTGCTATCGTCCAGGTGACAGGAGAAACGGGGGTGACAACCTACAAACTGGCGCGTTGACCCCTGGCGGGAGAAACCGTTCGAATTGCATTAGAATGTTATACAGAATAATATATTCATGTGATTAAAAGATAAAATCTTCTGCAATTAGTCAATATTATTAAAGATGTTGTTTAGAAAAAGAAAAATGAAATGATTGTCAAAATTTCATTTCCCCCTGATTTAAGCAATTGGTAGTTCGTTAAAGATTTGTAACCTGTAACCTTGTAACCTCCAACCTTAAACAATGTAAACAGTGTTTTCCTCGAAATAATTTGAAAAGCCATTTTAAAGAGAATTGTAAAGTGAATTGTATTAGTAAAAGTGCAGTAACAGGTTAGTAAAGCTCTTGCACTTGTTTTTTATGTGCTTTTGTAAAATAGTTTTGTAAAATTGTATATAAAATTATTTTTAAAATGATATACACAGAGGGTGGTAAAGCACGAATCAAGGGGATAAACATTTTTGCAATTCACGTTTCACATCAAAAGAAATGGCGTTTTGCCACCCTCTTTCACGTTTCACGATAAAAAATACGGCCAATCACGTTTTCCGAAACACCCTTTACCACCCTCTACGTACTGTAGGAGACCTGTAGATTCTCACGGTCTTTTATTTACTAACTAACTAACTTTTCAACGGTCTTCATAATGCCTGGAACTAAAAAGGCTCCGCTTATAAAAGAAAATGAACTGATGAGATCATGACTGCTGCAGTAAACAATATCAGGAAAAATCAATTGTCTTTTCGGGCAGCTTCAGTAAAATATGACATACCACACACCACCATACGAGACCACGCAACGGGAAAGAGCGAAGTTCGTCGCAGGTCCGGTACAAGTCCCGTGTTAACAAAAGACGAAGAGGCTGCACTTGTGCAGTGGTGCATACAGATGGCGAAAATTGGTTACGGGAGGACTAAAGAGCAGTTAAAAGACACCGTGAAGAAAATTCTTGATAAAGGCGGTCGTCAAGTGTCCACTTTCCGAAACAACAGACCTGGCAAGGACTGGTATTACCTATTCCTTCGAAGAAATCCTGAGCTTACCTTGAGAACTCCCGAGAATTTACAGATCTCAAGAGCAATAGCATGTACCAAGGAGAAGGTAATGGTCTGGTTCAACAAATTCAAAATTTTTTTGGATGAGCATGAGATTAAAGATGCAAGTCAGATAGCCAACCTGGACGAGACTGGTTGCCCATTTCAGCCAGGGTCTAATTCGAAAGTGCTGGTGCAAAGAGGAATTTCTAATTGTTACCAAGTTTCTTCCCCATCAAAGGAACAGATTACAACAATCGTTTGCACAATGGCAAATGGTAATGTGCTACCACCATTTCACATCTACCCTGGACAGCGCATAAACAGCCAGTGGACCCAAGACAGCGTGCCTGAAGCATATTTTGCAGTTACCGATAAAGGTTGGATGGAAACTGACGTATTCTATGGCTGGTGGCTGGTTGGTGAATAGATTCATCAAACAGGTGCCACCAGTACGTCCGATTGTGTTGCTGTTTGATGGACATGAAGCACACATTGACCTGTACGTCAGCAAATTTTGTGAGAGAAATGGCATTCTTCTCTTCTGCCTTCCTCCACATTGCTCTCACATTCTCCAGCCTTTAGATGTTGGCTTTTTCAGCTCCCTCAAATCGGAATGGAGAAAATCGTGCAAGCGTTTCTCGGAAAATAATCCTGGAGTGACAGTGAATAAAATGAACTTCGCTAGAGTCTTTAAAGATGCCTGGGGCGATGCTGTTTTGACTGAAAAGATTGTGAAGTCTTTTGAAAAGCCTGGTATTTGGCCGCTTAATCCTACAAAATTAGATAAAGACCAATTCGCACCATCAACAATCTACAAGGAAATGGAGTCAGCAGTAGACCAACAACCTGCTTCCGAAAATAAAGAAAATCAGCCTCCGCAAGAAACACCCGTGGTAGCGTCGAAGCAAACGATAGAGAACAACCTCACCCAAGACCAACTTGCCCTATACAGGAGAAGACTTGAAGAAGGTTACGATTTAGGAACACAAGACCCAGTTTTCCAAGAATGGAAAGAAGCCGTTGTTGCAAGCGACCAAACACTGAACAACCGTGCACCTTCAACAAGCCGAAGTATCAGCAAAGGAGCAAGAAGACAACTAGCATTCGACAACACTGAAAAACCTAACGTAATAATGATCAGCTCCAACCAAACGCTATCTGCTGCATTGTCTGAGGTTCTCGTCTGTCCAGGGGCAGTAAAGAAAAAGGAGAGAAAACGTGCCTTAAAGCAAGCCTTTCCAAGACATCTCACATCAGCACAGGCAATAAACATGATGGCAGAAAATCTAGAACGTAAAAAGCAAATGGAAGATGAAAAAAAGAAATGCCAAGAAGATCGACTGAAAAAAAGGGAAGAGAAGGAAGAATTAACAAAGAGAAAAAAAGAGGAAAAAGATGTAAAAGCAGCCAAGAAGAGAAGATCGTCAACAAGAAAATTTGAGGAAGTAGTGTGGAGATGCAATGAATGCTCAGAAATTTTTGACGAAGAAGAAGAAGAGGAAGTTCTTTGGATTGAATGTGACGATGGGAGATGGTTTCATGTCAATTGTACTGAACTAAACGAGCTCTCCCCTTCTATGTTAGAAAATATAGAATTTCACGGAGGATATTGTTGAAAAGTTAACGTAGCGGTCGAAAGCAGCCTCATATTGTAAAGTTTATATGTGACTTTTGTTCCAGGGGGGTCCATGCCACTATTTCTTTGCAGACCCCCAAATATTAAGTTTGATGTTTTTGGGACACCAAATATTGGTATCTATTTTTGGACGCCTAAAATTGTTGGGTTTAGCTCTTGTTGGGTTTAGCCACCAGTTTCATGACAATTTACAATTTATAAGCTCTTGGCAGTTGGTTGGGTCATTGCAATGAATAGCACCAAATCGCAATATTCTTCCTTCAGATTTGTTGACCCCTAATATTGAATTTTTGTCCACATTATAATTCACAGAACATAAATATTGAATAAGCATAAGATTTGAGACCCAAAATATTGGCATGGATGTCCCGTATTGAAAGTTAATGAGTACCCCCCTCCCCCTGGGATTTTTGTGTCATATTGTGGACGTTGTATTCAAGGACTGTTTAAATGAGTAGTTTTGTTTTTCCAAAAAAATGGAATCAGTGTTATATGTTTATCCAAGTAAGATTATTAATATAGTATACATAAGCAAAAGAATAATATATATATATATATAAATGTAAGAAAACTATATACATACATATATAGTTAACAAATTGATAAGTAGTTTGATACTTAAACGAAGTCGGAGGCAAAAGACAAAAAAGACAAACATTACTACAAAAAGCACGCTGTTTTAGTCACACTCTGAAGAGGACGTTAGTCTGAAAGGCCTCAATGTGCTTTGTATTAAAGTTTATATATATATATATATATATATATATATATATATATATATATATATATATATATATATATATATATATACATATATATATTTATACATATTACGGCATGAATATATACATCAATTAAATATAAAATAAGGACATTTTGATGAAATTCTAAGGAAGGAAACTTATTTGTGAATATTTCATAGCTGTTTTTATTCTGCCAAGAAGAAAAAACATTCGACGTCAATCTGATCGGAGGGTTTGATTATGATCAACTCAAAAGGATGACTTTTATCTTCTTCTCTAACTTATCAGTTTTGTCAAATTTTAAAAAAAGTACAAGGAAATGATTGAATTTACAATAATTCATGGAATTTTTAAAGAAAACATTAAACGTAAAGAATTTAAAAACAACTTGGATCACCTGTACGGAAACTCCCGCCAGTGTACGAAAACTCCCGCCTACACCGTGGCGGACTTAAATCTGTTTATCAAAATCTTCAAAAAGGATTTGGATATAACACAGATCAAAGCACAAAAGGAAGTAACTCATATTTGGGAATTAATGCTTTTGAATTTTATGAAGCAAGTTTAAAGAGGTAAGGTTTCAAACCTTAAGTGTACGATTACTCCCACCTCTACCCTAAGTTGGGTTGGTATTCGTAAAATCCAAGAAGAACAAATTTGCAAATATTGTTGAGACTGAGGGTCGGGTTGATTTTCTTTACAAGTTTAAGTACAAATTTCCAAAGTTTGCTGACAGGGGTACAATTGAAAAAAGCATGAAGAGAAGTCTCATCATAGGAATTGCATCTGTTGCACAAGGGAGTTTGGACAATCCTATGTCTATATAATCTTTCATAGGTAGGGACGCAAAGTTGAACGAACATCCACTGAATGTTGGCAGATTTTCTTTCATGATTTCTTTTAAATAAAGTTTTAAAAAGTCTTGGCCACTTGATAAATCCTATTTTTTGTTCCCCAAAAACCCTAAACTTCTGAAGAACAGCATTTTGATCTTTAAAGATGAGCATATTGTAAATTATTGTTTTGCAATTCAGAGATGAAAATAAAACATATTCATCTTTGGTATTTTTAATATAAAAGTCATCAGATAAACTTCTTTCATTGCTTTCATTCTTTCAGAACTACAATAAACTAACTAATTAAAGAAACTACAACTAATGAAATTAATAACTTACTTAACTACAATTAAAATTACCTAATTAAACTAAACCTAAACTCAATACTATAAAAGTCTAATGTTAAAACCAAATTAATAAACTACAACTAATTAGATACTTACTAAACTACAACTGAAATACCTATTTCTAAATAAAAACAAATTCAAATGTTGAAACAAATTAATTTACAATTTAATAAACGCAATAATAATTCATCAAATCTATGGAAATAAAAGGAAAGACGGAAAAGTAAAGCAAGAAGAAAAGTAGAAAATAAAACAGAAATCGGGGAAATGGAAATGAGGCAAGTCTCATGGGACGTTGATTTTGAGTTTTCGATTCTCAAGGGATGCAAGAACGCCATTTTGACACCATTTTTGTTCGAAAAGAATGAGTGTTTCAACATCTTGTGAAGCAATAAAATGTTCTTCTTTGAGTTTGGAAATAACCTTGAAGAAGAATCTGTTTTTCAAGTCATCTCTTTTGTTGTCAAAAATAATTTCATTTCTGGTCTTCCAAATGAATGCTGCATCACGAAGAAAATTTTCAACAGGTAAGTCGGGTTGGTATTCGTAAAATCCGAGATGGTGAAGGTTGTTGTGGGTCTGTCCCCTTTCAGTTGTATGTCACAGTCAACGTAATTGTGGTCGTCATCTCCACATTGAAAGCAGAGCTTCAGGCCCCTGAGATTGCAGTTGATGGTGAGATGGAATGTATAGAATTACAATGCATGCATATTGGTTGACATCCTCTGTATGAAATAAGTATCTTTTGACCAGCGATGATGATGAAGGGTGGCAATGGGTTCTCTGGGTTTGGATAGATCGTGCAAAGTCCTGTAGAGATGGTTGGGAAGTCTTGATATTTTAATGCCACATGTTAATAATTTTTCCATGGTCTGTGAGATGGGAATGAATGTCTGCATTTGAAATGTCTGGGGAAGCGAATGGAATGGTAATCAATGTAGGACGTTGACGTACTGGAGTGATTGGTAGTGGATGTTCTGGCTGGGATGGAAGAAAAATGGATTTTGATAAGAGGACGTCAACCAATGATGAAGATGACAATATGGCGGTCAAATTTTGATATCCTTGTTTTGATGGCATTCTCTGGAGGTGTAAAATTGCAGTTGGGTCACTTAAGGCTTTGTGAATATTTGTTATTATTTCTGTGTGGGTAATATTTGATTTGGTAAAAAATTTAATTCCGCGTTGTGCCAGGTTGGAGGGTTCTCTTCTTAATTTATCAGCAAAAGTGTTACCTGATTTCTGTGAAATATTCTCATCCTCTCTTTCATGTGGTGATGGTCTTTGCGCTTGCGCCAATTCTTTAGTGGCTATTTCTTGATTCTCTTTAGATCTTTCTGCAAGTGTTGCCCAATCTTCTCCAGAGTCCATCGAATCTTGTGTCGGAGCAGAATTACCTGACAGGTCCATGCTTAGGCACTTCTTCCCCATCTGGTTAGTTTGCAGGATTTTTCTTGCAGAGGGAGCGTTGTCCAGGAACTTCTCGTTTCAAATGTGGTACATCGGCAACAGACCACACGTGAAAGGGTGGTACTTCTATTCTGTTGAGATCGCCAAAGGATGAGAACAGATTTGGTAAGACTCGTCGCGGTTGGAACTTTCAGCACTCATCCTATGCGGTGGTGAAAGGTCGAATGAACAAGGCAGAACACATGCTGTTTCCTGTATAATAATTGTTGATGCAGTGCAATGTGAGATATGGATGGCTAAGACATCCGCAAGACAATGACGACAGAAATAGATGTGACGATGAAGAAGGTTTTTCTGTGTTGCTTGTTTTACACTTCAAGATGAGGGGGTGGGCCATCCAAGGCGGCACTGCAATACCAGGACAACCCGTGTCTGGGGTGAAGCAAGCTTCAGACCCACGGACCAATTCCAAAAATCAGTTTAATATTTGAGCACCCTTGGGTGCATATCAGATATAAAGCTGATAAGAACAGATACTATTTTTTTCTCTTTTAATTTTTGATTAGAATGGGAGTGCCCCCAGTTAAGCTGCAGGTACACTCCCTTAATACAATGATACCTTTAATCAAGCAAGCATCTTACAGCAAGTTGAATACAATGTTTGAATATCTGAAAAACATTTAGAGATTAAACACAAGTTTATTGCTTTCAACCCTACATATAATATTATCGACAACAAATATGTCAATGTCTCTTTTCATTTCGAAACCTACAGTAATTCTTTCTTTTATTAAATATTCAATACTTTTGATAATATCTACAGAACTAAATAATTTTTTCTCATATAGTAGACAACATCGCTTTTTCCAAATTTCACTACAAATTAGCTTAACAATATAATTAGTTAATAATTTCTTTCTTCTATTTACAGGTGGAGGATAACAATACAAGAATATAAATTTACTATTTACAATATTCGAAGAATTCACTAATTTACTAAGGAATGGGTAAAATCTAGTCCAAATTTCTTTTGATGTACTACATTCCAAAAACAAGTGTTCTATTGTTTCAGGCTGAAAAGGGCATCAACGACAGTAAATATCTACGTTAGGTATTCCCAAGAATTTAAACAGACACAAGTAGGTATCACACGATGAATAATTTTCCAGCTTACATCATTTGCAAACCCAGTTGATAAACCTTTCATGGAGGAAAGCCAAACATTCCCCAAGACCCAACTCCATTGTTAATCCATTCTCTATAACATTTTGGGTTAACAAAGTCTAATTCTAACATTTTGATATAAAAGATCCGGACAGTACGACTTTTGGAATTTAAAGATAAATAAACGGAATAATACTTATCAAAGATATTTACAAGGTTGTTGTAGATAGGAGGCCTGTACAAAGAGTTTGCACGAGAATTCGATTGAAGAAGTGACCAGTCATTATTATATTTAACAAGACTTCTACCAATCCAGTATCTACTCAGGGTTAGCCATGATAAATTACAAAGTTTATTTGTAATTTGATTAATCATCTTTAGATGTAAGGCTCTACACTTCAATTCAATATTTATAAGACCTAGTCCACCACAATCTACTGGTTGAAAAACAGATTCTCTCCGAACTAGTTCATTCTTGTCAGACCATAAGAAACCAAAAATTAGTTTATTGATGTGTGAAATACTATTCTTAGGAATAGATAGAACTGATGCAAGAAAGATCAAACCAGATAAAGCCAGACTATTTATGATAAGAACCTTGCCTCTTAGTGATAAACACCTAGATCGCCATATATCCAGCTTGTTTTCAAGTTTATTAATTCTAGCATTCCAAGAATCAGAGACAGAGCTATCATTCCGAATTCTATTCCAAGATTCTTCAAGGTAGAGCTGGTATAATCAAATCCAAAGAGATTTGAAGGACCAGTATATTCCCCAACCCACATGCCTGCATATTTGCCAGGATTAAAATTTAACTTTGCCCCAGAACACCTTTCATACAGTTCTATTGATTTCTTAATTTCTTGTAAAGACTTAGCATCAGATACAAAAAAAGTAGTGTCATCTGCATATTGCGACATTTTTATACAAGAGCCAGGAATAGGGAGACCTTTAATATCATTATTACTTCTTATAACGTTACCTAGACTTTCAGCCACAAGAACAAACAAAAGTGGAGAAAGAGGACACTCTTGGCGAACACCACGAGATACAGCAAAAGATTCAGAAAAGTGACCATTATTTAAAACATATGAGTAGACTGGTATAAAGAACACGTATAAAACCAATAAACACAGGGCCGAAATTCATTTTATGAAGAGCTTTAAAAAGAAACTCATGATTAACTCTGTCAAAAGCCTTGTCTTGGTCCAGTTTTAGGAAACCACAAGATAACTGTTTCTGCTTCATGTACTCGAAAGCATCCCTAACAAGATACAAGTTATCAAAAATGCTACGATCAGGAAAACTACAAGTTTGGTCAGGATTTGTATCGAATGGAAGAAGAAATTTAAGATGATTAGCCATAGCTTTTGCTATAATCTTATCATCCACATTCAGAAGTGAGATTGGACGCCAATTCTTACATTCAAGTTTATCACCAGACTTAAATATCAAGCTGATCATAGCTAATCTCATGGATTCAGAACGGAAACCATCTTGGAGAAAAAAATTAACAAGATCAGTCAAATCATTACCAATAATGTCCCAAAAAGAAACATAGAACTCTATTGGGAGCCGGTCATTACCAGGAGATTTACATGATTTCATTGAAGATAATGCAGCATAAAGTTCCTCTTTGGTAAAGAAATCTTCCAAAGACGATTTTTGAGAGTCAGACAGCTTGAGAGAAATACTAGAAAGCAATACTTCCTGATCTTTAGCAGTACACGGTTAAGAAGAAAACAAAAATAAAAAGAAGCTAATCTCTGCAGTATTCCTCTAGAGTCCTTAATAATATGACCATGCTCATTTTTTATGGCATTAATAACTTTTCGTTCCTGACGCATAGACTCTAAATTAAAGAAATAGCGATTTGCTTTTTCATTCTCATAAAAAAATCTGTCTTTGCTTCTAATTTGGGCACCTCTAATAGACTCATTATCAAGTTTCTTAACTTCCTCCCTTAATGTGTTAATATTATCTAACCGACGACTTTCTTGCATAATACAAATTTGTTTTTCAAGATAAACTTGCTTCTCTCGTCTCTCTTTGGCCAATCTTTTAGAGAATTTCATGCAGATATGCTTAATCTTCCTTTTCCCTATATCCCACCAGGCATGTAAATTACTAAAATCAAGTTTTCTTAAACACCAATGATTCAAAAATGTCCTCATTTTATTAACAAAGATTTCATTTTCTAAAAGACTAGTGTTAAATTTCCAGTAACCAGGTCCCCTCTTTAAACAGGTTGGTAAGTTGAAGGATATGAATGGCAAATCATGATCAGAAAAAGAAAAAGATTTTATATTTGCAACAGATGTTTCCTCAAACACAACTCTACTTACATAAAATCGATCAAGCCTACAAAAAATTTGATTCCCAGGATTGGACCAGGTAAAAACTTTAGATGAAGGGTGAAGATGGCGAAAATATAAAAAAGACAGTGAGATTGAATAAGGTCCTGAAGAGAGTTGATTGCAGAAGCACCAAGGACAGTGTCACCACCTGATTTATCTAAGAAAATATCTTCAACGCAGTTAAAATCACCACCAAGAACCGTAGATATACCTCTTTTAATTAGAGGTGATAAAGACTCGAAAAATTCGACTCTTTCTGAAACATTATTTGGAGCATAAACATTGCAAAACTGAACAGCTGTATCATTCAGATCATAAATGACACTTAGAAATCTGCCTGAACTATCATGGACAACTTTAAGATTTTCTGGAGGAATTTTTTTTTTAACATTATACTTACACCACAACTATAACTTGTACCTAATGATTGAAAACAAGAGCCGGACCATTCTTTGCCAAAAATGTCTATGTCTACCTTAGTCGAAGAATGGGTTTCTTGTAGAAAACATACATCAAAATTTTGTAGCAGTAACCAATTTAATATTTTATCCCTCTTATTTTTGGTTCTTAAACCGTTAACATTGATGGAAGCACAATGGAACATTTAAAATGTTGAACTAATGATTTAAAGGAGAACTGGTGATAATGGGGAAAAGTTCAATAATTGCAAATTTGAGAAAATAATAGTTTACTTCCATGGAGATCTTTGTTTTTTCTTCCTACTGGAGCTTTTCTTTTTTGGCCTTGTTTCTTTTACTGTTCCTTCCGAAGAAGTATGAGATCTTTTTGATCCAGTCAAGAGAAAGGAGGCGTCAGAATCATACTGGCTATTTTCAGAAGACTCTTCAGCATTTGATACACGGCTGTCATTGGCAACAGAGGATTCGCTTCTGCTTACTGGTGCTGGTTCAGATTTCTTTTTTGCTTCATTCTTCTTCTTCAAAACTTGAGACACATTTTGAAAATTAAATTTTGGTACTTGCACTGAAGATCTTGCACTACTGAAGAGGGTAAATTGAGGAGTGACTGCTGAAGTAGGAGCTTTAAAATTCAATGATAAAGATGGCGTTGCAAGCAATGATTGAGAACTTGCTTGTGAATTCTGAGAAGCAGTAGCACCGTTTGAAGAAGAAACAGGAAGCTGTTGAGTAGGCTGCTGATTTGGAGCTGGAACCTGAGTCTCTGTAACAGGGCGCTCTGGGACCCAGCCAACACACTCATCTGTGGTATGAGATGCTGCACGGCACAAAGTGCAACGCCTAATATCTTCACATGAACTTGACATATGTCCAGACTTTCCACAGTTGAAACAGCGGACTTTGTTGCAACTATTGGCAAGATGATTAGGAGAATCACATCTTCGACATGTCTTCACCTGGTTGTCATACCTCACTGAGAGAGCAAATTTACCAATATACAACCAGCTTGGAATGTTGTCACTCAGGATCATTCGAAAATGACGTAACCCATTTTGAACGGTAGGATGACGAGGCAGATGTCTATATCTTCAACCCAGAATCTCACCATACGGTTTCAAATATTTCAACAGGTGCAGTTGCGATGACAACGCCTCGTCTCCATAGCGTATACAACCTCTTTTTCAATCTGCTTTATACCACACCAAACATGCTTGATCTTCCTCATTTTAATTTGCTATTACAAGCGTCGACGTCTCTGAAATCTTAAGCAGCACAGACGACGAAGACAGAGAATATTTGGCTTCGATTTGTCAAATAATAACAGTGCTGTTGAGGATAACGGTAGCATGGGGGCTTGAATTTCAAAATAGAATTGGTGCTGGAAGCACTAGCATCTCATACTGCTGGCCTGCAAACGAAGTCTGCGGCTGAAAACACAAAGAAACCCAAAGATTCAGTGACAGTACTTGGAGAACCCACACCTTCTCAAGCGGCAAAGTGACCGAGAATTGATGAGGCTTCAACATCAAAGGAAACTTCCAATGATGGTGGTGAACTTACCTCTCAATCGACTAGATCGAGCTTGGATGGGAACTCGGCACAGCGACCGAATTTGGGTGATGTTGATGAAGATCTAGAAATAACGCAAGATGTCTCCACGGCTCACAGACCGAAAAAGGAAGACATTGCTTCTACGCTCTTTTCTTCAAGCCATACCTTCCCGGGCTTCCCAGGTACGTAAGAATGAATTCTCGCTAAATGATATAAATGATAAATAACAAACGATGACTGATTACTCTCTGTCCTTTGTCTATAAGGAGCTATCATCTGATGATGCAAGAAACATGATGGAAGAAATTGGACATCCTTCAAATTAGATTTTTGCTGTCCCTAAAGTTATGAAATGCTTTTGAGAAACAAAACAGTGAAAGATGATAAAGGTTTGAAGATTGGAGATGATATTCTTTCAGAAATACAGTCGAAGGTTTTGACTGCGTGTTTTCCCTTGATACAAGTTTGGCAGCCCATGCTTTTTGGTGAAGAAATCAGTCGGGATGATTTACCTAGTCAAATTAAAATGATTTCGGAAGAAAACAAACTTTTCAAAATCAAGTACTCAGACGTCCGTAAAAAATCAGAAGAATTTTCCTGCGAATAAGAAGCAGTTCAAACCCTATAATGGGAAGTTTGCTACAATTCAAAAAGCCAATAGGAGAGTTTTCTTTAATCGGAAAAATCAAACCAAGACAAGGCTGATACAACAAGAGATACAACAAACGCATAAACTCCCTGTCCAGGACGGGGAGAACCAAACATTTTGTAAATACTTGGAAAAAATTGACTACAGACAAAAAAATTTTGAGTTATGTTCAGGGAGTGAACCTTCCGTTTTTGAAAAGACCGATACAGTATTCTCTCCCGATAACAACGGCAAGTTCAGAACAGGAGTTCGAAGTACTAGATGCAGAAATAAATTCCTTGTTAGAGAAGGGAGCTGTAGAGGAAGTACCTCAGTCTCAGGTGAAATTCGTAAGTCGCCTTTTTACAATATCGGGCGGTCTGGGTCCTATAATAAATCTAAGACCATTGAACAAATTTATTGCAAAAGAAACATTCAAAATGGAGGGTCTGCAAAACTTAAAAACCCTGCTAAGTCAAGGGGACTTTATGACCAAGATAGACCTAACCGATGCATATCTAACAGTTCCAATGGCACAAGAAGCTTCTCGATACCTCGCCTTCATTTTCAACGGGAAGACATTCAATTTCACGACGTTACCCTTCGGCCTAAACATTTCTCCCGGAGTTTTCACAAGAATTTTCAAACCAATTGTGGCTCATCTGAGATCTATGGGAGTAAGAATGATTGTTTGGTTGGACGATATACTCGTAATATCGAAAACCTTCAACGAAAGTCAAACTCATTGCAATCTGGTAATGAATCTTCTAGCAGACCTTGGTTTTCTTATAAACCAAGGAAAATCATTACTGACTCCATGTCAGGAGATAACTTATCTTGGGATGGTTATAAATTCAATGAAAATGTCAATTTCTCTTCCAGCAGAAAAAGAAAATAATATATTTCAGGTCGCCCAGGAAATGATGCAACAGAGGTATGTAACTACTCAGCAATTAGCCAGCTTTATAGGAGTAGCGATGTCTTCAAGGGTAGCAGTGCTAGAAGCACCCTTCACCTCAGAAACCTGCAAAGAGACTTAAACTTTTATCAGAAAGTTCTCCCAAAGAGAAACTTCTACAATCAGAAAATTCAGATTTCAGAAATGGGCAGAGAAGACCTTGCATGGTGGAGAGACACTCTAAACCACCATACCGAGAACAAAATTCTTCCCCCTCCAGTGGACTTCCAAGTTTATTCAGATGCTTCTTCAAGAGCTTGGGGGGGGATGTAGACAAGCTAAGCGTTCAGGGTTTCTGGTCAAGCAATCAGATTCATTGGCACATAAATCTAAAAGAACTGATGGCTGCTTTTCTAACAGTAAAAAATCTTTTCTCGACTCACAGAGATATTCATATTCAGCTTGTTTTAGACAACAGGTCAGCTGTTTCGTACATCAACAGGATGGGAGGCACAAGATCAAAGCTGTTGTCAGATCTTGCAGTAAATGTGTGGGAATGGGAGCTGTCAAGAAAGATCCATCTGTCAGCAGTCTTCATTCCAGGAAAGCAGAATGTGACAGCAGACCAGCTTTCAAGAATCAAATCGTACTCAACAGAATTAGAACTGTGCCCGAGAAGGTTTCAACAGATTGCAGCAGCTTATTCCATACCAGAGATAGATCTGTTCGCTTCTGCCCTCAACCACAAGGTGATCAATTACGTGTCTTGGGTTCAAGATCTGAATGCAGTAGCAGTAGATGCTTTCTCGATAGACTGGGGGGATTACAAGATAGCCTACGCGTTTCCCCCCTTTGGCATCATAGATCGTTGTCTCAGAAAAATATCCACGGATCAGGCAACAGTAATTCTTGTAACACCTCTGTGGAGGTCAAGACCGTGGTACCCTGTGCTTCTGAGGATGTTTGGGACAGACCACTTCTCCTCCCGATGAGTCAAACACTAACAACACCATTGCAGAATCATATCCAATTAGTCGCCTGGCTTCATTCAGGAAATCATTCGCATTGTCGACGGTTCCTGAATGGGTGTCCCAGATACTGCAAGCTTCATGGCGAGCGAGCACTGAAAAGCACTATCAATCAGCATGGAAGATTTTCAGTAGCTGGTGTGTTCAAAGGGCGGAAGATCCAATTTCTTGTTCTTTAATGAGAATAATGGAATTCCTATCGCATCTTTATTTCGATAAGAATTTACAATACAGAACGATCAATGTATATCGAAGTGCTATATCTATGACTCATAGGCCGGAAAATGGTACTTTGATAGGATCGCATCCATTGTTGAGTCGTTTTATGAAAGGAATTTTTGAGTTGAGGAACCCGCGTCCCAGATATTATGAAACATGGGATATTTCGGTTCTTTTGAATTATCTTCGTGAACTCGGTACCATCGAGTCACTATCGTTGAAATTATTGACCTTCAGATTGCTTGCGTTAATGGCTCTGGTCTCGTTTAGCAGAGCAAACTCCCTACATAAATTGGATATCAGGTATAGAACATACAAGCACGATGGAGTAAGTTTTAGAATTCAAGATTTAACAAAAACATCCAATCATCAGTTGAAAATAAAAGAAATTTTCTTTTCTCGTATCCTGAGGATGAAAGGCTGGATGTTACTGCTCATTTGAGACAGTATGCGAATTTAACTATGAAATTCAGAGATCCAGAAAAGACATGTCTGTTCCTGGCAATTGTTAAACCACATAATCCAGTACAAACAAGTAAACTGAGTAGATGGATGACAACGATATTGAGGAATGCAGGCAATAATACAGATATCTACAAAGGACATTCTGTTCGTTCTGGTTCATCAATTGCTGCAGCAAGAGCAGGAGCATCATTAGCAGATATAATGAAGGCTGGAGATTGGTCAAGGGAGTATACATTCCAAACATTTTACTTTCGCCCAGATCCTCTGGCCTCCGTTGGCAGGAAGGTTCTGTCCTCCTGTTGAAATCTGCACCTGTGATGACTTGGAGCACATGAGATGTAATTAACAGTTGTACAAAGGTACACTTACCTGCAGTGCAGCTGGAATTATATCTCATGTGGGACAATGTCATCACACCCGACCTCTGTAAAATATATATATATATATAAAAAACTTTCTTTTCATTACGAAATTGTTGCCCAGCCCACAGGACAAACCTTCCACTACAGCAAATTAAATGAGGAAGATCAAGCATGTGGGTGTGGTTTAAATCAAATCGAAAACGAGGTTGAATACGCTATGGAGACGAGGCGTTGTCATGGCAACTGCATCTGTGATGACATTGTCGCACATGAGATATAATTCAAGCTGCACTGCAGGTAAGTGTACCTTTGTACAACTGTTAATTGCTTGTCCTTGTGCAATACCTGGCTGGCCACGTCGATTGAAAAGAAGGACTGCAATTGCAAAAAGTGAAGCCTACAACACCAGGTGTTCCCAGGCAGTCACCCATTCAGGTACTTACCTGGCCCGTCCATGCTTGACTGCGGTGATCGGACAAGAACTCCGTATATTCATGGTGGTATAGTCGTAAGCGAAAGCTAGAGGGCCGAATGTGCATGACACTACAGGCTAGAGACGCAGGAGTGTGCACATGCACATGTACGTATACGGTTTGATGCATACGAAGTGGGTTGATGGGGGTAGATCTTGGTGGGTATGCAGTGCTGCTAAAAAGGTGTGGTGAGACTCTGGCCAGTCAGAACAGTGGGCGTGGCATTCGTGGAAGCCCAGCTTGCTCTTTAATAGTGTTGCAAAGGATGGGCTTCCAGTTGCAGCTGTACGAATGTGGTAAATGTTGGTGCATCTTCCGGCATCTGGAGCGGCAGATGTGGAAAACGGCAAAGGTTGGTAACTTGCACACTCTTTGTAGAGTAGGGGAATTTTTGTGTCGAGAGATGCCTGGTATCTGGCAAGTCGTTGTGGTGTTCTGACATGTATGCAGAATTTGACATTAGTACTATTGGAAGGGTACTAGCGCGAACGCAGGTCCCCGCTACCAGAATTTGTACGGTCAAGTTACCAATGTTTGCGGTAATCGCAGGGGTCAGCCAAACCGAACTGCAATGGAAAGGCCTCGCCCTGGAAGAATCTCCTTGTTGATCAATTTTTTTTTTAGCTAGGCACATGCCTACGCTCGTTTAATTTTTCAATTTAACTCAACATATTTACAATTTAAAATAATTTAATTAAATAAGATTTGAAATTGTTCAGTAAAAGTTCAATGTTCATTGATGTATTGTTCATTGTTTATTGATTTTAAATTTCAGATTTCTAAATTTAACTAAATTATTCTAAACTACTATTCTAATAAACTTAATACTACAACAACAACAAAACTCTAATTACAACTAATCTTAATAAATTAGTTACTTAACTAATGATAAAACTACAACTAATGAAATTAACAAATTACTTAAATACATTTTAAATTACCTAAATAAACCTAAAGAAACCCAATACTATAAAATTCTAATGCTTAACCCAAATGAATAAACTACAACTTATTGAATACTTATTAAACTACAATTGAAATTCCCTAATTCTAAGTTAAAAAAATTCAAACGTTGAAACAAATAAATAATTAATGTAATAAACGCAATAATAATTCATAAAATCTACGGAAATAAAAGGAAAGAGAGAAATCGGGGAAATGGGAACGAGGCAAGTCTCATGGGATGTTGATTTTGAGTTTTCGATTCTCAAGGGAAGCAAGGACGCCATTTTGACACCATTTTTGTTCAAAAAGATTGAGAGATTCATCATTATGTGAAGCAATGAAATGTTCTTCTTTGAGTTTGGAAATAACCTTGAAGATGAATCTGTTTTTCAAATCATCTCTTTTGTTGCTAAAAATGATTTCATTTCTTGTTTTCCAAATGACTGAAAATGCTGCATCTCGTAAAAAGTTTTCCACAGGTAAGTCGGGTTTATATTCGTAAAAGCCAAGGATAGTGAAATAGTTGTCGAATAAAGGTTCATTGACCTAAAATTCTTTCAATACCTGTGGGTTTTAGTCTAAGGTCTGAAAAATTTGCTGCAAAACATTTTATGACATCTCGATAAAACTGTGAGACATGTTTCATTTCAATCGAACGTAAGTAACATTTGAATATTTTGGCGCCAATGTTAAAATTCTTATACTTATCAAAGTTCAAGGTGAACAGTGCTTTCCATTTAGAGTTATTGTCATTTTGAAGATACTTTGAAATCCAAGATAATTTAATGGCATCAGCTTTGTTTTCAATATCGATAATGTTCAAACCTCCTAACTCGTATGGAAGTCTTGCTTGCGTAAGTTTAATAGGATCTTTTTTATTCTGATAAATGAACTTCCAAAGTCTGTCATTGATTTTTTTGAGTGCCCACTGGGGAAGAGGATATATGTCTGGAGTGTACCAGAAGACTGAACTGGCAAGCTGATTTGTAACCACAGCCCTCCTCCTTAAGGAAAGATCACGAGAAGTCCGAAGGTCTAAGGTTCTTATGAATTTGTTAATACATGGGTGCCTAGTTTCTTTTTCTTTCAAAACAGGGCCACGAAAGACACCAAGGATTTTTAATGCTTCCCTGCCCCATTTCAAATCAAATGGATTGTCTGATCTGTTTTGTATCTGCCAAGCCAAATTCCATTACTTTTGCCTTTATTTATTTTATCTCCTGATGCCATTTTAAAATCTTGGACACAATCAAAAGTTGATTTGATGGACTTTTCACCTTGCAGGATTATTGTTGTGTCATCAGCATACTCGGTAATTTTAAACTCAACATTTTTAATTGTAATACCAGTAATGGCTTGATTTTTTTCTGAGAGATATTGCAAAAATTTGAGAGTCTAGGTCATATAATAAGGGGATAGGGGACATCCTTACCTCACTCCCCTGCCAAGGGTGAATGGGGCAGAGATGTACCAATTTACTTTAACACAACTATTAATATTATTATACAATGTTCTTATATGTGAAATGAATTGTGGCCCAAAACCAAAGCTTTCTAAGGTTTTGAAAAGGAAATTCCAGTTTACCCAGTCAAAGGCTTTCATTTGATCAAAAGAAAGAAGGGCTGCTGGGAGATTTTCATTTTCAGCATAGTAAATAAGATCTCTTAATATATGGCCATTTGACAAAATTGATCTATTTGGGACACTGCATGTTTGATCTTCAGAAACAATGGTTGATAATACATCTCGTAAATGATTGGCAAGTTTTTTTGCAATTCTCTTGTAGTCAACATTGAGCAGACTAATTGGTCTCCAATTGCCTAGATCACTTTTGTCATCTTTCTTGGAAAGTTTTGAAATTAAGCTTATGCGTTAAGAGTGGGAACGTTGTTGTAATTCAAAGCAGGAGTTAGCAACCCTTGTAAAATGCTCCCCAATGATATTCCAGAAGGCTTTATACAACTCTACTGGACCATCGAGGCCTGGTGTTTTATTATTTTTCATCTTAGAAAGTGCTGTGTTTAATTCATCTTTTGTTAGTTTGCCCTCACAACAGTCTCTGTCAGTGTCGGAAAGTTTCTTTTCTACTTTTGAAAGGAGCTCATCTTGCTTAGTAGAGTCTGTTGTTTCATTTTACAAACAAGTCAGAATAAAATGCATTGAGAGTTTCAAGCATATTTTTGCATTGTTTACTATTGTTCCTGTTTTGGTCTTAACAGATTTCATAACTTGAGCAGCTTGGCATTTTTTCTCTAAATTACCAAAATATTTGGTGACCCTCTTCTGTCCAGCGTGCTTTTGCCTTGACTTTTAAATTGAATGATTTGTTGGTTTCAAGACTTTTTGTTTCTTTTGAGATACGTTCAACTAAATCTTTGAATGACTGCCTGTCTGTCTGTTCTGCTTTTTTGGTCGCATTACGTAATTGTTTATAGAATTTGGATTTCTTCATTTTGCGTTCAATTGAAAGTTTTATGCAATATTGTTTAGTAATTGTTGCTATTTTTTTTAGCTTTATCCAACCAGTCAAGTGGATTATGAAAAATATGAAATACTGAAATGCAGAACTGAAGAAATTCTGACATTGCAAGTGTATATTTTTCTTTTTGTAAGATGGAAGTATTCATTTTCCATGATCCCTTCCCCCGCTTTATTTTTTAAAAATCAAAAACCAGTAACAGCTTTTGATGATCAGAATGGGGAAAGGGAACAATTTCACATTTTTTAAAGTAATGTATTGCATCTTTTGATGTGTAAAATCTATTGAGTCTGCTGTATGTTCTAACAGGACTTTTGTAGGTAAATTGTTTGTCATCAGGGTAAAAGGTCCTCCAAATATCTTGTAAATCATGTTCATTAACGGTTTCAATAAGGGAATTTTTAGATCTATCCATGTATGTTATGTCCCTACTTCTGTGTAAGTTGATATCCAGAACTGTATTGAAATCACCACCATAAACTATAAATTCAACATCTGGATAATTTTGGATTTTAGTATGAATCTCAGAAAATCAATCTCTTCTTTTTTGTGTTTTATTACCTCCTGCAGGAGCATATACATTTATAAATAGAAAGCGCCGATTGTCAAAGGTCAAGTTAGTAAAAATATAGTTTCCTTCTTGGCAAATGTCATCAAAATGTATAGTTGCATTGAAATTTTCAGAAATGAGATTGCTAACACCTGCAAAATTATTTGGGGAAATGGAATGGATTTTCATTCCTTTCCATCATGTATCAGATATAGTGGTGTTTTATGTGTTATGGTTTAAATGGGTTTCTTGTAGAAATAATATATCTGGTTTATCATTCTTTAGAGTATGAAAGATTGCTTCCGCTTTGGGTGGGTCATTCAATCTATTGACATTCATACTAAGTATGAAGGGCATTGAAAATTCGGGGTTTTTTGGCACAATTCATTTTAAGTAATTAATTTAATTATAGAAAATTAATGAAATTAAAAAAGGAAAAAAGTGGGAATGTTAATATTGCCCGTAGTGTTAGTTTTTGTCTTTCTTCTTCTTCTTAATTTAAGCTTTTTCTTTGATTTCCAAGGAGCGCTTCTGAGATGATGATGATGATGATGATGATGCCATTGGTCTCTTTTTGTTAGAGTGTGTTGCTGTGAGTTGGGGTGCTGAGGTTGGAGTGGTGAGTGGAAAAACTGGTGGTAATTTTTTTGTTGATGGAGCAGAGTAATGGAATAGTGCAGAGGCAATAGATGAAATTATTGTATATGGTGTTGCGGTGATTGATGTTGATGATGATGAATGTTGTTGGGGTCTTGTGAAGTTGGCAACAAAAGTACATGAAGGTGGAGTTGATTGAGCTAATGGAATTTGAGCTATTTGTGGAAGAATTGATTGGGAGTTGTTATTTGGCGTGGCTATTTAACATACTGGTGAGGCTGGAATAGTTGAGTCGGATTGGGATCTATCAAATAAATGAGTTGATTGAGAAGGTGTTGTATGGGAGATGGAGTTGGGGTCCTCAGCCTGACTTCCACTGTTGGCGTCAAACTTTGTTTTGTCCTCGTCCTGTGTGTCTGAGTCACTGTCATTTGGTTGTTGTTTCGTTGGCAAAGGCCTAAGCCTATACTTAGGCCCTGCTGGTCTGTCCTCTTGGTCTGTATCGCTGTCACTGTTTTGTTGTTGTTCCTGCTCTGTGTGCAAGGGCCTAAGTCGATTCTTAGGTTATGGTCTGTCCATGTCACTGTCATAGTCAGAAAGTATAACCGTGCTACCGTCCACATTGTCAATGTTACTGTTATTGTCACTGTTGTTGTTCCTGCTATTTTTACTGTCCATGTCATTGTCAGAATTTGTGTACGTGTAGTGTTGTGTGTGGTAGGCCTGTCACCGTTTTGTCTTTTGTCACAGTGTCTGTAATTGTGTCCTTCGTCTCCACAGTGGAAGCAGAGCTTTAGAACCCGCAGATTGCATTGTGATGTGAGGTGAAATTTAGAGTTGCATTGCATACAAACTTGTTGACGTCCCCTGATTGATATGAGCAACCTCTGTCCATTGATTATGATAAATGGAGGCAATGGATTTTGTGGATCTGGATAGATGGTGATGAGACGTTTGCCAGTGGAAATGGTAGGAAATTCAGGGTATGTTTGGTGCCAGATGTTTATTATTTTGCCATATTGATGGAGCTTGTCATAAATTTCAAAGGTTTTTGATGTCCGGTGTTGCAAAGGGAATGGTTATGAGAGTGGGTTATTTTCGAATGGGTGTGATTGGCAATGGATGGTGCGGTTGTGATGGTAAAATAACGGATTTGGATAGAAGGATATCAACCTGGTCAGAATGAGAGAGAATGGCGTTCTAATATTGATATCCAGGTTTTGATGGCATGCGTTGTAAATGTAAAATAGCGGAGGGATTGTTCAAGGCTTTGTGCAATGTTGTGATTATTTCAATACCAGGACAACACATGTCTGGGGTGAAGCAAGCTTCAGACCCACGGACCAATTCCAAAAATCAGTTTAATATTTGAGCACCCTTGGGTGCATATCAGATATTAAGCTGATAAGAACAGATACTTTTTTTTTCTTTTAATTTGAATTTGAATGAGAGTGCCCCCAGTTAAGCTGTAGGTACACTCCCTTAATACAAGAGTAAATTAATCTAACAAGACATGTTACAGCAAGTGTAATACAATGGCTCAATAGACAATATTTAAAAGTTAAATATTATTTTATTGCTCTCAATATTACATAGAATATTTTCTAATGCAAAGATATCAATGTTATCACGTTTCATTTTAAAATCTGTTGTTATTCTATCTTTCAAAGCAAATTCAATACAATTAATAACTTCAGAAGCTGTGAACGACTTTTTCTCATATACAAGAGAAAATCTCTTTTTCCATAGCTCAGAAATTCAATTTAACAGGAAATTGATGAAGAAACAAAAAGTTGCCATGAATAATGTTCCCAGAGCCTGTTAATCTACTTAATAAAGGAAGAAAATGTTTCCATATCTTTTTTGCTAAATTGCAATTTATAAAAATATGATCAACAGTTGCTTCCCGAGAAGGACAAATACGACAATAAATATTCACGTTTGGAATACCCCAAGATTTTAGGTAAACACACGTTGGCAATACACTATGAATAATTTTCCAATTAATATCATTTACGAAGCCAGTAGACAAACCCTTCATACAAGAAGACCAAACATTTTCCCATGAAGAGACATTTACCCAAATATTATAACATTTAGGTTTACTATAATCAAGAGATAACATTTTACAGTACAAATTACGGACAGTCCATTGAGCATCTCTTAGTTGAAGGAACTCGAAAGAATATCGAGCAAAAGCATTTAACAAATTATCATACAAAAAAGGACGGAACAAGGAGTTAGGACGAGAATTTGATCTTAAAAAAGACCAATTATTACAGTACTTCACTAAATTACGGCCAAACCAGTATCTACTCAAATTCACCCATTTAAGAATACAGTCTCTATCTGTTATACTATTTAATAATTTCAGATGTAAAGGCTCACATTTTAATGTGATATTGATAAAACCAAGACCCCCACAATTAATAGACTGAAAAACATGCTCACGTTTAACTAATTCGTTTTTTTCAGACCATAAAAACCCAAAAATCAACTTATTTATACGATTAAGAGAAGACTTAGGGATAGTTAAAACAGTAGCAAGGAAGATTAAACCAGACAAAGCAAGACTGTTTAGTATAAGAACTTTTCCTCGAAGAGAAAGGTTTCAATTTTTCCAAGCATCAATTCTCTTTTCAAGCTTGTTCACCCTATCATTCCAAGTATCACAAAAAGAGTTTTCACATCAAAAATTAATTCCAAGAATTTTCAAACTATTATTATCGAAATCAAACCCAAGATATTTTGAAGGCCCTTTATTCTGTCTAACCCACATACCAGCAGATTACCATGGTTGAAATTAAATTTTGCCCCAGATCCACGTTCGTAAGTCTCTAAAGTTCTCTTTACCTCGGCTATAGACTGATCATCAGAAAGAAAAAGAGTGGTATCATCAGCATACTGCGTAAGTTTAACAGAAGAACCAGGAATAGGAATGCCTTTGATACGTTCATTATTTCGTAAAATGTTTCTGAGAGACTCAGCCACCAGTATGAAAAGAATAGGTGATAAAGGGCAACCTTGCCGCACCCCTCTTGTGAAAAGAAACTTCTCCGAGACATGACCATTGTTTAGCACCTGAGAATAAACATATGTGTAAAGTGCAGTAATAAATCGAATAAATATAGGACCGAAATTCATCTCCTCCAGAATTTTAAAAAGGAAACTATGATCGACCCTGTCAGAAGCCTTTTCTTGATCTAGTTTAGAACAGTACAAGACCAATTTTTCTGTTTTATAAACTCAAAAACATCTCTGACAAGATGTAAACTATCAAAAATTGAACGATTAGGAACACTACATGTTTGATCACAACAAACAACGGAAGGTAAACTGTCTTTAGTCTGTTCGCAAGAGCTTTAGTAATAACTTTATAATCAACATTTAGTAGTGAAATAGGCCAAAAATTTTTGCATTCTAGTTTCTCCCCAGATTTAAATATTAAACTTATAATTGCAGTTCTCATTGAATTGCTAAGGAGACCTTCTTGAAGAAAAAAATTAACTAAATCTGTGAAATCATCACCAAGGATGTTCCAAAATTTTAAATAAAACTCCATCGGTAAGCCATCTGATCCTGGAGATTTGAAAGGTTTCATTGTAGAAAGAGCATTAAAAAGTTTCTCTTTTGTTACAAAACCTTCAAGTGAATGCTTTTCATCATCATTTAACTTCAGCGATATACTAGAAAGAAGCTCTTGTTGATCAAATTCTGTTATTGACTCAGAGGTAAAAAGTTTCTCATAATAAGACCATAAAGTTTGTAATATAGCTTTAGTATCCTTATCAACACGTTCATCTTCAGTTTTGATTGCATTAATTACCTTTTTTCTTAAAGTGAAGATTCTAGATTGAAAAAATAGTGATTTGACTTTTAGTTTTCATTAAAAAACCTTTCTCTACTTCGAATATGAGCACCTCTTATTGCTTCATTATCAAACTTTTTTATTTCATCACGAATTTCACTTACTTGATCTGTTAAGCTATATTCCTGTGCATAATGAAGGCAAGCTTCTAAATATTTCCTCTTACTACGTTTATCCTTTGCAAGTTTTTTAGAAAATTTCACACAAAGATGTTTTATCTTTTTCTTCCCTATATCCCACCAAGCTTGTAAATTCCTATAATCTATTTTCCTCAAAGACCAGTGTCTTAAAAATTCGCTCATTTTCTTAAGAAATTCACTATTATCCAGCATACTCACATTAAATTTCCAATAACCAGGGCCACGCTTTAAAGTATTAGGAAGATCAAAAAAGATGAAAGGACAGTCATGATCCGAGTAAGAAAAAGGTATAATTTCCGTAACTTTTGTTTGAGCAAAAATTTCATAAGAAACATAAAAACGATCAAGACGACAAGCTACATCATTGGAAGGATTTGACCATGTAAAACATTTAGACGAAGGATGAAAATTGCGATAAGCATCGATTAGAGACAAAGACTGCAAAAGATGTTGTAGGGCTCTTACAGCCGAGGAACCAATATCACTATCTCCACCAGCTTTGTCCAAGAAAATATCTTCAGCACAATTAAAATCGCGACCAAGTACAGTTGGAACTCCTCTTTTAATAACACAGGATAGATTTTCAAAAAAATCAGCTCTGTCTGTAACTTTATTAGGGGCATAAATGTTACAAAGCTGCACAGCAGAATCATTCACATCATAGATAATATTAAGATACCTGCCAGAACTGTCATGAAAAACTTTCAAAGAATTGGAATCAATTTTCTTTTTAAATAGGATACTCACTCCACAGCTGAAACTAGTTCCATAAGAATGAAAAGCAGAACCTGACCAAATTTTACTGAAATTATCAGCATCGGAAGCATCTTTGAAATGGGTTTCCTGGAGAAAGATGACTTTAAAATTTTGTAAAAGAAGCCAGTTTAAAATATTATGACGTTTAGAAGCATTTCTTATCCCGTTTACGTTGATGGAGGCACACTTTAGCATAATAATTAGGGGAAGATAAGCTTTTCAAATCTAGATAGCTAATAGAAAAATATATTAGAAATAATTACTTCCAGGGTGTTCTTTTATTCTTTTTCTTCAAAGTGGCCTTCTTCTTGGGCTTTGAAGTGCCCTTCACTGTTCAATCAGAAGAACCAAGAGATCTCTTAGAACCCGTCGAAAAGAAAGAGGCATCAGAATCATAGCTCAAAGCATTCTCCGATGCAGTTGATTCACCATCATCTTTTGATTCGGTGTTTTCCTTTTTGTTAGACTTTTGATTTGAGACTGCCTGGGTTTTTGAATGATTTTCGGGTGCAACTTCCTTTGGTGCTGAATCTTGAGATTTTTGTTCTTCTCTACTCTTCGTCTTCTGCACAAACTCTGAAACACTACTGAAGTTGAACTTGGGAAGACTTGTTGTAGACTTGGCATTGTTAAAGAGATTAAATCGAGGAGTTGCTAATGGAGATTGGAAATTAAACGAAGGTGTCGAAAGGACATGCTGCAAGTTTGAAGAAGCAGATGAAGACTTAGCACTCTCTTGAACTGAAGCTTGTGTAGTAATGCTCGTAACAGGATCCCCACGTTCCCCTACCCATCCAGTACATTCAGCAGTTGAATGAGAAGCAGCACGACATAAGGAACAACGCTGAACATCTTCACAATTACTGGAAAGATGGCCAGATTTACCACAGTTGAGGCATCTAATTTTGTTACAACTGTTCGCAAAATGATCTGAAGAGTCACACCTTTTGCATGTCTTGACCTGATTGTCATATCTGAAAGACAAGGCAAATTTTCCAACATATATCCAGCTAGGAATATTGGCAGATAAAATCATACTGAAGTGACGTAAACTGTTCTGCACATTTGGATGGCTTGGAAGATGGCCATGCCTAGAACTAAGAATCTCACCATATTTCTCGAGATGTTTTTCAAGTATTGAAATCTGAAGCTCATATGGTGCATTATATACGGTGACGCAGGTAAGTTGAAGATCTGCATCACTGAAGAAAAGTAACAATTCAGAGGTCTGCAATCTTCCAAGACGAAGTAATTCTTCCTTAAATCTTTTGGAAGAAAATGATACCAAATAAGAACTTTCATCCACTCTTTGAACTAAACAAGCATGATAGTTCTTTGATGCCAAGGCTTCATAAACATCAGATCCCAAAACTGTTCCAGGTTTGTCATATTTGACTAAAACTGTAGTTGGCCTTCGAAGTTGCTGTGCCATGTTGCAAGAAAAATACTCAGCAAAAAATTCCAAAATTAACCACAATAAATAGATATACCTGCAAAGTGATTTGCAGTCCTAACTGGCCTAAAACGCGGAACAAACGGATAGGGCTCTGCGGTGAGACAAAAGGCTGAGAAGCGATAACGAACTAGTCTTCGCTTCAGGCCGCCTCTCCACATGTGTTGCAATCACACGTGGGTGCAGGACAGCGACACGGAATTGCCAGTTAGTGTGCAATACCTGGCTGGCTACGTGGGTTGAAAAGAAGTACTGCAATTGCAAAAAGTGAAGCCTACAACACCAGGTGTTCCCAGGCGGTCACCCATCCAGGTACTGACCTGGCCTGACCATGCTTGACTGCGGTGATTGGACGAGAACCGGTATATTCATGGTGGTATGGTCGTAGGCAAAAGCTAAGGGGCCAAATGTGCATGACACTACAGGCTCGAGAGGTACACATGCACATGCACATGCACGTATGCCGTTGATCGATGTGAAGTGGATGGGTGTAGATGTTGGTGATGGTGTGCAGTGGTGCCGAGGTTGTGTGGTGAGGAGAGGACACTGTGCAGTTGGAGCAGCAGGCGTGGCATTCATGGAAGCCCAGCTTGCTATTTCATGGTGAGAGAAGTGATGGGCTTCCGGTTGCGGCTGTACGAGTGTGGGAAATGTTGGTGCATCTTCTTGCATCTGGAGCGGACGATTTGGTAAACGGGAAAAATCGTTAATGTGCACACTCTTTGTAGAATTAGGGAATTGTTGTCTCGAGAGATGCCTGGTATCTGGCAAATCGTGGTGGTGTGCTGACTTGTATGCAGAATTTGACATTAGTACTATTGGAAGGGGACTAGCGCAAATGCAGGTCCCCACTCGGAACTGCAATGGAAAGGCCTCGCCCTGGAAGAGTCTCCTTGTTGATCAATTTTTTTTTGAGCTAGGCACATGCCTACGCCCATTTAATTTTTCCATTTAACACAACATATTTACATTTTAAAATAATTTAATTAAATAATCAAATTGTTCATATCAATGTTCATGTATTTGATTTTTGCTTATTTTTATGGTGTAGCAAGTGTCTTTATTTCTAATTGTCCAAATTAAATTAAATTAAATTATTCTTAACAACAACTAACATATTTGAAAAATTCTAATTAACATATGACAACTACAACTAATTTAATGAATTTTCTACTTAATGACTATGATAAACTAATTAAGGAAACTACAACTAACTAATTTAAGAAACTTATGACTAAAACAACAACTTCAGAACTATAAGAAAACTACAACTAATAAAATTAATAACTTACTTAACTACAATTTATTACCAAATATACTAAACCTAAACAAACCCAATACTACCAAATTCTAATGTTAAAAGCAAATGAATAAACTACAACTAATTAACTATTTATTAAACTACAATCGAAATTCCTTAATTCTAAGTTAAAAAATTCAAACGTTGAAACAAATATATAAACAATTTAATAAACGCAATAATAATTCATAAAATAAAAGGAAAAACAGAAAAGTGAAGCAGGAAAAAAAGGAAAGAAAAAAAAACAAAATTGGGGAAATGAAAACGAGGCAAGTCTCATGGGATGTTGATTTTGAGTTTTCGATTCTCAAGGGAAGCAAGGACGCCATTTTGACACCATTTTTGTTCAAAAAGATTGAGAGTTTCAACATCTTGTGAAGCAATGAAATGTTCTTCTTTTTCAAGTCATCTCTTTTGTTGTCAAAAATAATTTCATTTCTTGTTTTCCAAATGACTGAAAAAGCTGCATCTCGTAAAAAGTTTTCCACAGGTAAGTCAGGTTTATATTCGTAAAAACCAAGGATAACAAACTTACAAATGTTGCTTAGTTTGAGGGTGGGGTTGATTTTCTTTACAAGTTTGAATACAAATTTCCACAGTTTACTTACAGGGGTACAATTGAAAAAGGCATGAAATGAAGTTTCATCATAGGAATTGCATCTTTGACATGCAGGAGTTTGGACAATCCTATGTCTATATAGTCTTTCGTAGGTAGGGAGGCAAAGTTGAAGGAACTTCCACTGAATGTTGGCAGATTTTCTGTCATGATTTCTTTTGAATAAAGTTTTAAAGAGTCTTGGCCAGTTTTTTTTTCCCAAAAAACCCTAAATTTCTGAAGAACAACATTTTGATCTTCAAGATGAGCATATTGTAAATTGCTTTGCAATTTAGAGATGAAAATAAAACATATTCATCTTTGGTATTTTTTATATAAAAGTCATCAGATAAACTTCTTTCATTGCTGCACTCAATTGTTATTTTTTCTTTCCATTCAGGGGGTAAACGTGATTTTAATTTGGAGTAGAAACTGTCTGAGATTAATTCATGCAGGGCATTGGAAGGTAAGAATCCAGTTGTAAATTCATAAGAAATATCTCTTATTGTGGTAATCTTAGCTTGTATCCAAGCATTACTGGCATCAACATATGTGAAATAGTTGTCGAATAAAGGTTCATTGTAACTTCCTTCAATATCTGTGGGTTTAAGTCTAAGGTCTGAAAAATTTGCTGCAAAACATTTTATAACATCTCGATAAAACTGTGGGACATTTTTCATTTCGATTGGACGTAAGTAACATTTGAATATTTTGGCACCAATGTTAAAGTTCTTATACTTATCAAAGTTCAAGGCGAACAGTGCTTTCCATTTAGACTGATTGTCATTTTGAAGATATTTTGAAATCCAAGATAATTTAATGGCATCAGCTTTCTTTTCAATATCAATAATATTGAACCCTCCTAATTCGTATGGAAGTCTTGCTTGCGTACGTTTAAAAGGATCTTTTTTATTCTGATAAATGAACTTCCACAGTTTATCATTGATTTTTTTGAGAGCCCATTCGGGAAGGGGATATATGGCTGCAGTGTACCAGAAAACCGAGCTGGCGAGCTGGTTTGCAACCACAGCCCTCCCCCTCAAGGAAAGATCACGAGAAGTCCAAAGGTCTAAAGTTTTACAGAATTTATTTATGCGAGGATCCCAGGTTTCTTTTTCTTTCAAAATAGGGCCATGAAAAACACCAAGGATTTTCAATGCTTCCCTGCCCCATTTTAAATTATATGGATTATCTGATCTGTTTTTATATTTTCCAAGCCAAATTCCATTACTTTTTCCTTTGTTTATTTTAGCTCCTGATGCCATTTCAAAATCTTGGACACAATCAAAAGTTGATTTGATGGACTGTTCACCTTGCAAGATGATTGTGGTGTCATCAGCATATTGGGTAATTTTAAATTCAATATTTTTAATGGTAATACCAGTAATGTCTTGGTTTTTTCTGATGGAGATTGCAAAAATTTCGGAAACTAGGACATATAATAAGGGGGATAGGGGACATCCCTGTCTCACTCCCCTGCCAAGGGTGAATGGGGCAGAGATGTACCCATTTACTTTCACACGACTACTAATATTATGATACAAAGTTTTAATATATGAAATGAATTGTGGCCCAAAACCAAAGCTTTCTAGGGTTTTGAAATGGAAATTCCAGTTTACACGGTCAAAGGCTTTCATTTGATCTAAAGATAGAAGGGCTGCTGGGAGATTTTCATTTTCAGCATAGTAAAGGAGATCTCTTAATATATGGCCGTTTGACAAAATTGATCTATTTGGGACACTGCATGTTTGATCTTCAGAAACAATGCTTGATAATACATCTCGTAAACGATTGGCAAGAGTTTTTGCAATTATCTTGTAGTCAACATTGAGAAGACAAATTGGTCTCCAATTGCCTAGATCACTTTTGTCACCTTTCTTGTAAAGTGTTGAAATTAAGCTTACACGCTGAGAGTGAGAAAGTTGTTGTAATTCAAAGCAGGTGTTAGCAACCCTTGTAAAATGCTCCCCAATGATATTCCAGAAGGTTTTATAAAACTCTACTGGAATACCATCAAGGCCTGGTGTTTTATTATTTTTCATCTTAGAAAGTGCTGTGTATAATTCATCTTTACTTAGTTGGCCCTCACAAGAATCTCTGTCAAAGTCGCAAAGTTTGTTTTCTACTTTTGAGAGTAGTTCATTTTGTTTAGAGGCGTCTGTCGGTTCATTTGCAAACAAGTCAGAGTAAAATATTTTGACAGTTTCAAGCATATCTTTTGGATTGTGAACTATTGTTCCTGTTTTTGTCTTAACAGATTTCATAACTTGTGCAGCTTGACGTTTTTTCTCTAAATTGCAAAAATATTTGGTGACCCTTTCACCCTCTTCTGTCCAGCGTGCTTTTGCTTTGACTTTTAAATTGAATGCTTCGTTTGTTTCAAGGCATTTTATTTCTTTGGTCTTTGAATGACTGTCATTTTATTTCTTTGGTCTTTGAATGACTGTCTGTCTGTCTGTTCTGCTTTTTTCGTTGCATTGCGCAATTGTTTATAAAGTTTTGACTTTTTCTTTTTGCGTTCAATTGATAGTTTTATACAATATTGTTTAGTAATAGTTGCTATTTGTTTTTTAGCCTTATCCCACCAATCAAGTGGATTACGAAAATCGTCAAATATGGAAATCCAAAACTGGAGAAATCCTGACATTGCAAGTTGATAATCTTCTTGTTGTAAGATGGACGTATTCATTTTCCATGATCCCTTTCCCCTCTTTATCTTATCAAAATCAAAAACCAGTAAAAGTTTTTGATGATCAGAGTGGGGAAAGGGAACAATTTTACATTTTGTAAAGTAATTCAATGTAGCTTTTGAGGTATAGAATCTGTCAAGTCTGCTGTATGTTCCAACTGGGCTTTTGTATGTATATTGCTTTTCATCAGGGTGAAAGGTTCTCCAAATATCTTGTAAATCATTTTCATTAATTGTCTCAATAAGAGGATTTTTTGATCTGTCAATGTATGTTATGTCTCTACTTCTGTCTAGGTTAGTATCAAGAACTGTGTTGAAATACCACCATAAATAATAAATTCAACATCTGGATAATGTTGGATTTTAGTCTGAATTTCAGAAAATTTATCCTTTCTTTTCTGTGTTTTATTACCTCCTGCAGGAGCATATACATTTATCAATAGAAAGCGGTGATCGTCATAGGTCAAGTCAGTAAAAATGTAGTTTCCTTCTTGGCAAATGTCATTAGAATGTAGGGTTGCATTGAAATTTTCAGAAATGAGGGTGCTAACACCTGCAAAATTATTGGGAGAAATTGAGTGTATTTTTATTCCTTTCCACCTATCATCAGAAATAATGGAGTTTTTTGTGTTATGATTTAAATGTGTTTCCTGCAAAAGTACAATACTTGGCTTATCATTCTTTAAATTGTGGAAAATTGCGTCTGCCTTATTGTTGTCATTTAGACCATTAACATTTATACTAACTATAGATGGCATATTCAGCTAGGTTTTGGGACACAATTCAATTCAGGTTAACTAATCTGTTATGCCCAAATCCAATTATAAAGTAAAAATATAAAGCAAATAGTGATTGATGGTGTGATAGTATGAAATTAGTTTTTGTGTTTCTTCTTCTTCGTCTGTACTTTTTCTATGGATGTGCTCTTGGACCTCGTCTTCTGGGATGATGATGATGATGAAAGTGGTCTTTTGTGTTGCGTAGACATGGATGTGGTGTTTGGAGATGGTGCTGGTTGACTAAATGAGAATACTGATGTTATAACTGGGGATGTGACTTGCGTGGTTGAGTGTGAATAATTGAAAAGTGTTTGTGCAATTGATTGTGTGATTAATGGTGAACTAGGTGACATTTGTGTAGATGGAGTGAAATGTTGCTGTTGTTGTTCATTTGATGTGGTAATGACAGGTGAGTTGGCTGAAGGTGATATAGGATTGGCTTGGGTGGAATTTGAGATTGTTGGTTGAGATTGCAGGTGGAGTTGTGACATGTTTGGAAGGATGGATTGTGATTGAGACTGTTGGGTAGCCTGTGGAGATGCTGGAGAGGTTGGGATGATTTGAGTGTCTTGTGCTGATAATAGTGGCTGAATGGGTGGAGATGTTGTTGTTTGGGAAATGAGTGGAGGGCCCTCAGCCTCACTACTACTGTTTCCGTCAAACTGTGTTTGGTCATTGTCCCGGTCATCTGTCTTGCTCTCATTCTCACTATGTTGTTGTTGTTGTTGCCTGTTGGAGGGCCTAAGCCTATACTTAGGCCCTGCAGGTCGGTCCTGCAGTTCAGTCTCTGTCTCACTCTCACTCAGCCATTGTTCCTGTTGCTGTGATGTGTGGAAGGACCTAAGACGGCTCCTAGGCAAAGGCCTATCAAGTTCGCTGTCATAGTCCGACAGTATTACTGTACTACCGTCAAAGTTGTCGTGGTCACTGTTGGTGTCACTGTCCATGTCACTGTCCGATGTTTGTCTGCGTACTGTATTGCGAGTCATAGGTCTTTCACCGTTTTGTCGAATTTCACAGTCGTTGTAATTGTGTCCATCGTCACCACAGTAGTAGCAAAGCTTTAGGCCCCTGAGGTTGCAGTTGATTGTGAGATGGAATGTGGAGTTACAGTGCATGCAGATGGGTTGACGTCCTCTGTATGAAATGAGAATTTTTTGGCCGGAAATGATGATGAATGGTGGTAGTGGATTTTCAGGATTTGGATATATGGTACACAGACGTTTTCCAGTTGAGATGGTGGGGAATTCTTGATACTTTTGGTTCCAAATGTTTAAGATTATTCCATGAGGTGCAAGTTCTTCTAGGATTGCTGTGTTGGGAATGTCCGGTGAAGCAAATGGGATTGTAATAAGGGTGGGTCTTTGGCGAATGGGCTGGATTGGCAATGGGTGTTCAGGTTGGGATGGCAGAAGGATGGTTTTGGACAAGAGGACGTCAACTAATTGTGAAGATGATAAAATGGCATTCCAGTTTTGGTGACCTTGTCGTGATGGCATTCTTTGCAAGTGAGTAATGGCGCAGGGATCATTTAGAGATATATGGAGGGTCATTATGATTTCGTTATGGGTAGTGGTAGGCTTGGTATAAAATTTGATTCCTCTGTAAGCTAGACCTTGTGTATTCGTGTTTTGGTTCCTCATTTTCAATTTATCGGCGAAAGAATTACCTGGGTTATTGATTTCCTGATTTGGTTCCAGACAAGTTTCTTCATCTGCATGTGGTTCTTTCCTCTGAGCATGCGTGGGTCTTGGAGAATTTTGCGGTTGCGCTTGATCTTCCTGTTCAACAATATCACTCCAGCTTCTATTTTTCATTGAATGATCTGCAGCACGATCTTCTGTGGCACTATTACCTGACAGGTCCATGCTTAGGCACTTCTTCCCCGTCAGGTAAGTATGCAGCATTTTTCTTCCAGAGGGAGCGTCGTTCAGGAACTTCTCGTTTCAAATGTGGTACATCGGCAACAGACCACAAGTGAAAGGGTGGCACTTCCATTCTGTTGACATCGGCAAAGGATGAGAACAGATTTGGTAAGACTCGTTGTGGTTGGAACTTTCGGCACTCATGCTATGCGATGGTGAAAGGTCGCATAAATAAGGCAAAACAAATGCTGTTTCATGTATAATAATTTTTGATGCAGTGCAATGTGAGAGATGGATGGCTAAGACATCGGCAAGACGATGACGACGGAAAGAGATGTGGCGATGAAGAAGGTTTTTCTGTGTTGCTTGTTTTACACTTCAAGATGAGGGGGTGGGCCATCCATGGCAGCACTGCAATACCAGGACAACCCGTGTCCGGGGTGAAGCAAGCTTCAGACCCACGGACCAATTCCGAAAATCAGTTTAATATTTGAGCACCCTTGGGTATCAGATATTAAGCTGATAAGAACAGATACTGCATTTGATCTTAGCCAAAAGGCCGAGAAGCAATAGCAAACTAGTCTTCGCTTCAGGCCGCGTCTCCACATGTGTGGCAATCACAAGTGGGTGCAGGACAGCGACACGGGACTGCCAGTCTGTGTGCAATACCTGGCTGGCTACGTCAGTTGAAAAGAAGGACTGGAATTGCAAGAAGTCAAGCCTACAACACCAGGTGCTCCCAGGCAGTCACCCATCCAGGTATTGACCTGGCCCGACCATACTTGACTGGGGTGATCAGACAAGAACTGGTATATTCATGGTGGTATGGTCATAGGCTAAGGCTAAGGGGCCAAATGTGCATGACACTACAGGCTCGAGAGGTACACATGCACATGCACATGCAAATGCACGTGTACCGTTTGATCGATGTGAAGTGGATGGGTGTAGATGTTGGTGATGGTGTGCAGTGCTGCCGAGGTTGTGTGGTGAGGAGAGGACTCTGTGCAGTTGGAGCAGCAGGCGTGGCATTCACTGACACCATTAATGAAAATGACTTACAAGATATTTGGAGAACCTTTCACCCTGCTGACAAACAATTTACCTATAAAAGTCCTATTGGAACATACAGCAGACTAGATAGGTTTTACACATCAAAAGTTACAATGCATTTCTTTACAAAGTGTGAAATTGTTCCCTTTCCTCACTCTGATCATCAAAAACTATTACTGGTTTTTGATTTTGATAAAATCAAGTGAGGAAAGGGATCATGGAAAATGAATATGTCCATCTTACAACAAGAAGAATATACACTTGCAATGTCAGAATTTCTTCAGTTCTGGATTTCAATATTTCATACGTTTCATAATCCACTTGACTGGTGGGACAAAGCTGAAAAACAAATAGCAAAAATAACTAAACAATATTGCATAAAACTATCAATTGAATGCAAAAAAAAGTCAAAACTTTATAAACAATTGCACAATGCAACCAAAAAAGCCAAACAGACAGACAGACAAAAATAGGTTTTGTCAATTGGCCAAGACTCTTCAAAACTTTATTTAAAAGATATCATGACAGAAAATCTGCCAACATTCAGTCGAAGTTTCTTCAACTTTGCCTCCCTACCTATGAAAGATTATATAGACATTGGATTGTTCAAACCTCCACCTGTCAAAGATGTAATTCCTATGATGAAACTTCACTTATTGTGAAAGCCATTTTCCAATCCAAGTTGCAAAACGATGCTCTAACCTTCAGTTATATATTTGACAGTAGGGTAGTTGTGGTCTCCTTTTATATCTGACACATGAAAATAAAGGTGTAAAAACTATTCCATGCGTCACTATGCAAGATTGATTATTATTTCTATATATATAATTATCTATTTCACAATTCTATTTGAAATTACACCATTTTTTTTTATTTCGAAACTATTTGTGAAATGTCACAATATCACTATTCAAGACACGCCGCAACAAAGCCCATTCAATGGTTTTCTTCATATCATAAGATCCTGATTTCTTTTTTTATGAGAATCCATAATTTTCCTGTTGTCATTCATGAATATAGATGATATGATAGAGATGATACTTATAAGGTTATATGATGAGTGTGTGAAGAATAGTAAATTTTCTTATCTTTTCTTTAACTTTTCGCTTGAACTGGTAGTAGATCTTTCCTCCAATTGACAAAAATTTAAAATCGGCCTCAGATATACTATAAAGATTCCGAAGAAATAGGAAAATTGTTAGTTTTTATAAATGTTTTTATTTAAAATGAGATTCGCATCAGAGAAGCTTTTGAAGTAGTTTGTATCAGAACTTATATGGTATTATATATATAAGAGGCTGCTTTACAAAAGCATTTCAAAACTGAAAAACGTCAAGTGAAACTGATCAAAGATCTGGCTGAACGTATTTTGGGGAGGAATTTTCGCTGAACCTCGAAAAACTCAATGATTTCTTTAGAAATTTTGCGACTCCAACCATTCCGCATACTGAACCTCGGAACTCACGCCCTCCTTCAAAATTGTGAACATGGATATTCTTCTGGTATACCTCTGTACCCTAGACCTTATACGCCATATTTTCACATTCAAAAAGTTTCAACTTTAAAAACTGAGTTTGACTGTATGTTTGCTGTTGGCCCCATTTGGCCATTTCGGTATACTGGATGTGGGATACTAAAAAATTAAAGGACGTGATATGATTAAAAACTAATAAGTATAGTGATATAAGATAATGGTTGTGATTGCTGGAATAAATTAGGAATTTTTTTAGATAGAATAAGTTACATTTGAGAGAAATTGTTGGCAGTATGGGATATTCGTACCCTGGTAGGATATTTCACATCCGCCGCTCTAGTTCAATAGGTGTTTTGGCAATTTGTGCAAAGCTAGGTGTCTGATGAAAAAACCTAACCTCGTCAAGAATGCAAGACGAAAATTCCAAAATCCCTGTTTCCTTTACAGATAGGGCTTTTGTTAACATTAACACCCTATACACAATTAAAAAATACACCTATTGGTGTATCTAAAAATGAAAAGCACTATCTTTCTGATATTTTCAAGCAATAAAAGACTGTTTTGCATAGAAAATAGGAAGTCTGCAATGTGCTCCAGTGTCTATCCTGAAGCACCACTTTTATCGGCTTCTTCTGCTTAACTTCGTTCTCTATTGCGATTGCCCTTTCTTTACTCCTAGCCACCCACTTGTCGTGCCATCCGTCCAACGTTCCTGCCATTCAAACTTGTCCTATACAGAATTGGTTCAAGGACGGTCCTTGTGTCGTAAAGAAAAGCAAAGGTATAAGAAATGGTGAACTGACAGACCGTTGAACTACACAGACACTCTAAGATGACCCATAAGGATGCTTCTGCCTCTAAAAAGGAGTTTTCATGTGATGATAGACATGCTAGTACCTTAATGATAAGAAAAAATACAATTTTGGTGATTTTCAATGTTGATGACGTCATATCTAAAAATAGCGATGTTGATGAAAATAAATAAAATATACATGAATCGATAGCACCTTGTCTGCTGAGTCTGAAAATGCATGCATTATTCATATCAAAACGCAATTGAGGCATGTAAACACAGATTTAAAGCAAAAATTGTGCGCTTTATGACATCATCAAATTAGCGTACTTCCGGTCAAAATCAAAAGTGTCCCATCTTTGATTTGAAATCTCCAGGGTCGATTTGGTATATTTCAGCAATAAAATTCGAGGTTAGGTTGAAATTTAGTTTTTCACATAGAATTCCCTGCCTAGTCTATCATCTCATTTTTTCACATTATCTTAAAAAGACAATACTTAAAACATCTTCTATCTGATATTCGCTTTTCAAACCACAATGTTGTAGCGTTTTTTCACTTTGTATTTGCGGATTGGGTTTAAAGATAGCCATCCTTTCGAAATGCATATTTCTTTTTCTGAGAAAAATGGCTCCTGGCCCAACAAATTTTAGTTCTAAAAGATTCTGAACCGTTTCTTAATTTGATGGAAATAAGTTGCAGTAAAAACGATAAAAAACTTTCAACACACTATTGCCAACAGGCGCAAGAAATCGCACTGAGTTAGTCACGCTGGTGCGAGAAATCGCACGGTTACAGATTGCCTGAGAACTAATTCTTACCTCCACAAATGTGAATTCAGTAAGTTGGAAAACAGACAGAAAAATTTCTAAAGTTGCTCAACTCCTTCCTCATAGTTTCTTAACTTTGTGGGTGTCTATAGTACTAGGTTTCTTATAAACGGGTTTATTTTTATAAGAACCGGTTTATTTTAAGAAATACGTCCATGTCTAATTCGAGTTGGTTTTCCACCACAAGGAACAGCCTTCATCTTACTACAGAAGAAAAGTAATTTTGATGCTGAATGTGGTGTTTTTATGAAGCGTAGGCCATAAAGGTTTTTTTTAATTTTATTGGAATTTCATAAATGTTTTTAGATCTTGATTATGTTCTTTTTGTTTTGCTTTACTTTGTGTTATATCATAAAGAACAAAGAGGAAATGAATCAAACTGGGCTTTATTAACCACGGTATCCTATGACAGGGTTCATGATACCAGGTATCCTATGACAGGGTAAATTTGACCGCACCTGTGGAAGAAAAGTCGTGAGCTGCAGAGGAGCAAAATGACACTTCAAGAGGAGCAAGGCGCAGCCTGAGGAGGAAAGGGCACGGCCCGAGGAGGAAAAGGCGCGGCCTGAGGAGGAAGAGGCGAGGTCTGAGGAGAGCCTCTGATTGGAGGAGATCGTATGTGAACACAGGAGAACAAGACTGAACAATTTTGTTAATGGTGGCCAAAAGAGTCTGCAAATTGACCGCCAAAAACAACACATCAGATGTTGAGTTTGAGTGTCTATCTAGGCCTAAACTTGAGAACAGAATGGAGTTGTTGGCTTTTTGGGTAATATATCTTTCTATGTTTAGTCTGTAACGGTTAAACTTTTGGCAATCACTTATTCATATTGAATTTTCATTTAAAGAAGTGCAAGAGAGTTGCGTGTTAAGTAGGCCTAGTGAGGTACCTAGAAGCGCAGTTGCCCATGCGAGTTGAGAAAATCTAGCCCTAATAAGCTAACCAATTTTTGCAATTGAGAATTTTTTTCAATTTAGTTTTTCATGTTGCAGTAATTTTTTCATCATTCTGACACAATCAAAAATTGAGTTTGTGGCCCTTCAGCCCTTTGTATTGTCATGCTTGCCTATCCTTGGTATCTGTTACTGTAATGCAGTCTGTATATACCCCTACTACATTGAGTTTGTTCTCATATTATAGAGGTTTCCAGTTTTACATTTCAAAGACAAATTTTGTAATAAAAAGGTTGTTTCTGCAATAGGCCATATCATAATCAACTTGTTGCTGCAAAAGGGGGCCTCGTGACCTCTTGATGGGCAAGTATGTTACCATATCATATGAGTAACTAGCCCTTGCCCTGGCCACCTTGTGTGGCCTTTTCTTGGTTTCTTGGGTTCAAGTATCTGCTCACCCAGGTAACAACATTTCTACTGAAAATCAGCAACCCCCAAAATTGCCCAAGAGGCTGCTACATTGTTGTTTATTATGCTGCAGAACAAAAGCAGACACAAATTTTCATATCTTTCAGTAACCTTTGATCTTAGTTGAGGCTCTAGTTCCTTAGTTTTTTTTCAAAATGAGGCTAAAAGTTCCTTAACTGTTCCTTATGATCCAATAATTTTGAACAGTAATTTTACTGCAAATATGCTTCATTTTCCTAATTTGAAGATAATGGAGTTTTCGGGAAGTACAATGGGAAATAGGTTGTTATATAGGCTATGTTGGTTAGTTGAATAACACATCTTGTTCTTGAAAAAAGTCACTCTTAGTTTATTATGTCAGACTTAGAAGTTCCTTATTTTTTGGGAATTTTCAACCTCCAGTTCCTTATAAAGGTGCTCCTCTTAAAAGAAATTGTGCAGTGGGAGAATGATTATTCTCAACTTCTCAGTAATATTGTTGTAACTTGGATGAGAAAACCAAGCAATCCAACCCAAGTGAACAACATTAGGGACTTTCTAGAAAAGAAATTATGACAAAAAACACGATAGACTTGCAAGCATACTTATTTAATAAGCAGAATATAGTATACTAGCCCTAGTATACTAGTCGGGCTTTTGCGCTCCGCGGGTCACTTTGGACCCCCGCCTTGGAGCGGTTGTTTATGAAGAGGGTCATTCTAAATAACAAATCAGTTTGATAAGAGGACACGATCACTGCTAGAAAAGTATGAGACAAAACTGTTTCAGTGGTGTGTTATGTTGCCTTTAGCGTAGAAGAAAGCTGCAATGTTATTGTTATACGATGTGACGTGAATGAGATTTTCATAGTATGCACGGGAAATTAGTATAGTTTGATTGTATACAATGGTTTGGGAAAGTATTTCATCACTGGGTATTGCATGAACGGTTTGAAGCTTTTAGACTGGTTAGTCTTAACTTAGCTTCAGTGACTGTCTGCATGAATGGCTTAGTCTTGAAGTGGAAAGAAGCTTTAGCGTTTACTTTGCTTTAAGTGGAGAAGCATGTTGGTGTCTGTGAATCATTCACGGGGGCAGTCCGTTAACGTTCTATACATGGCAGGAAAAAGGCACTGTTAGTGGCCGTAACGATACTACTTTTTACGTTGAGAGACTTTAGTATTGAAGGGAGATTAGTGACAATGAGGTAACATGGCAGCGGTAAATTGGTGACTGAGAGCGAAATTTTTGAAAACGGTATCCAGAGTGGAATGTATCTCATTCTATTATAGCATTAAATAATACTGGGAACATCGAACGATTGTAACATTGATGTGATTTAAATGAAGTAAAATGTTTGATTGTTCTTAAATTTCCCACCCCCATTTATGGGGTTTTGGAGAAAATCATAGCAATTTTTAGAGAATTTCAGGGCCAAAAACCGACCTATATGGGCTGTACGGGTGCCCAATTTATATGAAGTACCCCACCGGGGTTGCTCAGCCCTTTTGACACGGTACGAATTGCTTGTTCTTTTGGATGCAAAACGCGAGAACCCACAGTTGTTGTTGTGCAGCATGTTTTTGGTTTTTGTCCTCAGTTGTTATAAAGTTCAGTTGCTCGGACCTACTCCTTAGTCAAGTAATTGTTGCTGCTGATATTGTCGGGTGCGATCTTTTTCCTATTCCTCACTCCTATTCCTCGATACTGGGGTTGTAGATCTATGTTTTGTGAGCAGTGCCAGGTGATGAAAACAACATGTCAACCTCCCGTGCTGTCTAATTCCTTGTGGAAAATGTAAATACTCGAACCAAAAGTGTTTTTTCAGCGACATTCGTGCAAATGGAAATTGTTAATATAGATGAAATGTCATGGATAAGTTACAGAACGAAAATATTGTATAATAACTTGAAAGTAATTATCAAAGTATAACTTAGCAGTAATTCTCAAAATAAACTTTTAGACTTTAGTCTGCCATACATTCAAGATGTTCGGCTGACTTTAAGAAAAGAAATCTGTACAAATCTTGCTCCAATCACGGGATTCTCATTGATTTATTCTGTCAATTTTATTTTACTGGAGGAAATAAATTAGACTGACAGATATAGGAAATGGAATTATTTTTTGTGTTCTAAACGGGCTGAAAATTTAGGAAGCAAATAAATTTAGTATTCTAAACTTGACTTTCCTTTTTACAGAAATGTTTGTCAATAAAATAAAAGAAATAAACAAAAAATGAAAAGCAACCATACTCTCATGAGGGGAATCGATCCCCTGACCTCATTGTTTCCAAACAGTTGGACAAACACGCCGCGGTAATCAAAGTGTCGAGGTGTGAAGAAAAAGGGATTAATCCCGGAGCGAACACCTCGTTCTTTTGTTTTCGGTGGCACCAGACTGCCCAGATCAAAGAAGAGTTAGCCCCAATTACCCCAGAAACGATAGCAGAAACAGGAAAATCAAGGTGCCATAGCAAAACTACCCCATGGGCAGCAGGGGAAGGTGCAAGAGCGAGCACTGGATCTTGAGGACCCTAGGAGGTTGAACTCTCACAAAATCGGTCTCCATGACTACTCCCGCTTTAGTATATAAGACTAGCTCTTGCCCGTATAAGACCACCGCCTCATGAGGACCACCGCCTCTGATGAACTTACGCCAAAGGTGCATCGCCTTGGTGAAACAGTTTTGAGAAAATGTATGATTATACCTGTATTTCCTATGTACCTGTATTTCCTGTGTTTTGTTTATGCATTGAAGGGCTTGATTTGTATGTCTGAGTTCCAGGTTACATCCCTCTGTCCATGTTTATACCGTGGTGCAAGGTCCTGGTGGTCATTCCATGTGTGGAGAGGTTGAACAGGGAGACAGAAAGCTGAAGAAGAAACTCAACACAAAAACAATATCATAACGTGTGCAGAATTTCAGATTAAGGCTTCACTGTCCCCCAAAGCCATCCTCAAAGAGAAATATGGATGAGGGGTTGCATCGATAAATTTAATGCTGCTTTTTTTGTGGAGAACACTATTTCTCTGTTAGGTATGTAATTGATGTGGATTGGTTTAGTTTATTATTTTAGTCTATGGCAAGAAATAACAGACATGCTGCATAATTGGTACAGCAAAATGTGTTTGTTAAGTTGTTCATGCTTGTAGATTTTCTAGACAGCTTTCTTATGTTATGTTAATATCATATGTATCAGAGGGAATAGAAGATTGGAACTTGGAAGTAATTCATGAAATTTGGTTTTCAGTGATTAGTTGTGTAGTGGGGGTGTATGCAATTTTTTTTCACTTAAATAAAATTTAAATGCAGGAATGAAATCAAAATCCATAGTTATTGGTTTGGAAATTGTGGACAACCAGGGGATTGAGCATCTATTTCTGAGAAGCATATAGTGAGAGGAATATGCTTTCACAAATATAACTGTCATTTATATATTGGGGTCCATGGAGAGATAAGGAAGTTATATTCTGCTTGGAGCCCTATTGTTTAATGGTAGTAGGGCTAATGATTGTGTATGTTAAGGAAAGAGATATATAGTAAGATCATAGCTTCCAGATTGTTGTTAGCATTTGGTTTGTTAAAATAATTTGAAATTGAGGTTTTAATTTTTTAATGTTTAAGATTTATATTGTGGAAACAAAATATATTTTGCATCATATTTTGATATTAGGTTCCAAAGAGGAGTGAGTTATTTATTTGATATGGTTACTGAGAGACTCGAGTTGCGAGAAATAATGTTCCCTTGTTTTGGAGAAGGTGCGTTGTTGGATGCTGAGGATGGCTTTATATTATCTGCTGGAGATCAGTAAAATGTAGCGTTTATACTGATCATGCAGGGGTATCATGGGGTGCTCCCACTCATTGTTGCAGGATTTAAATCTGAAATTGTACACAATAGATATGAAATGGTGGAGAAATCTGAAGAAAGGGAAGAATAGAGGAAGGAGGTACTGTTGTATAACGTTATGGCTTTATGATGGCTAGTGGAATGTGGAGCAGGAGTGTCACCTTTGGGTCAACAATGGTTCCAAGAGAGATTGCCCTGATTGGATGGGCCATCATTGCAGTAACGAGTCACCTTTGGGTCAAGAATGGCTCCAAGAGGGATTGCCCTCATTGGATGGACCATAATTGCAGTAACGTGTCACCTTTGGGTCAATAATGGTTCCAAGAGGGAGTGCCCCAATTGGATGGGCCATTATCGCAGTAACGTGTCACCTTTGGGTCAACAATGGTTCCAACAGGGAGTGCCCTCTTTGGATGGGCCATCATTGCAGTAACGTGCTGCCTGCCGATATTGGTGGTGTCCTGAGACAGTGTGTTTGGAGATGTGATGAAATTAGCAATTTGTATGCTCGGTGATTTTGAATGTGTGAAATGGAAACGGAATACAACAGTATTTATACACTCATTTTGTTTATAAGATATGTTTTTGGTAAACATATAGTTTTGTTTGTGAACTTTAAGGACAACATATTGCAGTTGAATATTTTTGCAGAGTTTTTCAGCTGGTAAATGGCAAATATAGGTGAATTGCAACCAATCAAGTAAATTGCATCAAATAACTTTTCAATCATGGCTGAGAACTGAGTATTGTGTTTTGAAATAGAATTATTGATATTTGGCACATTGCTGCTTGAGTAGAGTACTTTGTTGGGATTATTATAAGAAAATTATTGTAAATTTTTTTAGGATTTTTTTTGAAAATAAACATTTGGAAAAGCATCAGTTAAATCATATGCTGAATATACGAAAGGCTAAATGTATATAGGAGTTGTAGCCAATATCTTATAAACAATAAGTGTAATGTAGTTGAAATTGTTGAAAGTGAAGAATGTGTAGTTGAGATAGTTATTGGAGAACTTCAGGATAGACAATGTTTTTTGTATACTCACCATCTTGTGTGACGATTTTGATGCCAGCAAATGATGTTGCACGTGAGAAGGCAACATATAGCTGGCCATGACTGAAAACGTCTTGTGGTAAATATATGCCAACATTCTCTAATGACTGGCCTTGTGCCTTGTTTATGGTAAGGCAGTATGCTAGACGTACTGGAAACTGGCGCCTAGAAAGCTGGAAAGGCAAGCCAAGATCTTGTGGCTGCAAGGTTATCCTTGGTATTAGGACAGATTGTTCAGCAAAAGAGCTGGCTATTATTTCAGCAACGATGAGGTGATCTTTTAGCTCCCGTACTATGAGACGGGTGCCATTGCAGAGTCCTTTTTTATGACTGAGATTTCTCAGTAGTATAATGGTGGCTCCTATTTTCAGATCAAGTTTGTGGAGTGGCATTCCACTGGGAGTTAGACTGTTAAGAAACTCCATTGGGTAGGCTGCTGCTTCTTGCTCGTCTTCGGTGACAATGTTGTCCATACTGAGGTATGTTCTAGTATCACCTTCTAATTTGTGAAGAACCAGGTCGTTGATGACATGTGAATCTGTGTTCTTTGGTGTGAGGCAGCAGCGGGTTGCCATGTAGTGAGAATCAGCATTTGGTCCTTGTGGATAAACAAAAGCAATCAATTCATCGAGAGAATTGTTTGGTAGCCTTGTTCTTGCAGGAATTTGAATGCGGTCCTGCTCGTCCATGGGTTCCGTTCCATCTCCGATGCGAAGTAAAAGATCAGCAAATTGTTGATATTCTGGATCATTAGCTGCTCTCATGTTTCTCAGGAGATGAAATGTGTGGAAATGCTGCCATAATGGTGATCTTTTTAAGCATATGTTGACAATCTGTTCTCTGCTAGCCCTCTTTTTCACAGGAAGAATTTGTCGGAAGTCTCCACCAAGGAAGATGAATTTGCCTCCGAATGGTAAATCAGATTCTGTGAGATCTCTGCGAAGGATGTCCACAGTTTTCAATGCGTCTGCAGGGATCATTGATGCTTCATCCCATATGAAAAGATCTGTTGTTTTCAAATCATGTGCTCTGTTACTTTGTCGGCTGATGTTGCAGGTAGAGTTAGGTAGCAGAGGTATTGGTATCTGAAATGTGGAATGGGTTGTTGCGCCATTTATCAGCAGTGTGCTTGCAATACCTGAAAGAGAAAAGAAGAAAATAGATGAATAGAGAGAAATTAAGAATGTTGTCTGAGAAATTTAGTTGTGTTGTGCGATAGGGATGTTGTAATTTTTCAAGGCAAACATACCTGAATAAGCAAGACATTTGACTTTGTATTGAATTCCTTGGAGGATGTGTGTTAGCGTATTGTAGAGGAAGGTCTTTCCTGTTCCTCCTGAACCATCGAGATAAAAGCATCGCTCATTTGATTCGGTTGTAATTGCCGCAAGAACTGCATCAACAATGTAAAGCTGATCATCGTTTAGTTGTTGGTGCATTTGTTCACCTTGACGACTCTCTTCTTCAATATTGATTGTTGGTTGTTCATTATGAGGTGGATGGTAGTCAGCTGGAAGCTGAGGCATTTCTGTGAAGTCGGCCAGAGATTTGCCGTGAACACGCAGATTCTTGTCAATGTCGTACAGGCACTGATGGAGTTGTACTTCTGAGAAAGGGATATCTTGTTCATGCATGCGTTGCCTATCAGCATACAGGTAGTCTTCTGACATGCTTTCTTGAAAGTCTTCAAACAATTGTGCTGGATTTGATGGTGTGTTGAAAACCATTAGTGTTGCAAACAGCAAACGCATCTGATTTGGCATCTGAAGCAAGCTTGCTTCTTGAAGACAGCTGATCAGCTCTCTGTCGTCTTCTAAGAGACCCAAGGCTCTGGCAGCATCCCTAAATGTAGGGCAAACTTGGCCATTGATGGTTCGCAGGGCTTCAAATGAGGTAGCACCAGGAACATGAAGCAACAATAACCTTAATGCAAATCTTTGAGGATCCGAAGGCTGTACTTGGTACATTCTACCAATGACCTTTTGTTCATATCGTCTTTTATTCCACGTTTTTGATTGCCTATTGAAGGTATAGTGCTGCGGAATATCATGGTAGAGATATTGGTGTGCTGCCTCATCTGTGCAATTGAGTTGAAACCATGCTGTTAGTGTTGAGTCTGGGTTGACATCAAGAACTCTATCTTCTCGACCTTCTTTGAAATAGATCTGCTGTTGCATGGGAAGATGAACAGCCAAACGGACGATGGTATGGCTTAGGTCATGCAGCTTGTAATGCACTATTCTGAAGACAGCTTGATGGGGTCCGACATATCTTGCATTGAGATACTCTAGTATTTCATCGTGATTGATGACACCTTCTCGTATCTCCAAATGTGCAGAGTCGTAACCCTTGTGAATGTATTTGAACAGGTATTTGACAGACCTGATGCTTGTGCATGATTCAACATTTGAGTGACAATCGTACTTTTGGAGAATGTATGCATTGTATGGAACTACAAATGTATCATCAATTGTGTGACCACCAACAGTTGCTGTGAATTGTCCATGTCTTCTGTATAGAGGATATCCGTTAACCTCGAACACTGTATCTTGATTTATAGGCTTTGGAAAGTTCTTTGTGCATCTGTTGTCTTTCATGCAAACACAATTTGGGTTGAGATTGCCACAGGGTCCATGAATCATGTGTTTCTTGACTTTTGCATAGAGCTCAGGTTGTTGATCTGGATCTGGAATCTCAGCAGATATGAAAGCATCAACATCTTGAGCTGTTCTTGGTTTGTCTTCATCAGCTACGAAAAGAAGCATGTGTGCGTGCGGTAGACCTCTCTTCTGAAACTCTACTGCATAAACATAAGCTATAACTCTGCCAAGCATATGTCTCTTGAGTAGATCGTCTTGAAGCTCATTGAACTTAATGTAGAAGACTCTACTGACAATGTCTGGGCGATCATTTGCAGTTTGATGTTCAAGAAGTTGTTCTGTGATTTCTCGCCATTTTGGATTGGTTGTCATGGTCAAGAAGTAATCTGGTTTTCCATGAGTACGGACTATAGTCATTGCATCTTGGAAATTCTGCTGAATGTTGCGTTGACTTCCTGGAAATGAGGATGGGAGAATGACAATACGTCCAACACTGTGGTTTTCTGCTTCAGCTCGTGCACGAACATGATCCATTAGTCCCTGATACGACTCAGCTCGAAGTTGAGCTTGGTGCGTTTTAATGTAATTGAGATCTTGTCCCTCGATTTTGGTGAATGCATCAACCAAGTATTGTTGAAACAGAAGTGCACCACGGTGAATAGCAGAGAATGTGTCTCTAACTGAAATACGGTATGCATAGAACTGAGACAGTGTTATGCGTTGTCTGTGCCGTGAAGCATTGTTATTTGCATGGCCATCCGTAATCTGTTGCGGAGGTTGGCGCTGTAATGCAGTTGATAGAGGAAGGTCTGGACTCCATCCAAATTCACCATGAAAGAACAGCAGTGGATATGTCATAGGGTCTGCATGCTCTGATATCACATTGATATGTTGGGTACGTCGCTGAGCAGTTGGATAAATTGCTATGTCTCTTTGGGATGGAATTGGAGGTGCCCCTTCTTCTCCAACATAAACAGCTGCAACTTCAGTTGTTGTTGGATTATCATATCTTCGATCTTGCTGAGGCCTGCTTGTGATAACCATTCGCACTGGGCGCATGACTTCATTGGCATCATCTGAATGTTGCTGTTCTTCTCGAAGAACATCCCCCATGTGTCTGTAGCTTTGTGCGTATCTATTGAGAGCATTGAGTTCATCTAACAGGGTGCGGAGAATTATAGGATTGAGCTCTTGGTTGTGAGGGTTTGCCATTCTTTCAGCTAGAGCTTGGCTTGTATCTATAATATAGAGCTGGGAAAACTGGCGTTGTTGACCTTGCTCTGGCTCTGCAGGACCTGTCAGATGGTATGCTTGTCCATGAATAGTTATAACTTTTGGACCCCTCCCTGCATGTGCGTCCAAATTAGCATTCCAGGACGCCATTGCCAATGCTGAGTTGTAAGTTCGTATGTGTTTCTTGAAATTAGTCGAATAATTGGAGTTGCCAGAGAAAAGGTCCATGATTTCTTGTGATGGAGGGGCAATAGCAGGCAATGATACTTTGCCATCTTGACAGCACCTTGTGTATTTGTTTCTTGTTGTTGCCTCTTGGGGGAAGTATTTTGCATGGCATTTATCACATTCTTGGTCCATGAGACCAATGTAATGCTGCTGTTCGTTTGCCAGGACAGGAGGGTCGATGGGCAGTTGTTGAACGTCAGCTTGAGCTGCTTCAGGCTCCCGGTGTTGTTGTTCAATATTTAAAGGGACAGGTATTCTTGCCGGCTGTTCAAAATACTGTTGCTCCTGCTGTTGAATCTCATCTTGGTTGTTTTCAGCTTGTTGCAGTTGATGTTGTTGTCTGCGAGCAGCTGTCCTCAATGCATGTGAGCGTCTCTCTCTCCGACCTGTGAGGGTTCGTCTACGACCTCGAGGCATCTTGGCTAGATAATTTGAAAAGTCTCGATTGAAATGCTGCAAAACGCGCAAGCTACCCAAAAAAGAGGCCGAAATATCTCAAAAAGTGTGAAACTTAGGGTAATGAAACTATGTAAACATGACCCTTTCTTATTAAGAATGTGTTAATTGGTTACATGACCTGCTATCCAGAAACGAAATGGGAAGTCTTTAGAAATGACGACGTTATAAGTAGATGAAATTTAGCCGATACTCCTGATAAATTTTCTTATTCAGTTGAAACAATGAGATTTTGTCAATGATGATTGTTTTACACTGTTTACAAATTATCTTGAAAGTTGAAACAGGAAACAGATGTAAAGAATTTTCTAGAGATGTGAAAATTTCAATGAAATGAGATACGGTGCTCTTGTACTCTAATTTTCCCCTTGAATGAGCACCCTGACATCCCCTGGAAAAAGGGCCCCATAAGTAAGAGTTGGAGAATAAGAAAAAAGAGTAATCCTTGTACACAGTGTGCTTCTCGTACTCTACCCTTGTTTCGTACTCTACCCTTGTTCTGAAAATGTTCTTATATTATTACCATTTGTGAATCAGCGTGCTCTTATAAACTTTTTACTTATAAAAAAAACTGTGTAGTTGATAACCAATTTATTAGCTAAATATTGTTGAAGTAAATGGTATAACGTAAATGAACTTACTGAAGAATGGAATGCGAATTATAATCCACAGAGGAGGCGACGTTGAACACGTTTTGGTAAATGGCTGTAAATAACAGAGAAGATATGATAAATAGTGGGTCAGTTGAAACTGGAAGTGAAATGAGATTAGCTGAAGGTTACAGTGATATGATTATACAGTTTGAAAGATTCTTTGAGGGGGCAAAATTGGGCAACCTACTTTGAAAGCACTGGATGAGCCTAAGAAGCTTGACATTTGAGGAATCTACATTTTGCCAAACAAATTGCACTGCACTTTATTTCATATCCATCAATAAATGTTATTTGAAATGTTGATGCGGTTTGTAGAAGGCATTCAGACACGTTGCTGAATTCTAATAAATCTCCTACAGTAAAACACAAGAGTAGCCACTTACCAATTGAGTGTGGTTATGGATGGGATGGAGAGAAGAGTCACTTGAGCCTGCGTAGCAGCCCTGAATGAAAACAAAGAGAATTGAAATTTGAATGCAAATATATAGGTTTGTGATAAGAATACCTGATGGTCAAATGCACACAAACCATGTAAGAAATGGGTTAAGATAAAGATGAAGCAAGTATGAAATGCAATAGAAAAGGAAATAGTTAATTGAAATAGAAAATAATAGTATAAAATATAAATCGGCCTCTTGACATATGATAGTGTAGGCCTACAAATCCTGTGAACAATTTGTTCCGGTGAAAGCAGGCAGGAATGAATACTGATTCTGCAAAAGACAGATTTAACAGAATTAAGATGGAAGGCAATAAGGTTGAAATGTGTTAAATGAAATGAATCATTTATTAACTCTTGTTTACCACCGGGACTTATAAGTCTTGGCATGGGAGAAGAGCTGTGAAAAATTTCATTTAATTATGACTTCCTCCCAGCTTTTCTTTTTCATTAAAAAATTTTGGCCCAATTATAAAGTCGAAAAGTGTTATTTTTCTGGAAGTAAACAACATAGTGAGGAAAGTAAGTACACTACTGTTCGAAAAGTTTAAACGGTAGCTTAAAAATGGCCACCAACAGCGGCCAAGGGCGTAATGTAAGAAATTTTCATTTTAAAAGACAGAGGCCATGCGGCTATTATCTTGCTAAATTTCGGCGGGAAAATGTTCGTCACTGCACTCGCCATCATTTTAAATCGAAAGGAGAAGATTATTTTGATGGTATAATAGAAAAATACACAAAAACTGAGAAGCTTTGCGTTCAAAAAGCAAGGAAAAGATTTTTAGGACTACTGATCTGAAATTATGGGAAAGAGAGGGGTTTCGTTACTCCAAGATGGAAAATTTTGCAGTTATTTGAAGCCCAGTTGTTTAAGCTTTTCCGTTGTAGTAAAAGTTTTCCTGAAATATCGATTTTTACAAAGGTAATCAGGGTTAAAGTTTTCTAAACATTTTTCTAAACATTCTTTCAAAACTTTTCGAACGGTAGTGTACTTTTTCTGCAGCATTTTGAGTTCACTTTCATTTTATGATATGAAATAATGGCAAGAGTTAAGGTGGTAGCCATTATGAAGCCTAGGGCTTTTTGGAAAAAAAATCATAACAAATCGCTCCTTCCCCCCTGAACGTCCGCCACTGAATATAAATGAGGCTATATATATAATATATATAATATATATATTATATATATATAAATATATATATAATATATATATAATATATAATATATATCCCCTTGTCATTTTATAAATTAAACGGCAATACATAAACGGACATACCTTCGCTTTACTATGAAATGACTTTGGCAAATGCAGAATATTGAGGTTAGAGAACAGAACAAATTAAAACACCACTAATCGAATTCCTCTCAGACGCTGAAAGAAATCGAGAGAACTTGTTAGTGTGGGAGCGGGGTGGGAGCATGAAATGTTGATTTTAGGATTTGGAATATTGCTATACATAAAGTGTAGATGAAGTGGCAATATAATCGTATGAAAACATACCTTCGATGCAGGGCTTTAGTATGAATGACTTCGATTTCTCGTTGTTGGTTAAATGAAATAACACTTTCCTTTGGTGATTGTGTGGGAGTTCCGCACGGAAGTTTGCAACTCAGGTTAGAATCAGATAAATTTCATTTCTGACAAAGAAGGTCAATGTCCAAGTACTAAGGTCGAAAGAATGCATGAAAGGTCACGAGGTAATCACGAGGAGAGTACTGTGGAACGTTGGAATGGGGAATTTTGGGAACGTCTTTTGCCGAAATGTGTCACGTGATATGTCAATTTTTTTACCGTGAAAATGTTTAAAAGGCGCTGTTCTCGTTTTCTGGATAGCATTCGTCATTCTCTATTTGAAAGTAATCAAGGAAAGAAAAGTTGAAATCTGTGGCTGAAAGTTATGGAGAAGTTTATGGCAGAATTTGAAAGTAAAGTAAAAGAGGCGGAAGATCGCGTTCATAAAAGTGTGGATGAGCTGGAACGTGAGATGGATGCTGCAATGTTTCAATTCGTAGTGAAGGGGAACAAAAAGGAAGGGACGGAGAGGACAGAGCATGCTGTGCGAAGAATGAAGGCTTCTGTGATGAAGTGGACATTCGACTTAAATGAGACGAAGAAGCTGATGTGCAGCAAGGTTAGGGAAGCTGAAAAAGAAGGAAAGAAAAGGGAGAATGAGCTGGAGTTGAGTCTTGCTGCTGACGAGGTAGAACTGGAGGAAGCACGAAAGAAAAAGAGGATGGATGACGAAGAGGTCCAAACAGACTTTTTTAATGAAAAGGTGAATGATCCGGACAATGACTTATGAATTTAATGGACAGTGTTATTGTAGTTTAATTCTAATACAGTATTCGATGTGTTGTTGCATTATTGTAGTTCTTTTTATAATGAAATATAATTATGAAATATTATTTGAGTTGAAGTTTAATTGTTTATTTGAGCAATGCTTTCCTGATCCATAAGTACAATGCGTGATGCGTGGAATGGAACGGGACAAACCGCTTCTTTTAAAGATAAACCTAGAAACGTTTAAGAGATTAAAATAAAACACTGCTTTACGTTTTGGTAGGGCGTTTGCATGGGGGATCATTTAGATAATGCCCTTCATCTTGAAGTCGTGTGTTTTTTGCCCCTCAGTTTGAAGGAGACAACAGGAATATTCAAGAAAGTATACGAAATTCGTAGCCCGTGTGAACCGCCCTTCATCATCACTTTTTGAAGGAGTGAGTCGCCCCTCGGTTTTCCGACATTTTCCATTACAATTCAAGTCGATTCAGTTTTCAAGGAGTGAAGTGCCCCTCTGATTTTCCGGGATTTCCCATTGCAATCCAAGAATTCCGAATGTGAGAACAGGATTATTTAACAAAGTAGACGAAATTGTTAGCCTGTGTGAATCGTCCTTCATCATCACTTTTTGAAGGAGTGAGTCGCCCCTCGGTTTTCCGACATTTTCCATTACAATTCAACTCAATTCAGTTGTCAAGGAGTGAAGCGCCCCTCTGATTTTCCGGGATTTCCCATTGCAATCCAAGAATTCCGAATTTGAGAACAGGATTATTTAACAAATTAGACGAAATTGTTAGCCTGTGTGAATCGTTCTTCATCATCACTTTTTGAAGGAGTGAGTCGCCCCTCGGTTTTCCGACATTTTCCATTACAATTCAACTCAATTCTATTTATTAAAGGTTCTGGACATTATATTTAACAACATCGACGACAGTGTTAGCCTGTGTGCCGGCTTCTCACACAGGCTCTCCTCACTGGTCCTCTATTATCACGTAGCAGTAACATTCCACTTCCCTGTTGTGCGGCCGCCGTGGTAACTTCTAATTCTATGTAACGTTGACATATTTATAGACTGTTACAGTACACAGGCACAACTCAACAGTTTGGCAATCCCTCAAATCCTGTTATTTGTGTCTCGCGCTACCTTATCGCGATATATTTTCACCCGAATCTTTGAATTATACTTCACCAAGTAAACAATTCAATTAAATGTGCCCATCTCGGTACCTTATCTTGAAATATTGACGATGAAGTTAAATGTGTCCATGCAACGCGGTCCCTTTCAGCCTCACATGCACGTACAGTTTGTGAAACCTTTTACAACTCCTCTGGGTTGCGACGTACATTGAACGACTCACAAGATTACAGTGTTAGACATGGCCAATGAAATTGCAAACACTGACAAATTCGTGCACTATGATCAGGACACAAAGGTAGAATTCTTTCATGATTATTTTTTCCTACTCTTCCTACTCCGTACGTTCTAGATATATCGCACATAAATGGTCTGGAGATTTACTGTTCCATGTCTTTAATTTAGTGCTTATTCTTATTACAGCTGATATCGTTCGCAAATATCAAGCAATTCAAGAAAGAAGTCGCTGCACAGTTCCATCTGAACATTAATAAACGTTTCCATTTCACAAACCAGGAAAGGGCAGTCCTGACGAAACAACAAATTCGGTAAGATGTAAAAAACCAATCCAACCATCACTGTTATTAATGAGAAATCGATATCGTACGAAACATGTTTCTTAAACAACATAATGTGTTTTCATCTTTCTATCTTATCAGTGATAGTGAAGATATAGTCGTCGTTACGACAGACCAGCCACGGCCGCGAAACCAACGACGCCGCAGACAGAGGAGGGAAGAACGACAGCAGCAACAACAACAGCAACCCCCTCAAGGGAGCAACCCATCCACGGCATTCGGTATGGACAATGCTGCAAGACCTTTTCAGGCTGTGTTGCAAGTACTATTGAATTTAGAGAAAGTAAATAATTCAACTTTTAAATAGATTTGTACATATATGTTATGTTACATCCACCACTTTTCTGTTGTTGTCCTTGAAATTTTCTCTTCCCCTCGTGATATGGTAGAAAGGAAACCCTCGGAACCTAATTCCTATCTTTGTAGTACTTGCAAATCGTTTGGTAAGAAAGTCCCGGCGTAAAACATCCTGCTGCATATCAGTACAGTAAGATATTGTAGAGGCATATCAGTACAGTAAGATATTGTAGACCTTATTATATTGCTTGAAATTGTACTACAAACATCTTTGGTGCTATGTCATCACTTTTGTGCCCCAAAGAAAGTTACATGAGTAGCTAAAAAGAGAAATTGAAATGTTGCTGTTGTTGAGGTAAATTCATGGAAGCTTTATGTGCATTATTGTCCATTGAAGAGAATTGCTACCAAAGTTCTTTATGTTCGGGCACATTGAATTGAAATTTTTAGTTGGTGAAATTTAATTGAATTGTTTACTTGGTGAAGTATAATTCAAAGATTCGGGTGAAAATATATCGAGATAAGGTAGCGCGAGACACAAATAACAGGATTTGAGGGATTGCCAAACTGTTGAGTTGTGCCTGTGTACTGTAACAGTCTATAAATATGTCAACGTTACATAGAATTAGAAGTTACCACGGCGGCGCACAACAGGGAAGTGTAATGTCACTGCTACGTGATAATAGAGGACCAGTGAGGAGAGCCTGTGTGAGAAGCCGGCACACGGGCTAACACTGTCGTCGATGTTGTTAAATATAATGTCCAGAACCTTTAATAAATAGAATTGAGTTGAATTGTAATGGAAAATGTCGGACAATCGAGGGGCGATTCACTAATGATGAAGGGCGATTTATACAGACTGAATTTCATTTACTTCGTTAAATTTAGAGGAGCGCTTAACTGCTTTGAAATGAGGAGCAAAACTTTTGTCATTTCTTAGCAACAAACAGATCCTATTCTATAAGTTTGTTAAATAATCCTGCCACCATTGTCAGAATCCTTAGACTGTAATGGAAAATCCCTGAAAATCAGAGGGAAGATTCAGTCCATGAAAATGAGGGCAGTACTTGAAAATGAGGGGCGATTGACAAAAAAACACAGAGTATGTGACGGGATGTGACACCAAGTAGGCGGAAGTCATGCCAAGGGTCACGGTCAACACAGCACGCTTACATTGTTGTACTCTTGCAAAATGTAATTCACCTGTCAACAGTCCGAAGAAGTTGCAAGAGGAAAACAGAAATTATTTTCGCATGACTAAACAGAAAACCAAAACCCGTCTTTTTGGATCCAGAACTGGTAAATTAATTTTAATTTTCAATCATTTCGTAAGAAGAACTTGTTAGGAAACGAAAACATCGAAAATCAAAATTAATTTTGATGCGAGTGTGCTTGAATGTGCGACTGAAATTCGTTGATGCCGGGCGATTGTTTCCAGTAGGACCAGTGATGCAGATCAAAGAAGAAGGGTCAGCCCCACTTACCCCAGCGTCTGCAGGAGATACGAAAAAACGAAGTGGTTTTGGCTCGCCTACCCCAAGGGCGGCAGAATCTTGCGAAAACGGCACGTCAAAAGCTCGCACGGTCCGAGGGAACTTACTGGCACAAAAATGGTGCTAATCGAATTATTCATGCATTAGTTATAAGAGATTAATTTAACTTTCTAGTCCTTACAGAATAGGCCATTTTTCTCCCTGATCTTTTATACTGAAATTTTGAAGAAGTCGGCTGAGATATGCTTTGACTGTGTTCATACCAATACCAAAATTTCTCTAAGTATCCTTTGGGCATTTTTCTCTAATATGTCAATCCTTCATATCTATTTCATGAATCACCATAAAATGCCATATTGTACCTTTCAAATTTTCCATTGACAAAATAAGTTCTAGCTAAAAATAACTATGATATTCTATCAAAACAAATAACTACACAAGAAAAGAAAATATTTAATTCATTCATAACCTCAAAAAGCCTTTATTACATCCTTTTCGATTATTTTGTCAAATTCTGCTCATTCATCAATATTTTGTTTATATTCCATCTGTATTTGAGAGTTCTGTCTTATATTGTGAACACTAACATATTGAAACCAATATTAATCAACATATTATGTACTTCATTCTTTGTAGTTAATCATTAATCATGTCGCTTTATTTCTGTTGCTTGCTTCAATTGTAATTACGCTTTCAGGAGATTTGTAACATCTACTTCAAAGACTGTCTTGTTATGCTGTCCTTTACCTCAAAGAGAGAGAGAGAGAGAGAGAGTATTTAAAGGATTTCAATAGCATAGAACACCTTAAGAGACTCTGTCTTAGACGATTTAAAAAGTCAAGCTGAGCCCTGATAGTACCAAGAATCATTTAGTATAATCCTTGGTCAACTAACTGATAAACAACAGGCTTCCTGTCCCCCAGATGATTTCTTTGTTAACCGAACTAAACAACCTTTGATTACAAGGAAATCATCTGTATTAGCTGCTCATGGCAGGGGTATCATGGGGTGCCACCCACTCACTGTTGCGGGATTCGTTAATTAAGCATAAATTTGCATTGTATTGATATCATAAATATAAAATTTTCAATAGATATTCAGGAAAATATCAGCAATTGTTCAAGGTCAGCAACGATTATGTAGAAGAATCAGCAACAAGACAATAATATTCCCGTATAACGAAGAGATGAGCCATAAACATCCAGCAAAAATCAGCAAATGTTCAAGGTCAGCAACGATGGTGTAGAAGAATCAGCAACAAGACAATAATATTCCAGTATAACGAAGAGATGAGCCATAAACATTCAGCAAAAAACAGCAAATGAAGGTCAGCAACGATGGTGTAGAAGAATCAGCAACAAGACAATAAAATTCCAGTATAACGAAGAGATGAGCCATAAACATTCAGCAAAAATCAGCAAATGTTCAAGGTCAGCAACGATGGTGTAGAAGAATCAGCAACAAGACGATACTATTCCAGTATAAGGAAGGTTTGAGGAAATTTCAGTTTTATTGTGCAGTTTATAAATTTAGTTGTATTTTTGATAATTTTAATGAAGCTGTTGTAGTCTACTTTATATTTCTATTTTCCAATGGCTGTATTGTTCAGCATCTCTCGCAGAAATTTCTATCCATCCTTGTCCAAGATCTGTCAAGGTGTCCCATAGTTGATTTTGTTCTTATCTTAAATATCGTCTTAAAAATGGTGTTAGCTCTTCGTAACTTCTCTATAGCCCTACTTTCGTTTGGTATTCTCTGCGCCATTGAAATAACCTCTCGAAATCTTCATCCTTCAGAACTGCGAAATGGATTCCAGTACGTATTTTTACTTTAAGATATCTATTAGTTTCCATTATATATCGTTTGCCAATTGAATTCAGTCCTAGAAGTCTAGCCTTTTCTCCATATAATATCACAAGGCTTTCAGCCTGAAAGAAAATGAAAAACTTAAGTTATGCTTAAGTTGTCAAAGTCAAAGCAAATCTGCGAGGTTGAAGCAAGATGAAAGTGAGAGGATATCTAACATCAACAAGCAAGGGAAATAAAACATAGATATTTAAAGTCAAACATTAAAGCAGTTTTTATTTCATTTATGAGAATCTTCGATGTACCCGTTTCGTTGCTTCGGCAATCTATGGAATCCTCTTTTCAAATACACATATTACAAAAAGGTAAGAGGCCCAATTTTCAGCTTTAGGGCTAGGCCTATTTGCCATTTCCATATACTCGTGACAGTCTCCTGCAATACTTGTATTGTACCCAGGAGCAGCACTCCCCTAACGATGTTAACGAATAGTAATATAATGTAGATGATTAAATCTTATGTCTTCATTAATCTTTTCCTGACTTGCTTGGTGTAATTTATCTCTCAGAAAACCATCATTAAGATTACCTGAAAGGAGATGATGATTCCATTAAGACAAATAATTGTGTTTAAAGGTAAGATTGTTTGCAATATCACGTCTATTCTGTGTCAACATTGTGTTGTGGTATTTCCATCAAGTTTAAACAAATCAAAAAGAAGAGTAACGTTGTGGAAAAGCTGCAGGTTGTTAACTGTATGTTGCTCATGATGAAAATGCAAATAACTTTGAATGAATGAATAGCAAAAATTTGTATTCTGCTCATCGTTCGTTTTAACTCGCAATAATATCAGTTGAATACGTACCATTCCAAAGCTAAGAACTGGCTAGTTTGTCGCAATTGTTATGAACGATGCTTGCAGCTATCTGTTCTCGAACGCAAAACATATTGTAGATAGTGTAAGCTGGTGAAGAGCCAGATGCTTCACAGATCATCGCACATATTGCAAAAACACCACATTCCTTTGTGCCGGCTCCCTGCGATGCATACTGTTTATATTCTGCTGCAAAGCTGTTTGCATTAGGGTAACCATTCAGAGATGGTTTCAGCAATGTTGCTTTTTCTTTGTGATGGTCAAACCCAAGCGAATCAATGACTGAGTATCTGCCTTCAGTCAGATTAACTGACACAACCCACCAGTGATTCTTCGCTGTATCGTTTACTGGAAATAAAATCTTGTCTAGTTTGTTTGAAAACAAAGTTTTCGCTTTTTTTTGAAACGACATAATCAGGGCAAGCAGTTAGTTTTGTACTAATCAATGGGTCAACAGCGTAACATTTGTTATATTTTCTGTTTATTGCTGAACCCACTGTTGAAATTATTATATCATTTAATGGTTTTTGATCTTTTAGTATTTTTAAATCGTGAACTGTTACACGTGGGAAAGAGGTAGATATGTGGACACTGTCTCCCACATCTGCATCGAAAATTTGTTGTACAGTGTAAAAGTGTGGTATTGTAGAGTCGGGAATGTCTTCACCATCTTCTGCAATTACCACTTCTTCATCAACAGAAACATATTCATATGCAGCAGTTTGCTCAGTAAGAAAGCAAGGTTGGTTTCCATCATTTATTACTTGAGAAGGAGCCTTGCAGAAACTGAACATAGCAAAACCTTCAGAGTAAATATGCTGCCAAAGCCATACTATTCCATCAAGAGAAGAATAAAGCTGACAACCTTCAATGCTGTCAAGAATAACCATCTCTTCCTTCAAAAAGACAGCAGTAACGTAATGGTACTGACTGTCATTTACTAAAACCCTTTGACCGTCGGAAATATTTAATGACGATTTTAAAGATGTAAATAACGTTTTTGCGTCCTCTTTGTTGTTCGCCGGGTTAGCATTTTTGAAAAAATTGCAGAGTGAGGTGTTCAATTGCTCCCAGATATAATCATGTTGCTGTGCTGCTCGCACTTCAACATTATATTCTCCATGAATAGATCTGAACTTTTCTAAATTGTTCCTCAGATATTCCTTTTCGGTTTGCTCAAGCCACAAAATATCCACAAGCTTGTTCAACATGTCAGGTTTGAAGAGATCTATACCAAGTGTGTTGTTCAAAGCACACATGCCACACAAGAGTGTGCTGCCTTGCATCTGGACAAGTAATATGTTGTTCTTGTATGAGTAGTTTTTTACAAAAACTTGGCTTTTCTTTTCAGTTGCATGCTGTGAAAACACGACATCCAAAAAGGATGATAAATTGCTTTGCAATTTTCCTTGAAGCTCGGCTGGTTTGTCCTTAAAATCTTCTAAACGAAGTAAAAATTCATTTAAAAGAATTTGATCTCTTTTTTCTATGATGTTGCATTTTGAATTAGTAGAGACTTTGTTTTAGCCTCCTGCAAGTACAATTCAATGTCAGATTTTTTATTTGTTTCTATTTGTTTTTGTTTATCTTTATCGACAGTATTTGCGAGCTTTGGTTGGTTTTTCTTGGGCTCGATATTACCAGAATTTTACCAGAATTTTGCTTTGCTCTCCTATTTTTTCCACCTTTCCTTGATTCCACAAAGGGAATTTTGGCACCACACCTTTCTGCAAAACTTATTGCCATCTGTCTACAACATGGATGGTTGCAAATGGCATTTGCATTGGAAAAACAATCAATGCACTGTTGTGAGCTGTTTAAATCCAGAAATGCTAAAAGCTCATCACTCAGCCAAACTCTTCTCTTTCTTTCCCAACTCACAATTCCATAGAGGGAATTTGAGAATCTGGCTTGTTTGAGGGCGTCTATTCCTTTGGTATATTTGTTCTGCATTTCCATTTGCTTATTTTTATCAACACCTTGATATAACGAGCTTAAAAACCCGCTATCAAGAGTGTCGTAATACTTGGTAAATAAAGCATTTAAATTGCCATTTTGGTTAGCCCTTCTATTATTTTTTTCATTATACATAGCTCTCCTTCTTAGAAGTGCGAAGTCAATAAGTGCATCAAGGAGAGCTTTCTTTGTTTTTACTCGGGATGGATTATTTTCAGTAGGTGAAGAAAGACCCACCCCTTCTTCAAAAAGTACAATTTCTCTCTCAAAAAGCTGACTTCTGGACCATTGTTTCACCACTGGGCTACTTTAAGGTATACATTGCGCCAGGTAAAGCTTCCGCTATCTCGGCAACAATATTATGTGGTATGAAGGGATCAAGACCTTTTGTCATCCCTTTTGAGATTTCTAGTGCTGGATTTCTAACCAGCACCTTATCCCCTAGATGGAATTTATCGCCTTTGCATTTTCGTAAATCACGCTCTATGTTTCTGTGAATCGTGATCTCAGTTGATTCAAGAGCATGGAGTTTTCGAGAATGTGACATTTTCGAAATGCTGTGGAGAGATTTGAGAAATTTAGTTGTACTAAATTCCTCTTCTGTTTCGAAATGGTCCACTGTATCTCCTTCGTTGGAAGAAAAAAATTCACTATCGTTCTCCTGAACAAGAAAGGATTTCGACAGAGAAGAACCCGCACAAGACTGGATAATCTCCTTCTGTGAAAATCTTAAAGATGTATCTTTTTGTGCAGTGCCATTGGCCTCTTCAACCTCACTTTCTTCCTCCTCATTGCTAACTTCACTGTCTGTGTTAGAGGTGTCTGCCTCTTTTGTAGACCAGACATAGTCATCCGGAACAATGATAAAATCAGGAGAAGATGCATCTCTATTTTGGTATATACGAAATGGAATGTCATCTATTGTGGAGTGGTACGATTTATTTATTTGATTTGCTGTTCCAGGGAGAAGAATCGGCCATTTTTCTCCCTGATCTTTCAGACTTAAATTTTGAAGAAGTCGGCTGAGATATACCTTGACTGTTTTGTTAAGGCGTTCAACCTGACCTTGATGCTGAGGGGTATATGGTTTACCTTGAATAATTTTGAACCAAAAGTGCTGACTCAGTTCTTTAATTAATTTATTAACAAATTCTTTGCCATTGTCGGACTGAAGTACTTCTAGGGGACCCTCAATATTGAACAGAAATTTGACAATCTTGTAGACCTGAGCGGCTGTCTTTCTCTAAGAGGGAACAACCAACAAAATTTGCTGAAGCAACAATTAATTGTCAAGATATATCGAAATCCCCACTGATTCTCCTTCATGAAAGATCTTTTCTTTGAAGTGGCCATATCTATAATATCATACTGGATTCTCTCATGAGGCCGGCGTGTTCTGATAGGTTTTGGTGGTGCAGCTTGTGTCTTAGGTAAAGGTGTATTTATGCGGCAAGATTTGCAATTTTTTAGGTATTTCCTTATTTCTTTGAAGATTCCTTTATAAAAGAATCTATCATCAAACGTTTTGTTCATTGCGTTTACACCCATTGGAACACAGCATTGACTGCCATCTAGAGTCGTTGTTTTATGTATTCTGTCCAAAAGTTTGGGAAGGATTTCCTCATAAACCACCTCCCTTGATTCTATCAGATTGCCTGATGATTTTTGATATTTATTATGCAATAGTACTGGAAGATGCTCTGATGCTCTATGATGACTTTATTTTGTTTGTTTTAGCGTCTTTTTCTCAAATGTGCAGATATTGCAAAATTATTTGCAACGATGGGAGTTTCCTCCCTTTTTCAAGCTTTCTAATTAGTCCCGCTGTTACTTTACAAATTGTAAACTATTAATTCTTTGGACTCTATTCAGATTGCAAAATTATGCCAAACAATGGGAGTTTCTTCTCTTTTTTCAAGCCCTCTAGTTTGTCACGCTATTACTCAGATTTTTAGTTTTCAAATACATTTTTACTATTTCTGCCTACAATTAACCTTATAATCAATAAAATGGTACAAAAATTTCGAAGCTTCATATGAAAGTACATAACTTTAAATTCCTTTACTGTCCTCTAATTAGGTCTTATTTGTGACAACATTTAGCGTCTCTTTGTGAAATGTGCACATATTGAAAATAATTTGAAACAATGGGCGTTTCCTCCCTTTTTTCAAGCTCTCTAGTTTGTCACGCTATTATTCAGATTTGTAATTTTCAAAGACATTTTTACTATTTCTGCCTACAATTAACCTTATAATCAATAAAATGGTACAGAAATTTCGAAGCTTCTTATGAAAGTATATAACTTTGAATTCCTTTACTGTCCTCTAATTAGGCCTTATTTGTGACAAGATTTAGCGTCTCTTTGTGAAATGTGCACATATTGAAATTAATTTGAAACAATGGGCGTTTCCTCCCTTTTTTCAAGCCCTCAACTTTGTCAGGCTATTACTCAGATTTGTAGTTTTCAAAGACATTTTTACTATTTCTGCCTACAATTAACCTTATAATCAATTAACCTTTCTTCAAGCTCTCTAGTTTGTCCTGCTATTATTCAGATTTGTAGTTTTCAAAGACATTTTTACTATTTCTACCTACTATTAACCTTATTATCAATTAAATGGTACAGAAATTTCGAAGCTTCTTATGAAAGTATATAACTTTGAATTCCTTTACTATTATTTACTATTAAGTTATTTACTTTACTAAAGTATACAACTTTGAATTCCTTTACTGTCCTCTAATTAGGCCTTATTTGTGACAATATTTAGCGTCCATTTGTGAAATGCGCACATATTGAAATTAATTTGAAACAATGGGCGTTTTCTCCCTTTTTTCAAGCTCTCTGGTTTGTCACGCTATTACTCAGATTTGTAGTTTTCAAAGACATTTTTACTATTTCTGCCTACAATTAACCTTATAATCAATAAAATGGTACATAAATTTCAAAGCTTCTTATGAAAGTATATAACTTTGAATTCCTTTACTGTCCTCTAATTAGGCCTTATTTGTGACAAGATTTAGCGTCTCTTTGTGAAATGTGCACATATTGAAATTAATTTGAAACAATGGGTGTTTCCTCCCTTTTTTCAAGCCCTCTAGTTTGTCACGCTATTACTCAGATTTGTAGTTTTCAAAGACATTTTTACTATTCTACCTACTATTAACCTTATAATCAATTAAATGGTATAGAAATTTCGAAGCTTCTTATGAAAGTATATAACTTTGAATTCCTTTACTATTATTTACTATTAAGTTATTTACTTTACTAAAGTATACAACTTTGAATTCCTTTACTGTCCTCTAATTAGGCCTTATTTGTGACAATATTTAGCGTCCATTTGTGAAATGCGCACATATTGAAATTAATTTGAAACAATGGGCGTTTTCTCCCTTTTTTCAAGCTCTCTGGTTTGTCACACTATTACTCAGATTTGTAGTTTTCAAAGACATTTTTACTATTTCTGCCTACAATTAACCTTATAATCAATAAAATGGTACAGAAATGTCGAAGCTTCTTATGAAAGTATATAACTTTGAATTCCTTTACTGTCCTCTAATTAGGCCTTATTTGTGACAAGATTTAGCGTCTCTTTGTGAAATGTGCACATATTGAAATTAATTTGAAACAATGGGCGTTTCCTCCCTTTTTTCAAGCCCTCAACTTTGTCAGGCTATTACTCAGATTTGTAGTTTTCAAAGACATTTTTACTATTTCTGCCTACAATTAACCTTATAATCAATTAACCTTTCTTCAAGCTCTCTAGTTTGTCCTGCTATTATTCAGATTTGTAGTTTTCAAAGACATTTTTACTATTTCTACCTACTATTAACCTTATACTCAATTAAATGGTACAGAAATTTCGAAGCTTCTTATGAAAGTATATAACTTTGAATTCCTTTACTATTATTTACTATTAAGTTATTTACTTTACTAAAGTATACAACTTTGAATTCCTTTACTGTCCTCTAATTAGGCCTTATTTGTGACAATATTTAGCGTCCATTTGTGAAATGCGCACATATTGAAATTAATTTGAAACAATGGGCGTTTTCTCCCTTTTTTCAAGCTCTCTGGTTTGTCACACTATTACTCAGATTTGTAGTTTTCAAAGACATTTTTACTATTTCTGCCTACAATTAACCTTATAATCAATAAAATGGTACAGAAATGTCGAAGCTTCTTATGAAAGTATATAACTTTGAATTTCTTTACTGTCCTCTAATTAGGCCTTATTTGTGACATGATTTAGCGTCTCTTTGTGAAATGTGCACAGATTGAAATTAATTTGAAACAATGGGCGTTTCCTCCCTTTTTTCAAGCTCTCTAGTTTGTCACGCTATTACTCAGATTCGTAGTTTTCAAAGACATTTCTACTATTTCTACCTACAATTAACCTTATAATCAATTAAATGGTACAGAAATTTCGAAGCTTCTTATGAAAGTATATAACTTTGAATTCCTTTACTATTTCTGCCTAGAATTAAACTTATAATCAATAAAATGGTACAGAACTTTCCAAGCTTCTTATGAAAGTATATAACTTTGAATTCGTTTACTGTCCTCTAATTAGGCCTTATTTGTGACAAGATTTAGCGTCTCTTTGTGAAATGTGCACATATTGAAATTAATTTGAAACAATGGGTGTTTCCTCCCTTTTTTCAAGCCGTCTAGTTTGTCACGCTATTACTCAGATTTGTAGTTTTCAAAGACATTTTTACTATTTCTACCTACTATTAACCTTATAATCAATTAAATGGTACAGAAATTTCGAAGCTTCTTATGAAAGTATATAACTTTGAATTCCTTTACTATTATTTACTATTAAGTTATTTACTTTACTAAAGTATACAACTTTGAATTCCTTTACTGTCCTCTAATTAGGCCTTATTTGTGACAATATTTAGCGTCCATTTGTGAAATGCGCACATATTGAAATTAATTTGAAACAATGGGCGTTTTCTCCCTTTTTTCAAGCTCTCTAGTTTGTCACGCTATTACTCAGATTTGTAGTTTTCACAGACATTTTTACTATTTCTACCTACAATTAACCTTATAATCAATTAAATGGTACAGAAATTTCGAAGCTTCTCATATATAACTTTGAATTCCTTTACTGTCCTCTAATTAGGCCTTATTTGTGACAAGATTTAGCGTCTCTTTGTGAAATGTGCACATATTGAAATTAATTTGAAACACTGGGCGTTTCCTCCCTTTTTTCAAGCTCTCTAGTTTGTCACGCTATTACTCAGATTTGTAGTTTTCAAAGACATTTTTACTATTTCTGCCTACAATTAATCTTATAATCAATAAAATGGTACAGAAATTTCGAAGCTTCTTATGAAAGTATATAACTTTGAATTTCTTTACTGTCCTCTAATTAGGCCTTATTTGTGACATGATTTAGCGTCTCTTTGTGAAATGTGCACAGATTGAAATTAAATTGAAACAATGGGCGTTTCCTCCCTTTTTTCAAGCTCTCTAGTTTGTCAACTATGATTCAGATTTGTAGTTTTCAAAGACATTTTTACTATTTCTGCCTACAATTAACCTTATAATCAATAAAATTGTACATAAATTTCAAAGCTTCTTATGAAAGTACACAACTTGAAATTCCTTTACTGTCCTCTAATTAGGCCTTATTTGTGACAATATTTAGCGTCTCTTTGTGAAATGTGCACATATTGAAATTAATTTGAAACAATGGGCGTTTCCTCCCTTTTTTCAAGCTCTCTAGTTTGTCCCGCTATTATTCAGATTTGTAGTTTTCAAAGACATTTTTGCTATTTCTGCCTACAGTTAACCTTATAATCAATAAAATGGTACAGAAATTTAGAAGCTTCTTATGAAAGTATATAACTTTGAATTCCTTTACTGTCCTCTAATTAGGCCTTATTTGTGACAAGATTTAGTGTCTCTTTGTGAAATGTGCACATATTGAAATTAATTTGAAACAATGGGTGTTTCCTCCCTTTTTTCAAGCCCTCTAGTTTGTCACGCTATTACTCAGCTTTGTAGTTTTCAAAGACAAATTTACTATTTCTGCCTACAATTAACTTTATAATCAATAAAATGGTACAGAAATTTTGAAGCTTCTTATGAAAGTATATAACTTTGAATTCCTTTACTGTCCTCTAGTTAGGCCTTATTTGTGACAAGATTTAGCCTCTCTTTGTGAAATGTGCACATATTGAAATTCATTTGAAACAATGGGCGTTTCCTCCCTTTTTTCAAGCTCTCTAGTTTGTCACGCTATTACTCAGATTTGTAGTTTTCAAAAACATTTATACTATTTCTGCCTACAATTTAACCTTCTAATCAATAAAATGGTACAAAAATTTCCAAGCTTCTTATGAAAGTACATAACTTTGAACTTCTTTACTGTCCAGTAATTAGGCCATATTTGTGACAATTTTAGCGTTTCTTTGTTAAATGTGCACATATTGAAATTAATTTGAAACAATGGGCGTTTCCTCCCTTTTTCAAGCTCTCTAGGTTGTCACTCTATTACTCAGATTTGTAGTTTTTAAAGACATTTTTACTATTTCTGCCTACAATTAACCTTATAATCAATAAAATGGTACAGAAATTTCGAAGCTTCTGATGAAAGTATATAACTTTGAATTCATTTACTGTCCTCTAATTAGGCCTTATTTGTGACAAGATTTAGCGTCCATTTGTGAAATGTGCACATATTGAAATTAATTTGAAACAATGGGCGTTTTCTCCCTTTTTTCAAGCTCTCTGGTTTGTCACGCTATGACTCAGATTTGTAGTTTTCAAAGACATTTTTACTAATTCTGCCTACAATTAACCTTATCTTATATACTAATTTCATGGTGGTCATGGTAACCGTTTTGTGACGGCAAACTTTTCGATATGTAACATTGTACGCTTCTCAAGTCTGCACCACTCTCTGGTGCCCACGGCGTAGTTTTGTCAACCGTTGCCTTTTCTCTCATATCTGTATCTGCTGCTGGGGTAAGTGGGAAAAACCCCTCTTTGGTCACAAGGCATTGAAATCTTTTGTCTACACTTCAGACGTAGAAACTGGTAGATAACTGGGTCATTACATGTCGAATTGTTCCTTCCTTATTTCGCAAACTGAGCTGACTGAATGGACGTACTAATATGTATGCATGTTTGCAATATTTACTGGCAAATAACAAGTTTTTTTAGATATGTAAAGTTTTTAAAGTCGATTTTTACATGATTGTTAAGTTAACCAGCGTAAATTATTTTGTTCGAATGACTTTCTGCCTTTCAATCGCAATTAAAGGCCATTACCTAATTTCAAGAGGGTATGGAAATGCTTAATTAGTGCTTGCCAGGTACTTAAATAACAAAGGGCGGGTCAAGCATTCTATGAACAAAGTAGCAACGTAACTACGACAACATTCGATAAAAGGTTAGAAGAAAAGCACTAACCAACACCTAGCTCTTTATCCCATGTCCTAGGTTCTAATCTACCTCACTGGACGCGGCATGCTCAACATTTCCTTGGGATGGGGACAATGAGCGATTGACACGGGGAGCTCATATTAAATGAATGTGACGAAGCCAAGCCAACGAAGCCCTTTTAATATATTGTATATCTAGCATTACACGGGGGTCCTTTAATTTTATAGAGTGGAGGGGGGCCCTGTAATGAAATCCATTGCACGGAGTCATACAGTACAAAAGTCGTGAAGATTTGTCCATAAATTTTTAAAACGATAACAACTCTGCACATATTCCTCTCTTTTTGCTGCTTACAACATCTCCATCAAGTCTTCCTTTCAATTATGGCACAGAATCGGAAAATCGTTCACAAGGATGAGAGCACAAAGGTAACTCATCTTATTCTTTCTCTAAAAGCCCTTCAAAATTACTTCAAATATTGCATGTTAGTAACTTGGAATATTGCATTTTAATAATGTCTATATCTACATCACTTGCTTATAGTTTACTTTCTCATCCAGTGTAACATTTTCCCTTTTTAGCGCATCTCCTTTAGGACGATAAAGGAATTCAAGAAACGCATCGCAAGACAATTCAACTTAGATAAAAATTTAGAATTCCACCTTACAGATGAAAACGGAGAAATCCTGACTACAGAGCAAATACGGTATGCCTCATGCTTTTTTTGAACTGTCACGTTTGTTTTCATTCTTTCTCAATCTTTTCATATCAGAGACGTTACAATTTCCATTTCTGTTTTCAGAGATCACGAGGAACTCTTTTTTGTTCAAACGAATGAACCCAGAAGAAGACAACTGCGAAATTGACAACGGCACCCACCGAATCAGAGAGCGTTCAGACGTGATCAACTGAACAATAATATGGACACTGTAGTTAAACCTTTACAGACACTCCTACAATTTATAGTTAATTTGGAAAAAGTTAATAAATGATTGTAAAAAACAAAACATCAGCGTTGTCATTTTTCTTGATACTCTCTTTTCGAACCGAAGAGGTTAAATTTCACTTGCAAGTATTTTATAATCACAAAATCTTAACGGACTGGCTCAATTATTGGCTTTGTGCAGAGAACTAAAATAGAAGGGGCAGCCATGACCCGACAAATACAACCATTAAGATACAATTAACATACAACGTCTCTTCTTAATGGAAGATCACTAACACCAATCATCTACAACAGTTGCCACATAATAACGTTATTAGGATTCCTTCATAGGGGTCATAAAGACTCGGCTCAACAAATAACTAACGATGGGTAGGTCTGGGTCAAACATTCTATCAACTAAGTAGCAGCTTTACTACGATAACAAAGCATGAAGCATCACCATGGCTCTTTATGTTAATTGGGACATAAAGAAGCCATAAAAATTATCGAACAGATTCTTAAAATCTGACTCCAGAAATAAATAACCAAGGGCATGTCAAAAGCATTCTATCAACTTAGTAGCAACTGTACGATAACGTAACTACCATAAAATTCGATAAAAGGTTAGAAGAAAAGCACCAAGCAACACCATGCCTTTTTATTTCAGTTGGGAGATAAAGAAGTCATAAAAATTATCCAACAGATTCTTAAAATCTGACTCCACAAATAAATAACAAAGGGCATGTCAAAAGCATTCTATCAACTTAGTAGCAACTTAACTACGATAACGTAACTACCATAAAATTCGATAAAAGGTCAGAAAAAAAGCACCAAGCAACACAATGCCTCTTTATTTCAGTTGCGAGATGAAAACAGTCATAAATTATGTAAGAGAGTCGTTAAACTTCAGGGGGGGTAGTACTTTACTTAAATCAGACGGGGATGTGGACTACAATGGATCTAGAATTTTCCCTCCAAAAATGATACCCGCCAAATGTATACTTCAAAATGTAATAAATACGCTGCGCAACATTGAAGTAACAATCCTCTCTTACAAAATATTTCTTTTGACAACCGGGTATAGAAACAGTGCCTTCCTTCCATACACAGATCATCTGCGTAGAACTACTATTTCTTTTTCACACTGTACTGTTTTTTATAGATGAAATGCATGCGCTGCAAAATTACCCTTCGCTGCGTAACGTCACAGCTGTGACTTTTTCTCCCTTATATCTTCTACAGCTTAATGAACATAACAACGTTTTCAGCAAACATTTATCACCTTCACACCCCATCGAAAAGGACCCCGCCTCCCTTTCTCCAGGAAGGTCCCTGCATAGAAACAGCACTGTCAGAGAAAACACACACACGCACGTAATAAACACAAGTAACATTCAACAATATAACCAGCAAAGCATTTATTTCTTCTACATACCACTTTAGCTCATAAAACCATAGTCAATAACAAAGCTCATAAAAAAGACGACTTTAGTTCTCATTATTTTCCAAGTCCACAGACAACTCCAATTTATCGGTCTGGATTGCTTGGTTTACCTTGCTCCTTTGTCTTTCTAACTCTGCTTCCTCTTACTTCATTATATGATTTATCTCTCTATCCTCTTCCAGACGCCGCTTTCTTCTTCTTTCCCCCTCAATCTCATTCATCCTATGCACCACTATTTTCTTCGCCTGCTTCATATCATAGCTGCACTTCTGATACGCCGCTTTCAACTTCCTGATCGCTCTTTCCATCTTCTCTTCTCCAAGTTTGCCGTTATTCTTAACAACGAATTGAAACATCGCTGCATCCATTTCTTTCTAAAATTCTTGGACCCCAGAAGCAAAATGCTCCATTAAATCTTCAAATGTTGTCTCGAAATCTTTTATCTGCTTCTCCATTATTGTATTGTATATTCCTTTTTCGTTATGAACTGCCAACTTCTACAATACTGAACATAAATTAGTTTGAAGCACATTAAATATGTCCACTTCCCCACCCACCATATCATGTGACGTACCATATAATTCCATCCATTCTTTTTATTCTTTTACTCTCTAACCTGTTCTATTTCTGTCAGTTCCTACCTATCATTGCACATTTAGGGCATTCTCCCCATATATGGACTTCTCAATCTGTAAAACAATACTTCATTTCTCAAAAGCCTTTGCATGGACAATTGGTTATCTGCAATTTCTATAGAAACTTCAATGTTCTGTGGGTCTGAAGCTTGCTTCACCCCGGACACGGGTTGTCCTGGTATTGAAGTGCCGCCATGGATGGCCCACCTCCTCATCTTGAAGTGTAAAACGAGCAACACAGCAAACCTTCCACTATGCCACATCTCTGTCTGTTTCATCGTCTTGCCAACAGCAGTGCAGCAACATGCGGATGTCTTGGCAATCCATCTCTCAATATTCCACACATCAACTTTTATTATGCCTGAAGCAGCGTGTGTTCTGCCATTTTTATTCAACCTGTCACCATCATAACCAAATCTGTTCTCAGAAACTTCAATGTTCTGAATAACCTATAGCTCAACCGTGACAAGCGTGCTCAGCACTTAGCATCTTTCCATCCTTGCATCTTTGTGAAAGGTTTTACGAAATTTGGTTTAACGAAATTTGGTTTCACGAAATTTGCTTTTACGAAATTTGGTTTTACGCAATTTGGTTTTACGAAATTTGATGTCATGCAATTTGGTTTCAAAATTCCGACTATTTCTTGCCCTTCAATTTCGTTAAGGTAATTGCATAATATTTTCTATCCGAAAAATTTATGTTTCAGTCTTACCATTTTAGTGTTCCATATTAACTTTTCCATATCATAACACCAAGATCTAATTCATTACCTTCCTTCTCTGTCTTATAGTTTCTGAACATCAAAAGCACATTCTCCAAGCAAGAATACAGAACAGAACGTTGAAAAATATTCCATTATCTCCGACTTTGCATTCAGGTATATCTTGCTCAATTCTTAGCTATTTACCTACCTTCACGCTTATTTAATCCCACATTTTCCTCCGTTGAACCTTAACTCCATACCTCTTTCTCTTGCAGTATCACATCCCACGCCCAGTTCAACTCTTGCGACAAGAATTCCTGCTTCGGTCTTCATATCGCCTGATCTGCGGCTTCGCAGAAGGATTTGTATATCTATCACACCATATATTATAATTTATTGCCTCTATTATCAGCATTTATTTCTATCATATTCTTATTCGTTACTTTTTTGGTCTTTCAGATTCTGTGCACAAGCTACTCTCCTCTCACTTCAATTTATACTAAACCGGTACGACAATATTTTTTCATCTTCCCATCAACTATAAATTTTGCAACTAATACTCATAATTACCTATCACAAATTGAATCTATCATTCTCACATCTGCAAAACATGTAACTAACACGAGTATAACAATTTTTACACTGCTAAATTCTCCCACTCCCTCCCATCCTTACCAATCTCAACGGAATGGAAGCGCCACCCTTTCACTTGTGGTCTGTTGCCGATGTACCACATTATCGTTATTGCTTCTCGGCCTTTTGGCTAAGCTCTACCGTGAAGCCCTATTCGATTGCACAGCAACCGGAAACTGAGGAGCTCACCCCATTGTATTTTGGGGTCGAAGGTCGTATAGTCTAGGCTATAAATAACCTGGCGCCACTTGATTGGCAGGCAGTGGAATTTGGACTCTACTGAAGTTTAAATTTTGCTGGATCGCATCTATTGTGGTTAAAATTTGGCTGGATCACATCTATTGTGGTAACGATTTTACTGAATTGCTTCCATTGTGGTAAAATTTTTTGAATATTCAAACCATCATGGCTTATGCCGCTGCTGCTGCTCAAAGATCTGCCTCAAAGAACAACATTCTTTCTGTGATGCCTATTTTGACTGCTGCTTTTGCAAGACTGAAACGCCCAAACTCTGTATCTCTGCAAAAATATTTTTGAAATCAACCCAATCCCTGTGACCAAAAGTAATAATGGTGATATACTTGTGACGACCAACAATCCAGCTAAGAATTAAAAAATTCTCAAGTTTTCTACAGTCAAGACCAAGGATGGCGACACTCTTGGTATTATTGACTCTTGGTATTATTGACTCGTCACTGCCTACATCAACGTTTATAGTGTACCATTTGAGCTACATAAAGACGGCATTGTTCGCAAGCTAAGCCGATTTGGCACAGTTCATAACATTCGTACAGGTCACCATGCAGACATGCCATAGTGCGAAAACGGTGCAAGGCACCTGCGCATGCACCTTCATAAAAGTATTCCCTCTTTCATCCACTTTGGTAGCGAATCCTTTCGCATTCGATACTCTGGACAACTGGAGACCTGTCGTTGATGCGACCAATATGGTCATTCTGCAAGTCAATGCCAGCGTTTGCGCTGTTCTAACTGCAATAAATTGGACCACAACATCACTAGCTTATGTGGAATATTCGGTTCTGCCCAGCCTGACATCACTGAATGTGTGGAATGGACCCCACATGAAGAGGATTTTGAGGACTTTTGCCTGGAATATCTTTCCCAAGCTGAAGTCGAAGAGACCACCAACCAGCTCAATAACAATGAACAGGGCGAAGGCAACGCTGCCGATGATGTCGATCATGGAAATCTTGCTGATGATGATGAGGAAGATGACAATAATGAAACTGATGCAACAGCATTTGATGGAAAAAAGCAAGAAGATTCTGTATGGCATCTGACACTGTCGAGGAACCGACCACCAAGCTCTGCACCTGTCAATCCTTTTGCCAACATTTCCTTTACACCAACACCACCAACAACCAAATTCACCTTCACACCCTCTCAAAGCATATTCTCCACTCAAACACCATCTTTTTCTCAGGAGTCCTTGGACGATTTATTCAAGAAAAAAACCACCAAAAATTTTACTTGATAAATCTCACACCGAAAAATCCATCACACCTACTGCAGAAGATCCTAAACCTCAAAGACCACCAAAAAAAAGCCTCACGCAAACCCATCCCCCACTCAAACCCACCAAGCCAAACCATCAAGCAGATAAAGAAAAGGCAGTCCGCTCAGATGCAAGCACATCTTCCAAACATGCCCATGACGGGTAGTAAGGCTCCTCAATTGTGGGCAGTGTCATTGAGAATAAGCAGGGCAAGAAAAGTTCACCACGTCCACCTAAAAAGAAGGCCAAACAGTTATTCGTAAGTCGCATAACGCAAAAATTTAATCCTAGTAAAGATTAACGACACCGTCTATATCTTTTTGCTTAGCAATATGTTAAATAAAATATCTCCAGACACTAAAACAATGTAACCATAAACCTAAAATGTATACCAATTAATACTCATGGTTTGATAGAGTTTCGTAAATGTCAGACCATTCTCCAGTGGATCAAAAGCCAAAAACAGGATGTCCTCTTTTTACAAGAAACACATCTCTCTTCTGCTGACCTTGGTCTGTTGAAAAAAGACTGGAAGGCCAAGTATTTTTGTCTCATGGCAGCCAACACAGTGCCAGGGTGTGCACGTTTTTTCTCCCAGAACAAACTTTAAAGTTATTTCTGAAGCGCACGACCTCTCTGGCCGCTATTTAAACATTGTTTGCGATTTTGGCGAAGTCAACACGCCAAACCATGTTTCTCAACGCAAAGAATTTTTTGAGACTTTAAACTATGTTCTGAAAGGAGGTGTCCCTACTGTTTTTGGACTTTTAACTGTGTTGAAGACTCCTTTTTGGATAAAAATGGCGGTGACTCAGACTTAGCAATTACAGCTCTAAAAGCGTTGCAACAGCTTAACAACACATATGATCTAAAGGACGTCTTTCGGCACTTAAATCCTTCAACGCGAAATTTCACCTGGACAAACCCAGACAGTTCTATCTCTTGTTGGTTAGACAAGTTTTATGTGTCTGCAGATATTTTCGGTAATTGTAGTAATTCTCATATAGTGTTTTTTTCCGTATTCTGATCATGATGCTGCAAGTATCTCCTTTAGGCTCCCGAACTCTTTGAAAAAGGGCCCGGGTGTTTGGAAATTTAATAAGTCACTTAGAATATCCCGTATTTGTCGAGAAAATTAGATCCTTCTGGTCCCATTGGCAACTACGGAAGATAGACTTCAGTGACTTAAATGCCTGGTGGGATATTGGCAAACGGAAAATCAAACATATTGCCATGAAATTCTCCAAACGTTTAGCAAGAGAACGTCGTAAAAGGCGAGCCGACTAGAAAAAACTCAGGCATCTGAACGCCTTAAAGCCTCCCAAGGCTAATAAGGAAGCTATTGACGTCATAAAGTCTGATATTACTGAGCTTGACAACTCTCTTGTTCAAGGTGCTAAAATACGTTCAAGAGAACGTTTCTACACTCAGTTGGAGAAACCTTCAAAATACTTCTTCTAATTGGAAAATTTGCGACAAAGCTCAAAAGTCATCTCGGCTTTGAAAAGTGAAGATGGCACTGTTACTTCTAGCCATGCTGTCTTAGAAAACTTGGCTCGGTTTTATGAAAATCTCTATACTGCTGAGCAACCAGACTTGATTGCTCAAGAGTGTCTTTTCTCTCAAGTTACCAAAAAGCTCTCTCAAGATGAAAAAGATTAATTGGTAGTCAAGCTTGATTTAGAAACTTGCCATAGTGCCATAGAGCCAAAAATCGCCAGGGTCTGAAGGCCTTCCTGCGGAGTTTTACAAAACTTTCTGGCCTAATATAGGAGAAGACCTTGTTGAAGTCTTGAATTATGCTCTTTACTCAGGTTTGCTTTCTGAATCCATGAGGTTACCTATGATCTCTCTTTTATTTAAAAAGGGCAACAGGCTAGATTTGAAAAACTGGCGCCCAATCTCTCATCTTAATGTAGGCTATAAAGTTGGCACCAAAGCTCTGTCCAACCATCTAAAAGCTGTCCTCCCTTCTATCCTGAATGAGGATCAAACATGCTGTGTCCCCGGTCGAACAATTTTTGACAACATTTTCCTAGTTAGAGACTCCATCTTGTAAGTAGAACAAAACAATCTTCCCTTGGCTTTGATCAAAGTTGATCAAGAAAAGGCCTTTGACCGAGTGAATTGGGACTTCTTGAACAAAATAATGGTCCAGATGAACTTCGGACCTGTTTTCATTAGTTTCGTAAAAACTCTGTATAACAGTGTCTCCTCTTGGTGTTGGACAATGGTTACTCCTCAAGAAAATTCCAGCTCCACCAAGGAGTCCGCCAAGGATGTCCTCTTTCTCCCCTACTCCACTGCTTAGTTACGGAAACTCTAGGAAATGCAGTTCGAACAAGCAATCGTGTGTCTGGAATGCTGTTACCTGGAACACCAACAATGGCAAAAATTAGCCAATAGGATGATCATACCACCATCTTTGTCTCTGATGACAACTCTGTCAGGGAAACCTTTGAGTCTGTCCGCCTTTTTGAGTCTGGATCAGGGTCCAAGGTAAATTTTTCTAAAGGAAAATCGGAAGGCATCTTGTTTGGAAAATTTCAAGGCTGCTCCTCCCGCTCGGCCCCAGAACAACACTGGGCTACTGACAATTTAGAAATCCTTGGAGTCCCTTTTGGATGCAAAGAAGCAATCCATACTGCTTTTTCTCAACGAGTCAACAAGCTAGAACAACGCCTTTTAGCCTGGTCTCATCACTCTCTTTCTCTCTACGGAAAAACCATGATAATTAACACACTTGGTCTTTCCGGTCTTATTTATCTTTCAACAGTTTATTGTGTTCCCCCAGATATCTTGACTAGGATTCACTCACTAATTTTTAACTTTCTGTCGTCTTCAAAAAATGAGCTCGTGAAACGTGACCTGCTTTTCCAACCTCGAGATAAAGGAGAGCTAGGCCTTATCAATCTCCGTTTGAAAAACTAAGCTCTCTTATTGCACTCCTTAAAGACAATTTGTGACCAGAACCCAAATGTGATGTGGATATATCTTGCCCAATATTTGATTGCTCGCAGCCTGGCCAAATATTCGACGCTGTGGTCTTTCCTTAGAAGTAATAGCACCCAAATCTCTCTTTACCACCCTCACTTATACCTTGCTATCACTTGTAGATAGATTCAGCAATGATATAAGATCACTGAATTCCGATGGTTTTAACGTTCGCAATCTCTACAAACTTATTTCAAACAGCTTTATTCTTGAACCTCGGTCCCAAGAAACATGGGAGATTGTTCTTCAGTGTCAAAACCTTCCTTGGAAATGCATCTGGTTATCTTTCCTTCGTGGCCTTTCTCCCGGTTACGAAAATGATGTGTCTTGGAAAATTACCCATCATGTCTTGAAAACATTAAACTACCTCAAGTCATGGGGCTTAAAAATTGATGGCCTCTGCAAAAGGTGCAGCCTCCCTGAAACGATCGAACATGTCTTTTTAGAGTGCCCGGTTGCGATAGAAATTTGGGTAAATTTCAGAGAAATCTTACAGTCTCTTGGTACAAGGATTTCGATTTGACAACGGAAACTGTTTTCCTCCCGATCTTGGACCTGTCAGGTAATAGTGCCACAGAAGATCGTGCTGCAGATCATTCAATGGAAAATATTAGATGGAGCGATATTGTTGAAAAAGAAGATCGAGCCCAAGCGCAAAATTCTCCAAGACCCACGCATGCTCAGAGGAAAGAACCACATGCAGATGAAGATACTCGTCAAGAACATAATCAGGAAATCGACAACCGAGGTAATTCATTTGCAGATAAATTGAAAGTAAGGAACCAAGAAACGAATACCCAAGGTCTAGCATACAGAGGAATTAAATTTTATACAAAGCCTAGCACTACCCATAACGAAATCATAATGACTATCCATAAAACACTAAATGATCCATGTGCCATTACACACTTGCAAAGAATGCCATCACGACAAGTTCACCATAACTGGAATGCCATTTGATCATCTTCACAATCAGTTGACGACCTCTTGTCCAAAACCAATCCAACCCATTCGCCAAAGACCCACCCTTATTACAATCCCATTTGCTTCACCGGACATTCCCAACACAGCAATCGTAGAAGAACTTGCACCTCGTGGAAAAATCATAAACATTTGGAACCAAAAATATCAGGAATTTTCCACAATCTCAACTGGAAAACGTTTCTGTACCATATATCCAAACCCTGAAAATCCACTACCACCATTCATCATCATTGCCGGCCAAAAATTCTCATTTCATACAGAGGACTTCAACCCATCTGCATGCACTGTAACTCCACATTCCATCTCACAATCAACTGCAACCTCAGGGGCCTAAAGCTTTGCTACTACTGTGGTGACGATGGACACAATTACAACGACTGTGAAATTCGACAAAATGGTGAAACACCTAGGACTCGCAATACAGTAGGTAGACAAACATCGGACAGTGACATGGACAGTGACAACAACAGTGACCTCAACAACTTTGATGGTAGTACAGTAATACTGTCAGACTATGACAGCCAACTTGATAGGCCTTTGCCTAGGAACCATCTTAGGCCCTTACACACATCACAGCAACAGGAACAACGACTGAGTGAGAGTGAGACAGAGACAGAACTACAGGATCGACCTGCAGGGCCTAAGTATAGGCCTTCCAACAGGCAACAACAGCAACAACATAGTGAGAATGAGAGTAAGACGGATGACCAGGACATTGACCAAACACAGTTTGACGGAAACAGTGGTAGTGAGGCTAAGGGCCCTCCACTCATTTCAAAAACAACCACGTCTCAACCCATTCAACCATTATTATCAGAACAAGGCAATCAAATCATCCCGACCTCTCCAGCATCTCCACAGGCTACACAACAATCTGAATCACAATCCATCCTTCCAAACATGTCACAACTCCACCAACACTTTTTTTTCAATGGCACAAACACTTTTTAATTATTCACATTCAACCACACAAGCAACATCCCCAGTTATTACATCAGTATTCTCATTTAGTCAACCAGCACCATCTCCAAACAGCACATCCATGTCAACACAACACAAAAGACCACTTTCATCATCATCATCATCCCAGAAACCAACGTCCAAGAGCGCATCCATAGAGAAAGTACAGACGAAGAAGAAGAAACAAAAAAAACTAATTTTAGGCTATCACACCATCAATAACTATTTGCATAATATTTTTACTTTATAATTGGATTTGCGCATAACAAATTAGTTAACTTGAATTGAATTGTTTCCCAAAACCTAGCTAAAGATGCCATCTATAGTCAGTATAAATGTCAATGGTCTAAATGACAACAATAAGGCAGAGGCAATTTTCCACAATTTAAAGAATGATAAGCTAAGTATTGTACTTTTGCAGGAAACACACTTAAATCATAACACAAAAAACTCTATTATTTCTGATAATAGGTGGAAAGGATAAAAATCCACTCAATTTCCCCAAATAATTTTGCAGGTGTTAGCATTCTTATTTCTGAGAATTTAAATCCAACCATACATTCTAATGACATTTGCAAAGAGGGCCATTACATATTCACTGATTTGACCATTGAAGATCACCGGTTTCTCTTAATAAATCTATAGGAGGTAATAAAACACAAAAAAGAAAAGATAACTTTTCTGAAATTCATACTAAAATCCAAAATTATCCAGATGTTGAATTTATTATTTATGGTTGTGATTTCAATACAGTTCTTGATATCAACTTAGACAGAAGAAGGAATATAACATACATAGATAGATCCAAGAATCCCCTTATTGAAACTGTTAATGAACATGATTTACAAGATATTTGGAGGACCTTTCACCCTGATGACAAACAATTTACCTACAAAAGTCCTGTCGGAACATACAGCAGACTTGATAGATTTTACACATCAAAAGCTTCAATACATTACTTTACAAAATGTGAAATTGTTCCCTTTCCCAACTCTGATCATCAAAAGTTGTTACTGTCTTTTGATTTTGATAAAATAAAGCGGGGAAATGGATCATGGAAAATGAATAAGTCCATCTTACAACAAGAAGAATATACACTTGCAATGTCTGGTTTTCTCCAGTTTTGGATTTCCATATTTGATGAATTTCATAATCCGCTTCATTGGTGGGATAAAGCTAAAAAACAAATAGCAAAAATTACTAAACAATATATTGCATACAGCTATCCAGTGAACGCAAAAAGATAAAGTAAAAACTCTATAAACAATTATGTAAAGCGACAGATAAAGCCACACAGACAGGCAGACAGTCATTCAAAGATTTAGCTGAACGTATAACCAGAAAATAAAAGGTCTTGAAACAAACGAAGCATTTAATTTAAAAGTCAAAGCTAAAGCACGCTGGACAGAAGAGGGTGAAAGGGTCACCAAATATTTTTGTAATTTAGAGAAAAAACGCCATGCCACTCAAGTTATGAAATCAGTTAAGACAAAAACAGCAACAATAGTAAAAAATCGAAAAGATATGCTTGAAACTGTCAAAAAATTTTACTCTGACTTGTTTGCAAACAAAACAACAGACACTACTAAGCAAGATGAGCTCCTTTCAAAAGTAGAAAAGAAACTTTCTGACATTGGCAGAGACAGTTGTGAAGCCCAACTAACAAACGATGAACTTTACACAGCCCTTTCTAGGATGAAAAATAATAAAACACCCGGCCTCGATGGTATTCCAGTAGCATTTTATAAAGCCTTGTATGTATGTATGTATATGTATGTATGTATATATAAGCACACTAATCCTTAGTACAATGGTTTTTCATAGCGGCATTAAATTAATCGAAAGGAAATAATTACAATTTCATACATAAAAAAGTTAAAACTTGTTTCAAGTGAATATCTTAACCTAAATTTTTTTTTTTTTTTTTATAAAATGAATCAATAACCTAATTTTGTGTTTAGTCTTAAATTAAATTGTCAATAAGAAGAGGCATTCTTGACATGACTTGGCAGTGCATTGTAGTCTTTGACAACACTATAACAAAAACTTCTCTGATCACTACGTGCTGTTGCCATTGGTACCTGTTAGTTGTTTGCTTGCCTTGTTTGATACTGATGTAAGTTTCTGTTTAGCGTAAAATTTTCCGTGAGGTAAACTGGTGCAAGACCATGTAAGCATTTGTAAACGAGGCACATCCGATGGTAAGATCTGAGTTGATTTAGTCTCATCCATCCAATGTTATGAAGCAATGGAGTTGCATGTTTGCGCTTGGGAGCTCCAGCAATGACTCTTGCAGCGAAGTTTTGGACCGTTTGTGCTTTATTGGTGACATTCTTACTAGCAGTGTCATATACAATATCACCATAGCTTACACGTGACATCACTGTGGCAGACACAAGGTTTTTAAGAACTTCTTTAGTCATGGAACCCCTTAACTTCGATATTTGAATGAGTTTTCCTGTGCTTGATCGCTTCCAGTCTGTAATATGCTTCTTCCATGTAAGATTTTGATCAAATTTCATGCCTAGGTTTTTAACAGTTGGGACAGCTTCAATTGGAGTGTCTTGGATCAGTATAGTTTTGCTTTGAGGGGAAATTTTTGCTAATTGCTGTCGGGTACCATAGATAATATACTGAAATTTATCGGGATTCGCTTTCAGTTTATTCTTTGTGAACCAGTCTAAAATCAAATTACAGTTTTTAACTAGTTCTGAAACAGCAGAATCCAATGATTTTACAGTGCAGCTGGTGTATAGTTGTAGATCGTCTGCATATCCATGGATGCTAGTCTCCATTGTCCCAGGTGGTGCATTTTCTGCCACGATCGCAGGTATTTCGTTTATGTACAAGATGAATAGCAAGGGGCCGAGTACAAATCCCTGAGGTACACCACATTGTGAAATTTTGTTGTCCGATAAAATATCATTTACTTTCACATACTGAGAGCGGTTTCGGAGATATGAGCCAAACCAGAACACTGAATGATAGTCAAAACCGTATTTGAGCAATTTCCCTAGTAGGAATGTGTGATCGATTGTATCAAAAGCTTTACTAAGATCCATCATTATTGTTGGTGTTATCATTCCTTTGCTAATGTTCATCAAAATTTGATCAGCAATGCATGTTAATGCTGTCTCTGTTGAATGATGTTTCCGGAAACCAGAGTAGTATTTCTCTAAAATATTGTTCGTATTAAGGTAATGTAAGACCTGTTTGCTCACGAGTTTTTCCATTATTTTTGACAGAATAGGCAGAATGGAAATTGGTCTATAATTGGAGTATGCCAGTTTTTCTCCACTCTTATGTACTGGTGTTATAACAGAAGTTTTCCATAGAGATGGGCAGTTTCCAGTAGCTATACTCAAGTTTATTAAACGAGCTATCAAGTTTGCCACTATGTCTGCAATAATTTTCAGTGATTTCAGATCAACGCTGTCAATTCCTTTTGCCTTATTGGAAGGCATTGTCCTCAGGATGTCAAGAACCTCACTTGTTGTCACGGTCCTGAAGGAGAATGATGACTTTATATCAAATGGAAATTTGAAGCGCCGGTGACATCAAGGGAGACTTTCTTGAGTTTTTGGTCCCACCGTGGCAAAGAATTGATTGAGTTCAGTAGCTTTTCTTTTTGTTGCCCATTGCTGAGGAATTCCGTTACTTTCTTTTTTGGTAGGCATAAGGCGCTTCAGGTTTTTCCAAATTTGTTTTGGGTCGTTTTTGTTTTCTCTACAAGTTTTTTGAAAAAAGAGTCTTTAGCATTATTTACCGCCATTTTAACAGCTTTCTTTTCAACTTTGAAATTTTCCAAAGCCCTTTCACATTCTGATTGTACTGCGATTTTTCTAAGTTGATCTTTCTTGTTTATCATATCTTGCAGTTCTGGAGTGAACCATGGCTTCAGCCTTGCTCGGACTTTTATCATTCGCTCAGGTGCATGTTTATTGAGTACTTTCAAATAAAGTTCAGTCCATAGAAGTACTGCTGTGTCAACATCATTCAGTCTTCCACATCTAGCAAGGGGCAGCTTTATGAAGTCAGCTTTGAAATTGTCTGCATTGAAGTGCTTGTATGTTCGGACTTTCTTAAAAATTGCCTTTGCTTTAAGGCTCTTTTGGTTGAGGATGACGTACGTTAATGAGTGATCACTTAGCGATGTATGCAAGACACCTGCTTTCAAGACTTCAAGTCCTTGAGTGGTCATGATGATATCAATTAAAGTTGAAGAGGTGGACGTTACCCTTGTAGCCTCTTCTATTAACTGTTTTAAAGCATACAAAGAAATGATTTCTTTGAGGTCTTTTGCTGGACTCATATCTGGTTTAAGAAGATCACAGTATAAGTCACCAGTGACCAGCCTTCTGGAATATCATTGGGGAACATTTCACAAGAGTTGCTAATACCTGCTTTGAATTACAACAACTTTCCCACTCACAACGCGTAAGCTTAATTTCAACACTTTACAAGAAAGGTGACAAAAGTGATCTTGGAAATTGGAGACCAATTAGTTTACTCAATGTTGACTACAAGATAATCGCAAAAACTCTTGCCAATCGTTTACGAAATGAATTATCAATCATTGTTTCTGAAGATCAAACAAGCAGTATCCCAAATAGATCAATTTTGTCAAATGGACATATATTAAGAGATCTCATTTACTATGCTGAAAATGAAAATCTCCCTGCAGCCCTTTTTTCTTTAGATCAAATGAAAGCCTTTGACCATGTAAACTGAAATTTCCTTTTCAAAACCCTAGATGGCTTTGTTTTGGGCAACAATTCATTTCATATATCATTTCAAAACATTGTATAATAATACTAGTAGTTGTGTTTAAGTAAATGGGTACATCTCTGCCCCATTGACACTTGGTAGGGGAGTGAGACAGGGATGTCCCCTATCCCCTCTTTTATACATCCTAGTTTCTGAAATTTTTGCAACATTTGTCAGAAAAAACTAAGGCATTACTGGTATTACAATTAAAAATGTTGAGTTTAAAATTACCCTGTATGCTGATGACACAACAATTATTCTGCAAGGCGAACAGTTCATCAAATCAACTTTTGATTGTGACCATGATTTTGAAATGGCTTCAGGAGCTAAAATAAACAAAGGCAAAAGTAATGGAATTTGGCTTGGCAGATATAAGAACAGATCAGACAATCCATTTGATTTGAAATGGGGTAGAGAAGCTTTCAAAATTTTAGGTGTTTACCATGGCCCTGTTTTGAAAGAAAAAGAAACTTGGGACCTGCTTATTAACAAATTCATAAAAACCTTAGACCTTTGGACTTCTTGTGATCTTTCGTTGAGGGGGAGGGTTGTGGTTGCAAACCAGCTGGCCAGTTTGGTCTTCTGGTACTCTGCAGCCATATCTTCTCTTCCCCAGTGGGTTCTCAAAAAAATCAATGACAGACTTTGGAACTTTATTTATCAGAATAAAAAAGACCCTATTAAACGTACACAAGCAAGACTTCCATACGATTTAGGAGGTTTGAACATTATTGATATTGAAAAGAAAGCTGATGCCATTAAATTATCTTGGATTTCAAAATATCTTCAAAATGACAATAACTCCAAATGGAAAGCACTGTTCACCTTGAACTTTGATAGGTATTAGAACTATAACATTGGTGCCAAAATATTCAAATGTTACTTACGTCCAATTGAAATGAAACATGTCCCACAGTTTAATCGAGATGTCATTAAATGTTTTGCAGCAAACTTTTGAGAACTTTGACTAAAACCCACAGATATTGAAGGAATTTATAATGAACCCCTATTTGACAATTTCTACACACATGTTGATACCAGTAATGCTTGGATAAAAGCTAACATTACAACAATACCAGATATTTGTTATGAATTTACAACTGGATTCTTCCTGAATGGAAAGAAAAAATAACAACTGAGTGCAGCAATGAAAGAAGTTAATCTGATGACTTTTATATTAAATACCAAAGATGAATATGATTTCTTTTCATCTCTGATTTGTAAATCAATCTACAATATGCTCATCTTGCAAGAGCAAAATGTTGTCGCTCAGAAATTTAGGGTTTTTTGGGAACAAAAAATAGGGTTTATTAATTGGCCAAGACTCTTCAAAACTTTATTTAAAAGAAATCATGACAGAAAATCTGCAAACATCCAGTGGAAATTCTTACAACTTTGCCTGCCAACCCATGAAAGATTATTCAGACATAGGATACTGCAATGTCCCCTTTATCTAAGATGCAATTCCTATGATGAGACTTCCCTTCGTGCTTTTTTCAACTGTGCCCCTGTAAGTAAACTTTAGAAATTTGTATTCAAACTTGTAAAGAAAATCAACCCTACCCTCAGTCTAAACAACATTTGTAAGTTTGTTATCCTTGGTTTTTACAAACATAAGCCGGACTTACCTGTTGAAAACTTTTTAAGAGATGCAGCTTTTCCAGTCATTTGGAAAACAAGAAATGAAATTATTTTTGACAACAAAAGAGATGACTTGAAAAACAGATGCATATTCAAGGTTATTTCCAGACTGAAAGAATAACATTTCATTGCTTCACAAGATGTTGAAACTCTCAATCTTTTTGAACAATAATGGTGTCAAAATGGCATCCTTGCTTCTCTTGAGAATCAAAAACTCAAAATCAACCTGCCATGAGACTTGCCTCGTTTCTATGTCCCCGAATTTTTTTTTCTTTCTTTCTTTCTTTTTCTTTCACCTCTTGTTTCTTTCTGTACAGTAGAATTTATGAATTTTTATTACGTTTTATTAAATTGTTTCAACATTAGAATTTTGCAGTTAATTTGGTATTGGATAATTTTAATTGGGATTGTAGTTTAATTTTACATAGTTAATAGTATAGGGATTGTTAAGGTTTAGTTTAATTAGGTATTTAAAATTGTAGTTAAATGAGTAATTAAATTTACTAGTTGTTGTTATTAGCCATTAGTTTATTTCATTAGTTATAAGATTAGAATCTTGTAGTTTTTGCGTAATTTGTTGTGTTTAATTTGCATAGTTAATAGAATAGGGTTTCTTTAGGCTTAGTTTAATTAGGTACTTACAATTGTAGTTAAATAAATAATTATATATATTAGTTGTAGTTATATAATTTGATACCAGTTAAAATATAGCATTATTAAATATGGCAAGAAAATGAACTATTCGAAAATCAAACATAATGAACATTTAGAAGAACATTTTGCCAAACCATATTAATATAAACTTATTTTTAACTTGTATATATGTTGAGTTCATTGATAAAATTAAATGGGCCTAGCTAAAAAAAATTGATCAAGATGGAGATGCTTCCAGGGCGAGGCCTCTGCATTGCAGTTTTGTTTGGCTGACCCCTGCGATTTCCGCAAACGTTGGTAACTCGACCGTACAATTTCTGGTAGTGGGGACGTGCCTTCGCGCTAGTCCCCTCGCAATAGTACTACTGTCAAATTCTGCATACATGTCAGCACACCACCACGACTTGCCAGATACCAGGCATCTATCGAGACAACAATTCTCTTACTCTACAAAGAGTGTGCACATTACTGACACATCCTCTGCTCCAGATGCCGGAAGATGCACAAACATTTCCCACATTCGTACAGCCACAACCGGAAGCCCATCACTTCTCTCACCATGAAAGAGCAAGCTGGGCTTCCACAAATGCCACACCTGCTGCTCCAACTGCACAGAGTCCTCTCCTCACCACACAACCTCGGCAGCACTGCACACCATCACCAACATCCACACCCATCCACTTCACATCGATCAAACGGTATACGTGCATGTGCATATGCATGTGCATGTGCATGCGTACCTCTCGAGCCTGTAGTGTCATGCACATCTGGCCCCTTAGCTTTTGCCTACGACCCTACCACCATGAATATACCGATTCCCATCCGATCACCGCAGTCAAGCATGGTCGGGCCAGGTCAGTACCTGGATGGGTGACCGGCTGGCAACACCTGGTGTTGAAGGGTTCACTTTTTGCGATTCCAGTCCTTCTTTTCAACCGACGTAGCCAGCCAGGTATTGAACACGGACTGGCAATTCTGTGTCGCTGTCCTGCACCCACGTGTGATTGCAACACGTATGGAGACGCGGCCTGAATCGAAGACTAGTTCGTTATCGCTTCTCGGCCTTTTGGCTAAGATCAAGTGTAGTATCTGTTCTTATCAGCTTAATATCTGATATGCACCCAAGGGTGCTCAAATATTAAACTGATTTTTGGAAATGGTCAGTGGGTGTGAAGCTTGCTTCACCCCGGACACGAGTTGTCCTGGTATTGCAGTGCGGCCATGGATGGCCCACCCCCTCATCTTTAAGTGTAAAACAAGCAACACAGAAAACCTTCTTCATCGCCACATCTCTTTCTGTGTTTATTGTCTTGCGGATGTCTTAGCAATCCATCTTTCACATTGCATTGCATCAACAATTATTATACAGGAAACAGCATGTGTTCTGCCTTATTTATGCGACCTTTCACCATGGGCAGCAGGAGACGTTGAATTTTGAATGAAAAGAACTTTTGATTGATAGATTGCCTATTTCTGTATTCTGCTGCGAAGGCGCCATGTTATACTCACGCGTGGCTGATTGACGTGGGATTGAGCAATCGTGTCACTCAAAATGTAAGTGGAAACCTCTTCAGTACCTAAATATCAGATGGGTAAGACAGAAGAGACTGGGAACAATAGATTCTATTGTTTTTCCAGCGTCGCGTTTTCTCCTCATGCTCGAAACATTCCTCAACTTGGAATAGAGGGATGCCCAAGCAATCCTAGGGTAAATTCTCGAAACATACGGGGGCTCGTATTACAACGAAAGAAAGAGAGAAATAAAAACATTAGGATTGTGGTTTTGTTGACTGATCTGGTTTCGTTAACTCGAGGAAGACAATTCAAGTCGAAAAAGGACAGTGAGAATAATTTCTGTTGGACCAACATTGCACTGGATTTCTCTTTCTATATTTTTTGCGTACCATGCCATGTTTTCATTCTGATTTTTTTATTGCAGTATTCTTAGAGAAAAGAAATCCTAAATTGTTCAATTTCATTCGTCGAAAATTACAGAGTGACAATACCTACTTCTAAATTTGGTAGGATTTTTTCGAGTGATTGAAGCGACCTAACTGTAAGTAAACTCGGGTTGGCCTATTCTAAACACGCCTTGAAATGCTGCACAAAGAAACTAGGAGTTTTGAAAATCCCTTCCCCCCGTCTTTCGGAACCAAAGCTCACTTTCCTGTGTCATAAGTGTGACGTCACACCTATGACATACCATTGTTCTTGTGTTACGAGCATCTGGAGAAAGCTGAAACCAGCAAGTTGAAGTGTGTCTTACCCATCTGATATTTAGGTACTGAAGAGGTTTCAACTTACTGTATGTGAAAATCTTGGACTGAGCTATCAGTTTGATAATAAAAATAAAGGACAGAAGCTTCATATTTACGACTCATTAAAAAATCACTAAAAAGACGTTTCAGCTAGTGTCCACTAGCTATCCTCAGTTTTACAATTTAAAAAATTAAATTCTATTACATATTTTTAAAAATAAACAGCATTGAGAAATCCCAAGTGGAAATATTAGCAAGCACAGCTACAGATACTAATTAAAAGTGGTAGGGGCACCGAACTATCTTGAATATTCAAAATAGGGTTCTTTTGTTTAATGTACAAGGCCTCAGATATTTTTCTATATATCTATTTTTTTATATATTGATATTTTTTTATATATCAAGGGCTGTATAACGATGACGATCGATTTCGTTCTCTTGGTCTGCATAATTTCTGCTATCCTCGATTTCCTCTCCTCTTCATCTGTTTTACCATCGTTTAAAATGTTGTAAAAATTGAATACATACGGCGCAAGTTGATACACCAGAGACTTCCCGGACCCTGTTGGCTGCGACAAGACTATATCTCGACCTTCCAATAACCCAGTTAATGCCTGAATTTGAAAATCTTTCAAAGACAGAACGGAAAACACTTCTTTTGCCAACTCAACAGCATGATGTTGTGCCGCCATTTTGATATTTCTCAGAATTTGACTGGCCTTTTGTTGCAGATTGCCCGTTTAAATAGCAGTAAACACTGGTAAGGCAACCCCCTTGCCGCCTTCAACAAATTGCTAACAGCTGGAAAATCTTTGGTCATTCTCCAGCGCTGAATGGCTAATTCTAGACTTCTGAGAGAACTGCCACCTGACAAGATCTTGTCCGGTGACGTCAAAATACAAAAGGAAAATCTCATTAATTATTCATGACTGCGGGAAAGGTACAAGTCTATTTCTCTGCCACTCTCCTTTGTTCTGACATGGAATCGTGGATCCTAGGAGAAGGAAATCAAGAAATAGACTTGGGGCAAGTCTATTCATAAGTAGAATTACCAATAAATTTAATAGTAATAAGGACTAATAATGGACTATTCCGTCGCATAAAAATATTCGCAATTTGTCAGTGTTCGTATATAACATTGCCTAGCAATATTTTAAATTGAATATCTCCAGACACTAAAATCGTCCAACCATGAACTTAAAATGCATAACAATAAATACTCATGCTCTGAAGGACTTTCGCAAGCGTCAGACCATATTCCAATGGGATGGCCAAGATTTAAGTCTCCTGGAACAACCACAGTGCAGGAGTTTGTGTGCTTTTCTCCCGCAGATGGAATTTAAAATAATTTCTCTATCCCAGTCAATTACGAGAGATATTATTGATAGAACTATAACGATCTTGGAAAACTTCTCTAGTCTTTCTATACATACCTGTGATAACCTTAAATAATATTTCAAAAGCTTATATGCTTTCTTACTAGTTTCAGAGTTTTTAAGATTCTGATCGCAGTATACAAACACCAATCTTTCAGCCAAAGCTAACACTGTTTTTTTATAGCTTCTCCATTCAAGGTCCTTCTCAAGAATTTCTATTTCACGTTCTTTTATCCCTTCTTTGGTGCAAGCTCCATCAGTTAGCCAGGCAAAATCTTTCACTTTATAAGGTAATGTCTCTTCAAATTTTCCAGCAATATGTAAACACGTTACACCAACTTCTTCAAACTTATCTTTCAGTACTTTTCGATTCTTTAACACTATATTAATATATTCTAGCGCTAAAAACATTGACTCATCTTCATATTTTATTAAGTGTGCTACTTCTATAATCCAATATAGCAAAATCTTTGTTTCTTCTAGTGAAATGTCTACTAGCTTTCTGAATATATCCGTCTTTTTACTATTGACATCTTCACCTTCAAAACAGAAGGCTTCGTCGTTGACTTCAATACTCTCCTCCTCTGATTTAAACCAAACATCTTTACAATTAACGACAAATATTTAACCTCTCCTTTTATCCTTCAAAACATTTAGCTTCCGTTTTCTTCATGTCTGGATTAAACTCTTTCTTGCTCTTTATTCACTCGTCTCGTTTCAAGCTTCACTGTGTCATATGAGCTCCATATCAAATAAACGATCATGTCAATCAAACACGCTTCACTGTAACATGACACCATTTCAAATTAACAAACATGTCAATCAAATGTTTAATACCTTTTGATTGACATCTTCCTTTAACGAAATTCCTTTCAAGCTTCATTGTAATATGAGTTTGATTAAACGAACATGTCAATCACATACTTTCCCTGTAATATGAGTACCATTTCGAATAAAGCAACTTCCGGCTTTATTTAATCCCCATCTCCTTTAAACGAGAACTCGAGTAAACGCAAACCTTAACTTTAAATATTCTATTTGTTATCTGATCACCCTCCCATATATACTGCTGATCCCAGTTTATTGTTTGCTTCTTTACTGTAATTGTTGACTTCCCAAATGGGTTATTGCAGTTGACACAACAGCAGTATGTACAGGGCTGTATGTACAATCTACATTTGTACTTGTCGTGTTTCCCAGTCGTGCACCTAGCGGAGTTACTTTTACACTTAGCTCCACACAAACAAGTTTTCCTGCTCTTTTTACTGCTGGGTGGTTCATAATATACTTCTTCAACATGCTATTTTTGATTGAGTAGTTCTTGCCCGCTCCTTAAAATCTTGTGGAACAAGGCATTTTCTTTAAAGGAAATGCCAAGGAAAAGCCACTGTATTATTGAGATCGGTCGTTTTGCAAAAACTGGTAGCATTGTCAAAGTAAGCATGTCCACAAAACCTACTTCAAAACTTTTGTTTTCATTTAATGACAAATAAGCCATTCTATCCTGATGAACATTGTTCCCATCATTTGCCATATCATTCTTTATAGAATGGTTTATTAGAGCTTCAAGAAATTTCTATTGGCGTTGTTACTAAGACCTATGTTATCAAAATGGGTCTTGAGACTGCTGTAATTTTCATTGGCAATGATATATTCTTCGATTGTCAAGGCAAGAACTGAAATAATTTTTGAGGCGTCTATTCTATCAACTGGTATTGTATCAGCAACTAAAAGCCCAAAATTAGCACATCGATTTCTCAGACTATCAATGCCGCTAGTGTAATTAGCTGTAATTCTTGCTGATGGAAGTTAATAATTTTTTTAACCATATCTTCACAGAACAAAAAGTCCATATCAATAATGTCTGTTCTTGACCGGCTGCATAGCCTCTCGAACAAACAGCACTTTTGAAGCCATACCGGGTTGTGCCTTTCGTCTGCCGAGTTTACTTATAATGCAATATTTGAAGTATCATTTGTATCAGGATTCTGAACTGATTTTGTAGCTCTAATGCCAAAGGTTTCCTTTTTCTCCTCACTGGATTTGCCCTTCGCAAACTTTGCTATTCTAAGGACGCTTTCATGGACTTTCTTGGCGTGTTTACTGAGACAAACCTTGCAATTCCAAACATAGAAAAATAAGTTTAACAAGTTCAGTGGAAGCTCTGGGCCCATCTTTAGTCCTTAAAGAATTCGGTTCATGTTTTTGTGCAGGTTTTCATTCATACCAGTTGCGAAACTGGCTGGTATTCCTGATAAGCATCCTTTGTCTATATGTTTAAGTAATTTTTCTACCACTGTTCTAAACTGTGCTGTCAGCAAAGACGGACCATGCAAAAATGCTTCCGTGGTTTCCCACTCACTAATGAAACTTAATAGGTTCTCCCTCAATACAGACGAAGATGGCGTGGGCATTGTTCTTTGCTCGCCAGTGTCACCTCTCTCTCTGAAGACACGTTGTAGGGACTTGCAAAATCTTGAATGATAGTTATGCCGTTTTTCTAGTACTGCTGTAAGTCTTTGTACTGCATGGAAAAGGTCTAGCTTCACTTGAATTTCTTCTCCAAACACATTTTTTAGTTTGTTCTCCCATTTACAGCAATTATCGATGACAAGAACTTTTACATTTGCTGTATCTCTATCTTTCAAATTTTTAGCATATCCAAAAACCAAGTCAAATTTTTCTCCTTTACACAATTGCCAACTAACAACTTCTTCAAACTCGTTCATGACAACAAAAAGCGAGTTGTACTGCTTTATCCTGCTATCTCCTTCTCTGTATTCCGATGTTAAAGGTAACCTGAAAGAAGAAAAACTAATTTGTATCAGAAACAACACAGAAGCTTCCTACTCATGCAAGTCCATCGGCAATTCACTACTTGAAAAGGCATACGAGATTCCGGTTGAAACAAAAGGATTTGCAAAAGATTTATATGAAAACAATAAAAATTCCAGCAAAGGGTGTACAAGATTCGAAGGAGTGAACTGTCACTCAATGCAAGTATGGTAACTGAGCATTGATTTTGCTAATTTCAATCAAAGTAAAAGTCTCCAGTAGACTATATTGCATTTGCGTTGAAGGCTCAGGAATCTTGAGTGTCCAAGAGAATGCTCCTGCCGAAAGTTTTGAGAACCTTGGAAGCTAGCATTGCTCTAGTGATCATTTTGGCATTTTGAAATGCAATTTGCATAGCATAGGTGCTGAAAAAATGGATGAAAAGAAGATGTGTTTTGTCAAGCTGAATTTCATAATATTGAAATCAAGCCAATGTTTTCCACCGTAAGGCGTAATAGTTTAGAATCGTGAAGCAGCAAATATATTTCTTATGCCTATGCATAATGGTGCTTTGGTTGAATTTTGTAACTATTACCTCATGGTTGGCACCAGATCAACTCAACTTAACAGGCAGTTAGAAACGAGCAAAAAAGGACAAGCACAGAAACACCTAATATCCAATAAATTCAAAGCACACAAAAGGGATGAAATCTGCTAGTGATACCCTTGAGACAGCAATCAATTTAACTCTGGAGTTAGAATGCGCAATGCCTGCAGGCCATTGTTCAATTCCTACTGGCATACAAGCCACCTATGATCACCTTGGACATGAATTTCACACCTTCTCCTGAGAAAATTACCAATTGTTAGACAGCGACCTTTCAAAAACAAACAAACAGGATATTTTCAAAGTTTTAAAAAGTACAATAAACAACGTATGATGTTGGAAAAAAATGTGAGGTTTTACGAGCTTTTGGGGGCAGCTTCAATGTATTCAAGACAGTATTTTCAAAAGGTTAGATAAACTTTTAAATCATGATCATGTCGGCAACTGTTGTATACCAAGTAATTTTATTCTAAGTAATTAACACATATAAAATCAAGATGATCAATAGTTTTTTTTTTAAATCAAATGTTTTCACTGTTTCTTTTTTTATTTGGATGACAAGTTTGACACCGAAACGAGAGTGGAAAACATGAGAAATGTTTCTTCAATAATGAAGATCCTCTATGAAGATGGATCCAAAGACAGATTCACCTTGTCAAAGGGTGAAAAAGCCAGTCTCAGGCTAATGTCTGGAGACATGGAGGCAGTTGTGAGGTCTGAGTCATCAAATGTAGATCAAACGTTAATTGACTCCCACAGAGAAGTAACTTTGGAAAGGGGCCTGCATTATGACATATGTCATACTATTTCTGATGATCGTGAGTACGACTTGCAGTCTAAATTTATATTTCACATTTTGCCATCATTTTCTGGTTAAAATCAGCAATGTTCAATCTTTAATTTCAGAGTCTAAAGATTCTGAGTGTGAGGCCATTGCCTTGGATGACGATAACATTAAAGAAATCAATAGCAACGGTTAGTTGGCCTGTTCAAGTAATTTTCTTGTTTTTAAATTTGATGTTCTTTCAATTACCAAAGTTGTTGGAGAGATGTTTAACATTGCTGAATTCTAGATTTGATGGTACATTATTTTCGGGACATTTTTTTACATTCAATATATATATCCCATCTTAACCTATGTCACTTTCGATAGCAAGTTCCCATGTGCGAGTGCCAAAAACTATGTCTAGAAGATAACCTAGTCTATGATAAAAACTGAAAATACTACGTCTTACCAGTTGTTTAAATATTCTTTAATGTTTAAGCATCTACTGAAGAGAAAAACCCAAGAAAGCGCCCAATCCCAAGAGCTACATCTGAATTTTGTATCTGCAAAAGAGTAAGGAAACATATTTCACTCGCCAAAGTCTAATTTTCTAGGATACTGCTCCTGACTCACAAATTCTGGTGCTTCTAATGCCAGCATGGCAGACGAGAAAAATAATTCTAACAAAAACTTTATAAAATTTCCAAATTTCAATTTTTGAATTTATGCAAAACGTGTGCCCAAAATATCTGGATTATAATTAGAGATTCAAAGATCTATTATTTTGACAAATCTTCCAGTGTTTTTCATTGATTCTCCTGTAGAAAAGAAATAGAAGCCAGGAAGACAAGATGGTTATGTGTGAGAGCAACAGAAAGCACAAAGTGAGGAAAGACCTAATTGTTTTTGCCAAACAGAAGTTCCACCCTTGTTTTAATGGTCACAATTTTGACCTATAAACTTTGTTTGGCTCTTTATTTTTAATTCACAATTACATAGCATGCAAATTTTTAAAGTCTTCCAAACTTTAAATAATGTTTCCATATAGACATGGGGAATTTTATATAATGCCTATCAACATGGAATATTTCTGACCCTATTTGTGTTACTTAGGCAAAGAAAAAGGACACATACAGCCTGCTCTGCTCTGTTCCTTGAGACCAATTTCATTAGAGCGGCAGCCATCTTTCTATCTGCTATTTAATGCTAACTAACTTCAACAAGTTGAAGGTTATTTCATTTAAACAAAAGAAAATAAAAAACAAGGGAAACAAAATTATATATAACACTCTGAGAGGGAAACTTCGGTGTCAGTATCTTTTTCAGTGTCCTGGAAATGGCTACTACCATTTGGATTGCCTAGGATTGACGTCCCTGCCAGTGGAAAGTCCCTGGTGAGTGTCTCTGAGTAAAAAGGCCTATAGCTATCTAGCCTGTGTCTTACATAGTCTTCCATTTTTATTCACCAACAGGAGGACGAATGATACTAAAACCTTGAAATCCTTTCCATTCCTCTTTTCAAGTCTTACTTTATCCATTCTTTCTGGTCTAAAGCTACAGTGCCACTATCGTTGTGTGAGAAACATGAAAAAACATCGAGGCACAACATTGCGGACAGAGAGAGCAGGGAGGGAGAGACGAGAAAACTCTAGACTCACTGCATAAATAACTCTCGTTTCATTGGTTTGTGGCTGTTGTATTCAAAAATCACTCTAGACTTATTACACGAGTCTCAGTTATCACAGCTACCACCATTTTCATTCATAAAGGACAGTATGCCAGTCCGAAATATTGGTATCAGTTTAAAATCATTTAATTTGATTTCAGTGCGTATTCTCTTACACCCCTGCGTTGTTCCTTATTAATATTTACCGTCTTTAGTTGTTGTTGTTGTTGTAAGAAAGCTGCTCAAACTGTAGCGACTCTCACTTCAACTCACATTTCTATGTTGCGAATTGCTGTGGTCGTTGGTCTGGATTTTATGAGCGAAACATGAGAATAGTGTAATAAGTCTACAATCAGTCAGTGTGGAGTGACAAATCAAAAGGGGAGGCCCTTGTGCTGTTGTAGCAATAAGAAGTAGAGTGGTTCCACACCCACACGTGTGCAATAAAAATCTAGCCAACCAAGAGCAGCCATGTTAATCATGTGATTCCTCCATTTTCCTCATCCAGGTCGAAAAATTGACTGGTTGCAGACAGTCCTTAAAATTGATCTTGTGGGAAGATGTTTTTGCGTTTTTACTGCATTTTATTGCCTGCTTTTAATTTTTCAGGAAATGCACATCCTGCTCTGATTGAGCAACGTTCAAGCCTGGATGGACCTTCTTTGTATCAATGTACTGTATAACCAATGTTGACAAAGCAGTATCTCGCACATTAGGATGTTCTATCTAAAATTTTCATAGACTATCTAGTTTATAGTTCTTGTTTATTTAATTAAACTATAGATCCCCAAATAAATGGCCCCTTGATGTTAATCTAAATAAATTTCCCCCTCTAATAAACGACGTCCTAAAACAAAATATTTTAGATTTAATTGAAGGGCATCTAATAGAGATATTCCTACTATTAGTCTTTTACTCATAAGCCACAGAACCTACAAATGGCTAAAAGATTAAGTTACAGTTTTCGTGACAGTTGTACAACATGTTGATAAAATGCATGATGTTTTTAATTATTGTAATTAAAGGTTCATTTATATGATTAATTTGAAGTTCTGTGTGATGATGATGACATGTTGTGTTTTATTATTGACAGTTAATTTTTGTTTTGCTCTTCATGGTGTTGTGAGTAATTCTATTTCTTGTTTTTCTTTTCTGTTTCTCTTGGTTCAGTGAGAGTTTTATAAAACCAAAACTTAAGGGCAATAACATATCGCCCTTTTTTAATTAAAGACAGGCAATGCTGATTGCCAAAAAAGCACATTTCCAAAAAAACATGTACATACATGAAATGATATCATTTATTATAGAAGATTTGTTAAATTGCAGCATATTTTCCTTCACAGTTGAATATTTACGCAGATAGATTAAGATTTCAGAAAACCCTTGCGAGATAGATAGAAAACATTTTCTTTTCTTTATTACTGGGATCATGCATAAGCGTAAGGTTTTGGGCCAAAAAAATCAGAATTTTTTTTTCGAACAACCTGAAAAAGTTTGGCCATAAAATTGTATGCTTCCATTTCATGATTTTATTTGGCTCTATTATTTCCCATTAAGATATTTCGAATCAGGATAGTTCTGTTTTCCAATCCGAAAGGAACAAGTCATTGTTCAAAGTTCAAAGTTTTAGACTAGGATGAAATGAGGAAGCAAAAATCAAGAATGGCTCCCACTAAACTATGGTACAAGAAAGAATTATCAATTCTCTCGCGAAGGAATGTAATCCCAACAAGTTAAAATCACTCCAGGGAAGTCTGGTGGCCTGGCCTCTTCCATTTTTAAAGTTTCTCCGCTTCACTGCACTAGATAGTTGTCATGGTGTCATTGAAGCCATTATATCTTAATAGTGGGTTCGCTTAACACCAAAATCGGTATGAATTGTGCATTTTATGATACAAGCATGAAATTTGGCACAAGTACAGAGTTTGATGCGCCAAACAAAATGAGAAACAGACCCAACTCAGAAAATGGCCCCGAAAGCTATTTTTAGACTGGGGTACTTGGCCCCAGCCCCCACAGAGTTTCCTTCTATAACTTAGAAACTATTTGCGATGCACAGCTGAAAATTAGTGCAGTTACATATTTTAATATGATTAATACAAGGAATAACAAATCCATTAAAAAATTTCCCCTGAAAGCTATTTTTAGACTGGGGTACTTGACCCCAGCCCCCAAAACACTTTAGACAGGGCATTTTTGGCAACATTCTAGCACACTGGGTAACCGGAAATTTTAAAGTAGTTTTAGACTCTTTGGTGCTTGGTGGTCATTTTAAGACTTCTGGCATTCTGGCAAATCAATGGTTGTGACGTCATCGATGACGTAGAAAAGTTACGGTCAGTGGAAATCTGACTTTTGAATTTTGTGTTTTTAAGATATGGTCAGAAAGAACATCTCAAATGGAGCAAAAAATGGTCGAGAAGGTAAACAATGTTGAAGCTCAACTTGGATTATTTTCTGATCAAAACGGAATAATTCGATGTCGCGGTAGAATTGGAAAGTCAAGTCTCATTTATCAGTCTAAATATCCAGCGTTGTTACCACGTGATAACTTCATTACTACGCTAATCATTGGACATTGTCATGAAAGGGTTTTTCACAATGGTGTCAAGGAAACATTGTCTGAAATTCGTACTTGATTTTGGATTTGCAGAGGAAGACAATCAGTAAAGAAGGAATTAAATCAGTGCGTCGTCTGCAAAAGAATTCAAGGGAAACCGTTTTCTACTCCACCTACAACGGACTTGCCGTCTTTTCGTGTCAAGGAAGACTACGCCTTCATGAGTGTAGGTGTGGATTTCGCCGGACCTTTGTTTATTAAGCGCAACGACGAGAATAAATCAAATGAAATGTCAAAGACTTATATCGCCTTGTTCACCTGTGCTACGAGTCGCGCAGTCCACTTAGAGCTCGTAGAGAATAAAAAAGCTGATACGTTTATACGTTGTCTTCGACGGTTTATATGCAGACGTGGGATGCCACGGTTGATCCTATCAGATAATGCGAAAACATTTAAATGTACATCTGTATATCTGAAATCGCTCTGCAAAAGAAATCAAGAAATCGAAAAGTTTTTAATGGAACGTTGAATCACATGGTGATTTAATTTAACTGAAGCTCCCTGGTGGGGCGGTTTCTTCGAACGAATGGTAAAATGTGTCAAACTCTGCCTAAAAAAGGTTCTTGCAAATGCTCGCCTTACCTTTGATGAATTGAACACCACACTGGTGGAAATTGAAGCTGTTTTGAATTGTCGACCGCTCACGTATTTGTATTCTGATAGTACTGAAGAAGCATTGACGCCATCGCATCTGTTGCTTGGTCGTCGTTTACTTACCTTACCTGCTGAACCTTACTCTGAAGACGATCCGGATTATAAGGATGAAGCGAATTTACCATCTCATGCAAGGTATCTAGCCTTGAAACTATCACATTTTAGACGAAGATGGAGAAAGGAATATTTGTTTGAATTGCGTGAACATCATCGAATTTCGGGAGCAAATGCGTCACCGATTCAACCGGAGATATTGTAATGATAATGGACCAAAAGGAACGAAATCGTTGTAAATGGAATTTGGGAAAGATAGAATCTGTGATAATTGGAAATGACAATATGCCCAGAGGGGCGAAGATTCTGCAAGGAAATGGCAAAACAATTGAACGACCATTACAGAAAATAGTTCCTTTGGAAATCATGTCAAATTCAGATGATACTGCTAAGAAATCAGCCGAGATCCCGTCAGCTGATTCTGTAAGACCGAGAAGAACTGCAGCTGTAGTAGCTGATGAAAGGCGCAAACTCATTGACCAGTATCAGGCTTAACAGCCTTATATGGTTAAGGGGGGAGCGTGTGTAAATTGTAATGACTTTTAGCTTGATTGACAGCTCATGTCACGAACCTGTCAATTGATGGTACTTCTTCCTGCGGAAGAAAGGCGCCTCTCTGTTGAAAAACGTTGTTGAGAAAGGAACACTCGAATCGAATTAAACTCTAAACTCTGAAATTGAATTCTTGTTGTCGAAAACGAAATACGAATCTAGTCTTGTGAATTGAAATCTAATGTCTGAATTTAAGAATGTTTTTCAAGTTGTAAATATTGTAAAAAGCGTTTATTATACAGTCCTCTGAAATTTGGCCTATCTGAAGTTTGTGTTTTCTGTGGCCTAACTATTCTATACATAGTTCATATTTGATGTTGATGACAGTGGACAAATATCGCATTCAACCAACACAAACCACCACCAACTTTCTCATTCACTTCATCTCCCACATTGTTTTCAAAAGCACAACCTGACTCTCTGGAGGAGCTCTTTAGCAAGAAACCACCCAAAGTCCACTTGAATCCTTCAGCAACATCACAAACCACTTCACCATCTGACCAAGCAACCATCCCACCTTCTGAACCACCAAAACCCCAAAGACCTCCAAAAAACCCTCCCGAAAGCCAAATCTCCCTCCAAAGCCAACTAGCACGAAACCGTCACAGCAGGAGACTGCTGTTATTTCTGACGCAAGCAGTTCTTCCAAGCGTCCCCTTGATGAATCGTCTGGGTCTTCAACAGTTTGAAGGGTGATTGAGAACGACGAGAAGAAGAAAAGCTCCAGCCGTCCTCCGAAGAAGAGGTCAGAGTCCTTTGTAAGTAGGATCACCAATAAATTTAATAATAATAAGAACTAAAAATGAACTATTCTGTCGCATAAAAATATTCGCAATTTGTTTGTATCCGTATATATCATTGCCTAGCAATTTTTTAAATAAAATATTCCCAGACACTAAAATAGTCTAACAATGAACTTAAAATGTATAACAATAAATACTCATGGTCTGAAGGACTTTCGCAAACGTCGGACCATCTTCCAGTGGGTTAAAAACCAAAAACAGGACGTTATCTTCTTGCAAGAAACGCACCTTTCCTCGGCTGATCTTGATCAGTTAAAACAGGAATGGGAAGGCCAAGTGTTTCTGTCTCCTGGCAACAACCACAGCGCTGGAGTTTGTACGCTTTTTTCCCGTAGATCAAATTTCAAATTAATTTCTCAATCCCATGATCTCGCTGGACGGTATTTGAATCTCATATGCGACTTTGGTGAGGCACATATTCAATTTTGCAACATTTATGTGCCTAACCATGTTTCTCAACGTAAGGACTTTTTTTAATCTTTGCACGCTGTTCTGAAAGGGGGTATCCCTACAGTTTTTGGTGGAGATTTCAACTGCATCAAAGACTCCTTTTTAGACAAAAACGGTGGAGACTCCAATTTAGCAATAACAGCTTTAAAAGCTTTGCAACTGCTCAATCTTATGTACGATTTTAAGGATGTTTTCCAACATTTAAATCCGTCAACACGTAATTTCACATGGACCAATCCTGATGGTTCTATCTCGTGTCGGTTAGAAAAATTTTATGTGTCTGGAGATATTTTTCGTAATTGTAGTTATTCCCACATAGTGTTTTTCCCTATTCCGATCATGATGCTCCAAGCATCTCGTTTAGACTCCAAAACTCTTTGAAAAAGGGTCTGTGGTTTGGAAATTCAACACCTCTCTTTTAGATAATCCTATTTTTGTCGATAAAATCAAATCCTTCTGGTCCCATTGGCAGCTACGGAAGATTGACTTCCGAGATTTAAATGCGTGGTGCGATATTGGGAAACGCAAAATTAAACATATTGCTATGAAACTCTCTAAGCGCTTAGCACGGGAACGTCGCCAAAAGCGAGCCCGTTTAGAAAAGAAGCTCAAAAACACTAGGTAACGCAGTCCACAATAATAATCTTGTATCTGGATTACCACTTCCTGGCTCCGCTTCACCGGCTAAAATCAGCCAATATGCGGATGACACAACCATCCTTGTTACTGACGATGATTCAGTAAGGGAAGCTTTTAAATCAGTCCGTGATTTTGAAGCTGGATCAGGCTCCAAAGTAAATTTCTCGAAAGGGAAATCCGAAGGTTTCTGGTTCGGGAAATACAAAGGTTGCGCTTCACGCTCTGTCCCAAAACTAAACTGGACTTCTGAGGACATTGAAATCATTGGTGTTTCTTTTGGCTCAAATGAGACAATCAAGGATGCTTTTACTAAGCGGGTCAATAAACTGGAGCAACGTCTCCTTGCTTGGTCGAATCACTCTCTATCATTGCATGGAAAAGTAATGATCATTAATACACTTGGTCTTTCCGGTCTTATTTACCTCTCTACTGTCTATTCTGTTCCTCCTAACATCCTAACAAGAATCTATACCCTCGTATTCAACTTTTTATGGTCTTCTAGAAATGAACTCGTCAAACGAGAAGTAATCTACCAACCACGAGATAAGGGGGGCTTAGGCCTCATTAACCTCCGGCTGAAGAATCAAGCCCTCCTTCTGCGCTCCTTACACACAATTTGCGATCAAGAAGCAACTGTTAAACGGATCTTCCTTGCTTGCTATTGGATTGCTCGCACTCTTTCAAAATACTCTACCTTATGGTCCTTTCTTAGAATCAATAACACTCCAAATTCCCTATATCGTCCTCCCCTCTATGATATTTTGTTATCACTTGTAAATAAGCTTAGTGCTGATATCAAATCATTTAATTCTGATAGTACGTAATTTATATAAACTTATATTAAACAGGTTGCAGATTGAACCTCGATCACAACAAATCTGGGAGATCGTCGTCCAGTCACGCAACCTCCCTTGGAATATTATTTGGTCCTTCTCTCTTCACGGCCTAGCTACAGGATACAAAAATGATGTTTCCTGGAAGATTACCCACCGCGTGTTGAAAACTTTAGATTATCTCAAATCCTGGGGCCTTAAAACCTACGGTCTATGTAAACGCTGCAATAAAGCTGAAACCATAGAGCACGTGTTTTTTGGAATGCCCTGTTGCTATAGAGACTTGGATTAATTTTAAAGAAATATTGCAATCTCTCGGCACAAACAGTTTCGATTTGACAACGGAAACTGTTTTCTTGCGCATCCTCCTCACCTCTGTAAGTTTTCATTGTAGACCTCTTTTATTGTATCTAATAAAATTAATTTGTTATCATATCTGGAATAGCAGATGCAAAGCTGTTTACGACAAGAAATTTCAAAGTAGTAAGCAAATGATCCTCGAAATCAGAAAAGTAATCAGAGATCAAATCACGATAGCCTTTAACACGATATCAATCGATGGAGGAAAGACTCTCAAGTCTTTCACTGTAAATAGTTTAATTGCAAGCGTTGAAAATAACTCAATTAAATTTAACATTTGATTTTTTAATCATTTCATCAAGTTCAATCATCACACGAACAATACTATTAGATTCTAATTATTATTGTATTAAGTAAGATTGACAATTGCATCTGATTCAATGTGTTTCATAACAGTATGGTATGGAATTAATACAGTATCATTGTAACTAATTAGTTTCGATCAGTAACATTTTAGTATCATTGTAATTAATCTGATTTCATGTACACTGCCCTTGCCATGTCTATAGGGGGCCTGGAGGTGTACCTACTGCTTAACAGGGGGCACCTCCAAATAATATAAAATGAAAAAAAAAAGTATCTGTTCTTATCAGCTTAATATCTGATATGCACCCAAGGGTGCTCAAATATTAAACTGATTTTTGGAATTGGTCCGTGGGTCTAAAGCTTGCTTCACCCCGGACATGGGTTGTCCTGGTATTGCAGTGCCGCCATGGATGGCGCACCCCCTCATCTTGAAGTGTAAATATAAAACAAGCAACACAGCAACCCTTTCCCTATGCCACATCTCTGTCAGTCGAAATCGTCTTGCCAACAGCAATGCAGAAACATGCGGATGTCTTGGCAATCCACCTCTCATATTCCACTACATCAACCATTGTTATAGCCACCTTGAACAGCATGTGTTCTATCCTTCTTTATTCGACCTTTCACCACAGCATAGCATCACTGGCTTCCTACAGCGACGTGTATTACCAAAGCTGTTCTCATCCTTTGCTAATCTCAATGGAATGGCAGTGCCACCCTTTCACTTTTGGTCTGTTACCAATGTACCACATTTGAAACGAGAAGTTCCTCAATGACGCTCCCTCTGCAAGAAAAATCTGCATACTTGATTCTTCCAGGGCGAGGCCTTTCCATTGCAGTTCGGTTTGGCTGACCCCTGCTATTACCGCAAACGTTGGTAACTCGACCGTACAATTTCTGGTAGTGGGGACCTGCGTTCGCGCTAGTCCCCTTCCAATAGTACTAATGTCAAATTCTGCATAACATTAAGTTTTGCCTAGCAAATATTTTAAATAAAATATCTCTAGACTGTAAAACAGTCTAACAATGACCTTAAAATGCATAACAATAAATACTCATTGTCTGAAGGACTTTCGCAAACGTCAGACCATCTTTCAATGGGTGAAAAACCAAAAACAGGATGTTATTTTTTTGCAAGAATCGCAGCTTTCTTCCGCTGATCTTGACCAATTGAAACAAGAATGGGACGGCGAAGTATTTTTATCTCCTGGCAACAGCCACAGCGCAGGAGTCTGTACGCTTTTTTCTTGCAAACAAAATTTTAAAGTAATTTCTCAATCCCATGACCTTTTTGGTCGGTATTTGAACATCATTGGCGATTTCGGCGAAACAAATATTCAGTTTTGCAATGTCTATGCTCCTAACCATGTCTCCCAGTGCAGAGACTTTTTTGAATCCTTGCACGCTGTCCTGAAAGGGGGTATCCTCACAGTTTTCGGTGGAGATATCAATTACATCGAAGATTCCTTCTTGGATAAGAACGGTGGCGACTCTGATTTAGCAATAACGGCTCTGAAAACGTTGCAACACCTCAATGTCACCTATGATCTTAAGGACGTTTTCCGACACTTCAATCCATCGACGTGAAATTTCACATGGACAAGCCCCGATGGTACAATCTCTTGTCGGTTAGATAAGTTTTATGTGTCTGGAGATATTTTTCGTAATTCTAGTTATTCTAACATAGTGTTTTTTCCCTATTCCGATCATGATGCTCCAAGCATCTCTTTTAGACTCCCGAACTCTTTGAAAAAGGGTCCGGGGGTCTGGAAATTTAATACCTCTCTCTTAGACAATTCCACTTTTGTTGATAAAATAAAATCTTTCTGGTCCCATTGGCAACTACGGAAGATTGACTTCCGAGATTTAAATGCCTGGTGGGATATTGGGAAACGCAAAATTAAACATATTCCTATGAAACTCTCTAAGCGCTTAGCACGGGACCGTCGCCAAAAGCGAGCCCGTTTAGAAAAGAAGCTCAGGGATCTTAGCGCCTTAAAGCCGTCTAGGCCTGTTTTAGGTGCAATCGAGGCTCTAAGTCCGACATTACAGACCTTGATAACACTCTCGTTCATGGTGCAAGAATTCGTTCAAAGGAACGCTTCTACACCGAGTTGAAAAGCCTTCCAAATACTTTTATTCTTTGGAAAATTCTCGTCAAAGATCTAAAGTCATTTCTGCATTAAAATGCGATGGCAGAACAGTTACCTCCACTCAGGATATATTAGAAAAGTCTGCTCAGTTTGGCTGACCCCTGCGATTACCGCAAACGTTGGTAACTTGACCGTACAATTTCTGGTAGTGGGGACCTGCGTTCGCGCTAGTCCCCTTCCAATAGTACTGATGTCAATTTCAGCACACATGTCAGCACACCACCACGACTTGCCAGTTACCAGGCATCTCTAGACACAAAATTTCCCTTACTCTACAAAGAGTGTGCAAGTTACCGACTGTTCGCCGTTTTCCACATCTTCCGCTCCAGATGCCGGTCGATGCACCAACATTTCCCACATTCGTACAGCCGCAACCGGAAGCCCATCCTTTGCAACACTATTAAAGAGCAAGCTGGGCTTCCACGAATGTCACGCCTGCTGTTCCAACTGGCCAGAGTCCTCACCACACCTTCTCAGCAGCACTGCACACCCGCCAAGATCTACCCCCATTCACCCACTTCGTATGGATCAGAGGGTACACATACATGTGCATGGGCACACTTCTGCGTCTCTAGCCTGCAGTGTCATGCACATTCGGCCCTCTAGCTTTTGCCTACGACCATACCACCATGAATATACCGGTTCTCGTCCGATCACCGCAGTGAAGCATGGTCAGGCCAGGTCAGTACTTCGATGGGTGACCGCCTGGGAACACCTGGTGTTGTAGGCTTCACTTTTTGCAATTCCAGTCCTTCTTTCTTTGCAACCAACGTATTTATCCAGGTATGGCACACATGGACTGGCAATTCCATGTCGCCATCCTGCACCCACATGTGATTGCAACATGTGTGGAGTCGCGGGAGAAGCAAAGACTAGTTCGTTATCGCTTCTCGGCCTTTTGGCTAAGCTCTACGGCGAAGCCCTACCCGATTGCATTGCAACCGGAAACTGAGGAGCTCACCCCATTGTTTTTGGGGTTCAAAGGTGATATAGTCTGTGCTATATATAACCTGGCGCCACTTGATTCGCAGGCAGTGTACTTTGGATCTTTTCACTGAATTTCTATCTTTGATTGCATCTATTGTGGTAAACTTACTATGTTGGATTGCATCTATTGTGGTCAAATCTCGAACTTGGATTGCATCTATTGTGGTTTTTTCAAGATTCTCATCATCATGGCTTATGCTGCTGCTGCTGCTCCAACGTCTCGTGTATCCATGTATTCTCAAGCAAATACTTTCCCCACGGCAACTGGTGCCTTTGGCAGATCGCAGCGTCCTAATTCTGTCTCCTTACGTATTCCCTCAGGCTGTAAAGTGGAGCCAAGAGAAATATACAGAATTTGTGAGGAGATTTTTGAAATACGACCGATTTCATTAGCAAAAAGTACAAATGGCGACATCATCATCACTACCAAAGACCCCGAACAAAAGAAAAAAATCATGAAATTCGCTGGCAATTTTTGATCCGGCTTCTACAACTGTCTTTGTAAATGTATATAGTGTACCATTTGAGTTGCACAATGACGCAGTGGTCCGCAAGTTACAGAAATATGGCACTGTTCTGAGTATTCGGCGAGGCAATCATGCGGATATGTCAGAATGCTAAAATGGAGCTCGCCACCTACGCATGAATTTGAGGAAAGCAATTCCTTCGTTTATTCATTTTGGAAGTGAGTCCTTCCGCGTTCGCTATACAGGTCAACCGGAGACCTGCCGTAGATGCGATGAGTGCGGTCACAACGCAGGAAGCTGTAAACCGTCACGCTGTTTTAACTGTGGCAAATGGACCGCACAATATCTGGTTGCCCTTTGAACAAAATCTGGGCCATATGTGGCTCGGCTCGACACGATATTTCCGAATGTGTGGAGTGGATGCCGCACGAGGAAGACTTCGATAACTTCGATATGGACTACAAAACCCCAGTCATAGAAGACGAAGCCGAAGAACAGAGAAATCAGAAGGCGGAAGGTGACGATGAGGAAGTGGATGCTAATGACGATGGACAGGACGAAGATGATGGAAATGAGGCTGACGACGATGAAGATGATGAAGACAAGAACAACACCGAGAAGGAAGATAAAACCCTGGCCATCAACACGGTAGAAGAACTAAATCCCTCCATTCTTTCTAATCCTACCCCACCCAACCCATTTGCAAATATCGCATTCAACCAACACAAACCACCACCAACTTTCTCATTCACTTCATCTCCCACATTGTTTTCAAACACACAACCTGACTCTCTGGAGGAGCTCTTTAGCAAGAAACCACCCAAAGTCCTTTTGAATCCTTCAGCAACATCACAAACCACTTCACCATCTGACCAAGCAACGATCCCACCTTCTGATCCACCAAAACCCCAAAGATACCCTGGGTACCAGAGCCTCAAGATTGGAACCGCAGAACAAAATAAAAAAAAATAATAAGTTGAGCAAAATACGAGGCTCTGGTTCCATCCAAACAGAGTCTCGTTCTGATTATGAAAATTAACCAATCAGAAGCGCAGGTTCCCGAAATGGAACGTGGTTTTTCATTGGCTTAGACCATCAAACATACGAATCAGCCGCCCAAGTGATTCAAGCGAAACACAACGGTTGATGCTTGAATTGATCGTTGGAGGAAGTTCCAATGCCAGTTTGTGGGGAAAAGAAAAATGGAGGAAGCGTTAAAGGGTGCTGCTGGAAAAGTATTACAGAAACATTTCCCACATATACACGAGTTATAAACTCAGCAGTTCGAGATTTTAAGATCGATTCTTTGCCTATCAAAAGATACTTTTGCCATTCTCCCAACTGGACATGGAAAATCGCCGCCTTTCCAAATCGCGGCATTGACTGGTAGGCCGCCTTCAAAATATCAAGTCCAGCTACTAGATCTGAGATGAAAACCACTAGAAAAATACGAATTATACATTTTAAGAAACAAATTTACATAGTTATGGTTATGATACTAAATATCTTTAAATATAACGCATTGATATTGAATAATATAACGCTTGGATTTTATCGTCACCTGAAACGACCTGAACGAAGCCTTCTCTTATACTTCATATATGTACAGGAGTTTATTCTTAATTTACTCGGTCCAGATGTTCTTTCATAATTTCTTTATTTCTGTTATTCCATGAAACTTTAACCTTGTTAAAATATATTATATGATAAAGTTCTTCTAACTCTGGAGCTTTTTGAAATCAGTAATTGGGTGGCCTAAGCTTTGTTTACAGCAAGTTCAACACAGCCGTTCTTCGTTTCAAAATGAATTATGAAATTATAACTCCATGTTCAGTTGCAGCAGCTATTTCTTTCATTTTCCTCCCAAAACCACTAGGTTAAACCAATTTTCGTGCACAAAATCGAGCAATATGTGAATGCATATTTTACGCACAGAGGCCTTGTTTTTCTGAAAATCCATACGTGCAGACATCAGAACAATAGAGTTGTCGTTCCAGTCGATATGTGGTGATTAATGATTACATGGAATCGCGCCTTTCATAATCAGAACGAGACTCTGTTTGGATGGAACCAGAGCCTCGTATTTTGCTCAACTTATTATTTTTTTATTTTGTTCTGCGGTTCCAATCTTGAGGCTCTGGTACCCAGGGTAGGTCTGCATTAAAATGCGATGGCAGAACCGTTACCTCCACTCAGGATATACTAGAAAATCTCCTCAGTTTTACGAAAATTTATACACTGCCAAGAACTTTTTACTCTGGTTTCCTCCCAGAGTCCATGAGACTTGCTTTAATATCCCTTTTGTTCAAAACTGGACCTCAAAAATTGGCGTCCGATATCTCTCCTTAATGTTGATTATAAAATTGGCACTAAAGCCCTTGCAAACCGCCTTAAAACCATTCTTCCTTCTATACTTAACGAGGACCAAACCTGTTGCGTCCCCGGAAGAACTATTTTTGATAACCTTTTTCTAGTTAGAGACTCAATCTCTTACGCCAAACAAAAGAATCTTCCCTTAGCAATTATCATAGTTGATCAAGAGAAAGCCTTTGATCGTGTAAATTGGGATTTTCTTCATAAAACCATGATGCGTATGAATTTTGGACCGGTCTTCATCAGCTTCATCACAACAATCTACAACAACGTGTCGTGTGTTTCTTCTCCAACGAGGGGTCCGCCAAGGATGCCCTCTTTCTCCTTTATTGTACTGTTTGGTAGCAAAAACACTAGGTAACGCAGTCCGCAATAATAGTCTTGTATCTGGATTACCACTTCCTGGCTCGGCTTCACCGGTTAAAATCAGCCAATATGCGGATGACACAACCATCCTTGTTACTGACGATGATTCAGTAAGGGAAGCTTTTAAATCAGTCCGTGATTTTGAAGCTGGATCAGGCTCCAAAGTAAATTTCTCGAAAGTGAAATCCGAAGGTGTCTGGTTCGGGAAATACAAAGGTTGCGCTTCACGCTCTGTCTTAAAACTAAACTGGACTTCTGAGGACATTGAAATCCTTGGTGTTTCTTTTGGATCAAATGAGGCAATCAAGGATGCTTTTACTAAGCGGGTCAATAAACTGGAGCAACGTCTCCTTGCTTGGTCGAATCACTCTCTATCATTGCATGGAAAAGTAATGATCATTAATACACTTGGTCTTTCCGGTCTTATTTACCTCTCTACTGTCTATTCTGTTCCTCCTAACATCCTAACAAGAATCTATACCCTCGTATTCAACTTTTTATGGTCTTCTAGAAATGAACTAGTCAAACGAGAAGTCATCTACCAACCACGAGATAAGGGGGGCTTAGGCCTCATTAACCTCCGGCTGAAGAATCAAGCCCTCCTTCTGCGCTCCTTACACACAATTTGCGATCAAGAAGCAACTGTTAAATGGCTCTTCCTTGCTCGCTATTGGATTGCTCGCACTCTTTCAAAATACTCTACCTTATGGTCCTTTCTTAGAATCAATAACACTCCAAATTCCCTATATCGTCCTCCCCTCTATGATATTTTGTTATCACTTGTAAATAAGCTTAGTGCTGATATCAAATCATTTAATTCTGATAGTACGTAATTTATATAAACTTATATTAAACAGGTTGCAGATTGAACCTCGATCACAACAAATCTGGGAGATCGTCGTCCAGTTACGCAACCTCCCTTGGAATATTATTTGGTCCTCCTCTCTTCACGGCCTAGCTACAGGATACAAAAATGATGTTTCCTGGAAGATTACCCACCGCGTGTTGAAAACTTTAGATTATCTCAAATCCTGGGGCCTTAAAACCTACGGTCTATGTAAACGCTGCAATAAAGCTGAAACCATAGAGCACGTGTTTTTGGAATGCCCTGTTGCTATAGAGACTTGGATTAATTTTAAAGAAATATTGCAATCTCTCGGCACAAACAGTTTCGATTTGACAACGGAAACTGTTTTCTTGCGCATCCTCCCCACCTCTGTAAGTTTTCATTGCAGACCTCTTTTATTGTATCTAATAAAATTAATTTGTTATCATATCTGGAATAGCAGATGCAAAGCTGTTTACGACAAGAAATTTCAAAGTAGTAAGCAAATTATCCTCGAAATCAGAAAAGTAATCAAAGATCAAATCACGATAGCCTTTAACACGATATCAATCGATGGAGGAAAGACTCTCAAGTCTTTCACTGTAAATAGTTTAATTGCAAGCGTTGAAAATAACTCAATTAAATTTAACATTTGATTTTTTAATCATTTCATCAAGTTCAATCATCACACGAACAATACTATGAGATTCTAATTATTATTGTATTAAGTAAGATTGACAATTGCATCTGATTCAATGTGTTTCATAACAGTATGGTATGGAATTAATACAGTATCATTGTAACTAATTAGTTTCGATCAGTAAAATTTTAGTATCATTGTAATTAATCTGATTTCATGTACACTGCCCTTGCCATGTCTATAGGGGGCCTGGAGGTGTACCTACTGCTTAACAGGGGGCACCTCCAAATAATATAAAATGAAAAAAAAAGTATCTGTTCTTATCAGCTTAATATCTGATATGCACCCAAGGGTGCTCAAATATTAAACTGATTTTTGGAATTGGTCCGTGGGTCTAAAGCTTGCTTCACCCCGGACACGGGTTGTCCTGGTATTGCAGTGCCGCCATGGATGGCCCACCCCCTCATCTTGAAGTGTAAATATAAAACAAGCAACACAGCAACCCTTCCCCTATGCCACAGCTCTGTCTGTCGAAATCGTCTTGCCAACAGCAATGCAGAAACATGCGGATGTCTTGGCAATCCACCTCTCATATTCCACTACATCAACCATTGTTATAGCCACCTTGAACAGCATGTGTTCTGTCCTTCTTTATTCGACCTTTCACCACAGCATAGCATCACTGGCTTCCGACAGCGACGTGTATTACCAAAGCTGTTCTCATCCTTTGCTAATCTCAATAGAATGGCAGTGCCACCCTTTCACTTTTGGTCTGTTACCAATGTACCACATTTGAAACGAGAAGTTCCTCAACGATGCTCCCTCTGCAAGAAAAATCTGCATACTTGATTCTTCCAGGGCGAGGCCTTTCCATTGCAGTTTGGTTTGGCTGACCCCTGCTATTACCAAACGTTGGTAACTCGACCGTACAATTTCTGGTAGTGGGGACCTGCGTTCGCGCTAGTCCCCTTCCAATAGTACTAATGTCAAATTCTGCATACATGCTAGCACAGCACCATGACTTGCCAGATACCAGGCATCTCTCGACACAAAAATTCCCTTACTCTACAAAGAATGTGCAAGTTACCGACTGTTTGCCTTTTTCCACATCTTCCGCTCCAGATGCCCGAACATGCACCAGCATTTACCACATTCGCACAGCCGCAACCGGAAGCCTATCCTTTGCAAAACTATTAAAGAGCAAGCAGGGCTTCCATGAATGCCACGCCCGCTGTTCCAACTGGCCAGAGTTCTCACCACACCTTCTCTGCAGCACTGCACACCCACCAAGATCTACCCCCATCAACCCACTTCGTATGCATCAAACGGTATACGTACACGTGCATGTGCACACTTCTGCGTCTCTAGCCTGTAGTGTCATGCACATTCGGCCCTCTAGCTTTCGCCTACGACCATACCACCATGAATATACCGGTTCTTGTCCGATCACCGCAGACAAGCATGGTCGGGCCAGGTCAGTACCTGGATGGGTGACCGCCTGAGAACACCTGGTGTTGTAGGCTTCACTTTTTGCAATTCCAGTCCTTCTTTCTTTGCAACCGACGTATTTATCCAGGTATTGCACACATGGACTGGCAATTCCATGTCGCCGTCCTGCACCCACGTGTGATTGCAACATGTGTGGAGTCGCGGGAGAAGCAAAGACTAGTTCGTTATCGCTTCTCGGCCTTTTGGCTAAGCTCTAAGGCAAAGCCCTTCTCGATTGCATTGCAACCAGAAACTGAGAAGCTCACCCCATTGTTTTTGGGGTTCAAAGGTCATATAGTCTGTGCTATATATAACATGGTGCCACTTGATTGGCAGGCAGTGGAATTTGGACCTGGTTATCTAGCTTGATCACATCTATTGTGGTAAAGATTTTGTTGGATCACATTTATTGTGGTAATTTTTCTGCTGAGCATTGTTATTGTGGGAAGATTTTCTCCATTCTTGTTTCATTATCATGGCTTATGCTGCTGCTGCTGCTCCGAAGTCTTCTTCAAGCAGTCATTCTCATCAGAATTTACCTACTGCAATTGGAGCGTTTGCAAGATTGAAACGTCCGCACTCTGTCTCCTTACGTGTGCCTTCTGGCTGCCATGTCGAACCGAGAGAAATCTATGACATCTGTTCTGACCTCTTTGAAATCTGTCCAGTCTCTTTAAGCAAAAGCACAAATGGCGATATATTCGTAACTACAAATAATCAGGAGCAGAAGAAGGAAAGCCAAAAGTTTGCTGCTGTCAAAGTAAAATCTGGTGAAACCTTGCACATTTTTTATCCTTCCTCGCCTATTTCTTTTGTTAGTATCTACAGTGTTCTTTATGAGCTGCACGATGATGCCATCATCCATAACCTACATAAGTACGCTACAGCGGTCAACTTGAGACGTGCAGAAGATGCGACCAATACGGTCACAACGCTAACAGATGCCAACCGTCTAGATGTTTCAACTGTGGGATGATGGATCATACCATCACTGCTTGTCCTCTCAACCGTATGTGCGCCATATGCGGCTCAGCTCGACACGATATCTCAGAGTGCGTGGAGTGGACACCTCATGAGGAAGATTTTGACAACTTTGGTTTAGATTACCACACCCAACCGGCAGAGCCTAAAGAAAACGAAGGAGACGCCAATGAAGAGGCAGGGATTGAAGCCGTTGAAGGTGAAGAAGATGATGACGCCAACGCAGAAGAGGAAAAGGAGGAAAATTATGATGATGAAGAAGAACAGGATGATGGAAACGATGCTGATTATGATGATGATGAGGAAGAAGAAGATGAGGCTACGAGCACAGCCACAGCGCTTGCAACCAACACTGAAGAACAAGCAACTCCATCTGCACCATCGAACCCTACCCCGCCCAACCCCTTCATAAATATTGCATTCAACCATCCAGCACCTAAAACAAAATTCTCCTTCAATCCATCCCCCAACATATTCCCTGATAGTCAGCCCGATTCTCTGGAGGAGCTTTTCACTAAACAGCCACCCAAGATTCATCTAAACCCAACATCAGGAACTGTACAATCCACTCTTCAATCTGAACCACCCAAACCACAGAGACCCCCTAAAAAGTCATCACGGAAACCATCACTTCCTCCAAAACCATCCCTCTCAAAACCAATAGAGCAAGAAGTTACTCAGCCTGATGCAAGCAGCTCTTCAAAGCGTGCTCTTGAAGAGTCTTCTGGATCCTCTATTGTAAGCAGTGGAAGCAAAGATAAGAAGAAAAGCACTGCTCGCCCTACAAAGAAGAAGGCGGAGCAATCCCTGGTAAGCAGATTTACGAATAAATTCAATAGTAAGAAAGACTGAATATTAAGTATTCTATTCCCACAAAAGAGTTTTGCCTAGCAAATATTTTAAATAAAATATCTCTAGACTGTAAAACAGTCTAACAATGACCTTAAAATGCATAACAATAAATACTCATGGTCTGAAGGACTTTTGCAAACGTCAGACCATCTTTCAATGGGTGAAAAACCAAAAACAGGATGTTATTTTTTTGCAAGAATCGCAGCTTTCTTCCGCTGATCTTGACCAATTGAAACAAGAATGGGACGGCGAAGTATTTTTATCTCCTCGCAACAGCCACAGCGCAGTAGTCTGTACGCTTTTTTCTCGCAAACAAAATTTTAAAGTAATTTCTCAATCACATGACCTTTTTGGTCGGGTCGGTATTTGAACATCATTGGCGATTTCGGCGAAACAAATATTCAGTTTTGCAATGTCTATGCTCCTAACCATGTCTCCCAGTGCAGAGACTTTTTTGAATCCTTGCACGCTGTCCTGAAAGGGGGTATCCCCACAGTTTTCGGTGGAGATTTCAATTGCATCGAAGATTCCTTCTTGGATAAGAACGGTGGCGACTCTGATTTAGCAATAACGGCTCTGAAAACGCTGCAACAGCTCAATGTCACCTATGATCTTAAGGACGTTTTCCGACACTTCAATCCATCGACGTGAAATTTCACATGGACAAACCCCGATGATACAATCTCTTGTCGGTTAGATAAGTTTTATGTGTCTAGAGATATTTTTCGGAATTGTAGTTATTCTAACATAGTGTTTTTTCCCTATTCCGATCATGATGCTCCAAGCATCTCTTTTAGACTCCCGAACTCTTTGAAAAAGGGTCCGGGGGTCTGGAAATTTAATACCTCTCTCTTAGACAATTCCATTTTTGTTGATAAAATAAAATCTTTCTGGTCCCATTGGCAACTACGGAAGATTGACTTCCGAGATTTAAATGCCTGGTGGGATATTGGGAAACGCAAAATTAAACATATTGCTATGAAACTCTCTAAGCGCTTAGCACGAGACCGTCGCCAAAAGCGAGCCCGTTTAGAAAAGAAGCTCAGGGATCTTAGCGCCTTAAAGCTGTCTAGGCCTGTTTTAGATGCAATCGAGGCTCTAAGTCCGACATTACAGACCTTGATAACACTCTCGTTCATGGTGCAAGAATTCGTTCAAAGGAACGCTTCTACACCGAGTTTGAAAAGCCTTCCAAATACTTTTATTCTTTGGAAAATTCTCGTCAAAGATCTACAGTCATTTCTGCATTAAAATGCGATGGCAGAACCGTTACCTCCACTCAGGATATACTAGAAAATTCTGCTCAGTTTTACGAAAATTTATACACTGCCGAGAACTTTTTACTCTGGTTTCCTCCCAGAGTCCATGAGACTTGCTTTAATATCCCTTTTGTTCAAAAAAGGAGACAAACTGGACCTCAAAAATTGGCGTCCGATATCTCTCCTTAATGTTGATTATAAAATTGGCACTAAAGCCCTTGCAAACCGCCTTAAAACCATTCTTCCTTCTATACTTAACGAGGACCAAACCTGTTGCGTCCCCGGAAGAACTATCTTTGATAACCTTTTTCTAGTTAGAGACTCAATCTCTTACGCCAAACAAAAGAATCTTCCCTTAGCAATTATCATAGTTGATCAAGAGAAAGCCTTTGATCGTGTAAATTGGGATTTTCTTCATAAAACCATGATGCGTATGAATTTTGGACCGGTCTTCATCAGCTTCATCACAACAATCTACAACAACGTGTCGTGTGTTTCTTCTCCAAGCAGCAGGAGTGTTGAAAACAGCTGTTGCCAATGCTCCAAAACAAATTCAAAAATTAAAAAGAAAAGCTGTAAATAAAATGATCGAGGGTGCACAGGGCCGTCGTGACCGGGGGGGTGCCGCACTTCAACAAAAACTCTTGAAAGAAATTCAGGTAAATTCTTTGAAAAAGAAACGGACTTGAGAAAGTTTCAGGTACATTGTTGGCTGAAATTGAAGTTAATCAAACTGAGTATTATTAATCCCAACAAAAAATGCATGCAAATGCAAAAGCAAGTCATAGAAGATCACGTGAAACAATCAGGACTTAACTGTGTGATGGCTGATACAACACCGGATATCAGTAATCAAGACGAATTATCAGTTGCTGTAAGATACATCAATACAACATCTTGTAAACCAGAAGAATGCTTGGTAAAAGTGGCTGAAACAAAAGAGACAACAGGAGCTGGAAAAGCAACTGACATACTTGAATGACTGAAATCAAGTGGAATTCCACTCTCTACAGTTCAGTTCCAGACGTACGATTCACCGGCAAGCATGTCTGAATCTAACAAAGGTGCCCAACAAAAAGTCAGCGAGGCTTTTTGGCGACGAATCCCCTACACTAAATGCTTACCACATGGCACGAATCTGGTGATAGAGCATGCGTGTGAAGCATCGCCTTTGACCTCAAAAATTTTTGATTGCGTACAACAGCTTTATACATTCTTCTCAAAGAGTACGAAACGGCATTCTCAGCTAAAGGAATCAATGAAAGAAGTCAAGAGTGCACTGAAGCTTCGAAATTATCCCAAACAAGATGGTTAGCTAGACCAGAATCGATAGAGGCAGTCTGGAGAAGCCCAGATTCCATCATCCAGGTGCTGCATTTAAATGAAGAGGAAGGAGATCCAGAAGCTAAAAGAAAAGCTAGTGGGCTCTTCAATCCAACTTTGAACATTGACTTCGTTTGTGCCATTATGCTGCTCAAAAACGTAATGTATAAAGCAAAATGCTGGCCGATTTCCTTCAAGGGGAAACCATAGACATGCCTGGTGCAATAATTGCCACAGAATCAACCTTAGCGTCACTAAAGAGACTAAGAGCGTCTGATACGGAAATTGTAAGTGAAATTGCAGCAGCAATGACTTTAGGAAAGTCTCTTGGAATAGATCCGGATTCAGACTTCCTTCGGCTGCACCGAGCAAGGAAAGCACCTCGACGTTTAGATGATAGACCCGAGACAGCTTCAACGGAGATAAACACAGTCAAGGTTACTATAAATCTCAATTTTTCATCTTCATGGATACGCTAATAAATGACCTGGATGAAAAGTTGGAGCTAGTGAAAGATACGTTCGATTGCTTCCTAGCGGTTTTGGATTCGGAAAGGTCAGGAACTGTTGCTGATACCAAGATTCTTGTAGAAAAGTTCCCTGCGACATTTACAGAAGAATCCTACACAGCTATTCACAGTGAGCTCCAGATATTCAAGACGCACATTCGCATAGACAGAGAACAAGCAGAAAAGGAAAAGTGCGAAAAATCGAATGCCGGTCCTATGATGATAAGCGAGGCCGGTTATCTAGCGTTGAAGTATTCACATGATCGCCATCTTTTCAAGTCAGTTGCAAATCTGTACCAGCTATTCTTGATAGCTGCTCCATCAGTGTGTAAAAATGAAAGGTCATCTAGCGTTTTGAGAAGAGTAAAAAATTATCTTCGGAACAGCATGTTTGGTGATCGTTTGAATGACTGCTTGCTTTTGGTCAATGAAATTTGAAAAAGACATAACGGACGAAATTGTTCTCAAGAAGATTGCGAAAAAGTGGTCCCGGTTAAAGAATCGTCGTGAAAAAATAAATTAAAACTTGAACTTCGAGACTACATTTGTTATTGTCTAAGTAGCTACCTTTTAGAATTAAGAAAGTTTCTTGTTTCAAGGATGTTCATGATGATGTTTTTACTCTTCTTACAACTAACGAGCATTCTTAAAACTTTAATCCAGTTATAGCTACCTAAAACTGCTAATATACAACACAAAGAACATTTTTCTTAAAAAGGATGGTTCAGGTAAATCTATAAAGAAGGCCTTTTGACTAAAAATCATCACACCCAATTCCACTAGCTCCTCCAAACAAGGATGGTTCGCGACGGCCCTGATTTACATGGAAGTACAGTTCATATATAATGGAGGGGACATTCCTGATGCTAAGAAAGATCTGTTTGTACCTCACCACAATGTCTCGCATAGTATGTTTAAGAATATAAATTACACACAGGAAAATAGTCTGGTAGAAACGCAAGAGGGGCCATATCCACATCAGGCTTACAATTACAATTTGATTGCGAGAGGAAAAGATGCATTGGGTAATGAATTGCAGTTTCGAGATGGTTTTTATTTTGATCCAAATATTAATCCAAACAATGCTGCAGCTGACGACATTCTTGATGAGTATCGCATTACAAGAACTACTGGTGAGAATTCGAAAATCACAAATGTGAATACTGGCGCTCTTCTAAGAAATGCCTTATTTAGAGATAATCAAGTGAAGAAATTTTATTTCACTCCGATTTTGGCTACTTTGGACAGTTTTGAGATGGAGGAAAGGCTTTTCACTTGCAATTACAGAGATTGGATAGTGCAATGTCGGTCATGTGTCCATATGCTGAGAAGGGTAAATGGTCTTATGATATCAAAAAGATCGAATTGCATTTGAAAACTTTGATTCCAGCAACAGAAAAGTTAAAAGAGTATATTAGTCTCTATAATGTGAATGAAGCCACTCAAACATATCAACTGCAAAGATACAGAGTTATGAATTATTATCCGCAAGATGAAAAGCTGACCAATATCCATATATAAAATTTGTATAATGGAAATATACCAGATATGGTAATTGTAACTTTCAGAAATCGAGCTTTTACTGGGAAGCACTCAAGTGAATCCTTCAATTATAAGCATATTCCAGGAGATAAATTCAGTTTGCAAGTTTTTAGCAATCATGAATCTCAAGCTAGCGCTGCAGAATATGTTGATAGAGAATCAGCATTGAATGGAATCTATGATTTATTTCAAAGATCAAGCAATATGTTTGATGCTGATCAATATTTGACGAAAAATGGGTATGCATTATATCCATTTCAATTAACAACAACCAGATATAAAAAAGATGGAAGCAAAGTTGTTGATAGTCGTACTGGCCAAGTTCAGCTGAAATTAACTTTAAATACAGAATTTACTGAAAAATATATAATAACATGCACTGGCATATTCAGTAATCATATGGAGATTGTTGCTGGCGGTGGCAATGTGTTGGATTATATTCCATAATACAAGGCTATGAAATACAAGAGATTTGTAAAGAAAGAGATGAAGATAGAAAAAGAAGTTTTAAGGGCATATTAGGTAGGGATAATATAAGATTACAAGTTGATTTAGATGAAGATTTGTTAATAAAGCTATATGAAGAAGAAGGAGCTTTTATGTTTCCTTATTATTTATTTTGAATACTGGTACTTATGAAGAAAGAGGGAAACACTGGCAGGCAGTTTATTTTGATTTTGATGGAAATTGTTTCTATTTTGATTCATATGGTCATAAAGCTAAAAGATTGTATCTGAAATGGTGTGAGAAAATAGATAAGTTTCACAAGCGACGTTTTAAGCTTCACCATTTATCTAGAGAAATTCAAGCATGTAACACAAGAGTATGTGGGGAATTTTGCATATATTTTCTACATGAGATTAACACCATAAAAAACCCATTAGACATTTATCAAATACTAAAAAGAGATTTTCCATCGCCAGATAAAAGAACTGAGAAAAGAGATATATTTAATAACTATAGACAGTTTTATATAAACGACGAAAAAGTGAGAGATTGGGTACAAAAAAAATTTAATTCTTATAAAATAAAAAGTTTATATAATGATATAAAAGAATGAAAAAGTTACTAGTATTATTTTTTCTTTCTGCGTGCGTGATCTGAAAAAAGCACAATGGCGAAAAGAAAACATCATAAAAAGAATAAGCTATATAAGTTAAAAGGAGATGGATTATTTGATAATATCCAGCATTGGATTCTTAAAAGTGGAGCAAAAATGGTCGGAATTCCTCGTTTGCAAAAAACTTTAAATGCTAAGGTTAAAATGAAGGGAGAAAAGAAATTCAAGCCTTTACAGTTTGTTCCGAGAGAATATTGGAGAGCTGCTGGTGCATCAAGAAACAAATTAGATAAATTTATATACGCCAATGATCTTATAAAGAAAGGACTCATAAAAAAGAAATAAGTCTTTTTTTTGGAATTAGTTGAGTTAATTAAAAAGACTAGATGACAGAGCTTATTATTATTATTGTATGAAAATTTAAAAATAATGGCTTCTTTAGCAGCAAGTGTTGTAGCTTCCATGCTGATTGATGATATGTTAAATGATGATGGGGGAAAAGAAGTAGATGATATGATGGGAGATGGCTATAAATTTAAGGGCCGGCGTTTTAAACGTCATTTATTCAAGATGGGTTCGGTATTAGCACGAGGAGTGTTAAGAGCCGGTGTTAAACAAGCTTTGCGAAAAGGCGGGCAGATTGCTGCTAAAAATTTAACTAAACAAGCCTTAAAAAAGATGGCAATAAAAGGTGCAAAGACTGCGGCAAAAGCTGGAGTAGCAGCCGGATTGAGATTTGCTGGTGATGCAGCATTGAAAAAAGATAAACGGTAAAGGCTATACTAGAGCACGCCAAGGTATCAAAAAGAAAAGGAAGAAGAAAAACACTAAAATAAAGAGACTACAACAACTAAACAAATATTACTAATATGATAATATATTAATATGTAGAAATATATTTCAATTTCTATGAAATAGACAAAAGTATAAAAAATTATTTTATTTCTATCTTTCTTCTTTCATTAGTTTATCAAATGTCTAAAGGTACTGTACTTGTTCCATCTTCCAATACTATACGCTTACAATAAAAATGAGTTAAAGCTCTCTTTTCTTGCTCATACTGGATAATACTTGAATGCTTTCTTTTTAATCCACGATTAGTTGCATTTATAGTTGTTTTATTGTCCAAACTATCCTTATATAGTTCAAAAGGATTTTTTCCATCAAATTGTTTTTTTTGGATACTTTTCATGCTGAATTTATATTCATTATTTATCTTGTTTCACTTGAACGATATATGTTTCACTATTTAGGCTAATCATTTCAGTTCCTTCGAATTCCAGTTTGAATTTTCCAGGTGTTCTTTTGCCGAATTTTGCCGAAGGAGTTATGAAATATTCTTTTTTAAATTTATCATAGACTCCATTTTTTTTTAATTCAGGCTTCACATTATCTTCAAATGATTTACCATTTTTAAAACATATGTACAAACTGTCAGTATCCATTTCGCATAATTTGAACGATCCTGGAATGAGCACAACTTTAAAAAAGTCATGATAACATTGGAGCATTCTAAGTTTTGCATAACAGAACACATTCCCACCAATGTAGTGCGCTTGATTTTCTGTTATTATTCGTTTTGGTGAGATGACTTCAATTACTCCATGCTTCATTAATTGACCGTTTAGTACTTGTCCGATATTTAAGCTTCGTCCATTTGGAATACCCTTTACAAAATAATTTACATCACGTTGTTTTGTTTTATTCATAATTGTTATTCCAAATGCTGAATTGCCGATTAATTTAGAAGTTTCAGCTCGCATGCTTGAAGAAGGATCTTTATCACCTCACATGCGGTCTCTAGCAATATTTTCGACAAAATCATTAAATATTACTTTAGGTTTGTATTGAATAAAAGAATAGATTTTCGTAATCTTTAATCTTTAATGATCAAGGTACCATTTTGCTAAGACGCTATTTAATCTGTATTTTTCACCGAAGTAAGAATTAATTAATAAATGACGATCTGCAGTAGAAAATCCGCATTCTTCAACGACATTTTGCATTTATTCTCCAATATCATCGAAAGAGACAGTAGCATTTTAAATATTGGTGTAAACTCTGCAAAAGTTTCTTTTAAATTGTCTGGAGTATGAATATCGACTTCTAGCACTCCGAATACTCGTTCATTACGAATGTCATTCAGCAGTTCTTCTAAAGTTAATGAAGGCTTATCGCTATTATACATTTTATTTTGTCTTGTGAATAACCATATTTCTGATCCAGCTTCACTCTTTACCAATTGTCTCCATTTACATTCTTTCATGCGAATTACAGTATATTTTCTATTTTCTAAAAATTTATCTCTTGCTTTATCCATCTCTCTTATTTCTGTACCTGTGAAAAGTCTTTCATGTTTATGTTTACGTTGAGCAAAGCCTGAGATCTTTTTATTGTTTAAACAATCTTCACAAGCATGAAAATAACATCCGTCAAACTCATAAACTGTTCTATTTAGTTCATCAACAGCATCAATATACATATGATTTATATCTGGAAAGTTTTGAAAGAACTCTTGTTTCTCTGTTATAGAAATGCGAAATAGATACTCACGTTTAAAATATAATTTTGAATCGTCATCTTGATTGAGAGAAATTTCTTCTATCCAATCTAGATATTCATCTGCAATTCTGCTCTTGCATGCAGCTAAAAAAAAATAGAAAAAATAAGTAATTTGGAGATATATAAAAATATAATAGTATTTCATTTATTTTCAAAAAAAATCTATTACCTTTAGGAGCTTCTTCTTGATATAATACATTTGATTCAGGATTTTGTAGTTTCCAAATAGTTGCTTTTCCTGTAGGCATTAAATGGTGTAGACAATCTAGATAAAGAGCAGCACAATCATGTCCTTCTATTAAACCTTCAGCATGCCTATCAAATATAATTGACAGTCCTCCAACTATGTGCTTCTTATAAAAATCCATAGCCCATTTATTTTCGACATACATAAGCTTAGCCAGCTTATTTGATTTGTACATGATTTTATTCACAAGTGAAGGTAGACTTATTCCATCTAAAGTCAAATCAATATCATATCGATGAAATTCTTTTGAATAAACTTTAATTGCATCTTTAAAAGGAATGACATCTCTGCAATTGTACCATTCGAGATACTCCGCTAATGTTTTCCAGCCTTCATTTCTCCATAGATTTTTTAAGTTTTCATAATTTTCCACTCCAGTCAAAGGTTTTTTCTTCCATCTCAAACGTTTTAAAGCTTCTTGTTCCATTTCTTGTATGCTATAGCTAGAATAGTTTTTATCTTTTTTAATACAAGTTAATTCTTGTTCAAATTTGCGATATTGGATCTCTAAAGTATTGTGATTTTGTTGTAAGGAACTAACAAAACTATCATATGGTGGCAAATCGTCAATATACAATTTATCATATGAATCAAGATATTCATATGGAAAAAATGATTTCTCAATTTGACCGTTAGTAAATGACTTGATAAATGTATCAAGATTGTAACCAGCCGCCAGAAAATTTGAAATGTCAAGAAATCTTAATCGCCTTGTCAAATTAGATCGTTCATATCGATGTGGAAAAGAAGCATTGCATTCAAATGTAAAATCAAAATCAATTGATTTATATTTTGTTCCATTTTTTATTGCTCTAGGCGGCCAGCCCTCTTTTTTTTTAACATTTCAGGAAATAGCCAGCTTGCTCTTAATGGTAAATCATATCCACTGCTGTTGAATCCGAAAATAGGTAATGTAACACACTCATTGAATAGCTTTTGATATGCTTCAAAATTTGTAGAGTATGTTTTTAATACTGCCATCATGCGATATCTTAATGCTTTAAATCCTAATGTTTTTTTTTGGCAAGCAACTTGATTTTCGAGATTTGGATTATCTTCATTTTCGTTAATAAAGTCTGTTAAAATTTCTTAATCTTCATCATCAAGAAAAACTTGACGTTCTTAAATTTCTTCAAAATTATATTCTGTAGAGGACAATATAAGATCTTCTATAGTATGCCAAGCTGCATCATTGTCTTCTTCTTCTAAAAGTTCAGTAACATCTATATTTCTCAATGTATATATTGAGATACATTGCTCTTTAGTTAATTCTTTCATTATTTTATTGTTAATGCGAACAAAATCTTCATTGGACATATATTTTAATTCATCAAAATGATAAAATACTTTATCTTCAGCAAGTAGCACAAGTTTCTTGTCTAAGAAGAAATGTTTAATTTCATCTAGTAAAGCGCTGTGTTTTGCAAAGCTAGTTTTTGTTTTTTGAACTTGTAATTCTAAGAGCTGCTGAACTAATTTAGCGACTAATTTATCAGGATCTTCATTCAGTTCGAATATTGCAGAATTAGCATTATTTTCTTCGTTAAAACTTTTAGACAAAGCAAATGAAACCGGTATTTGAATTTTAAAGTAATCTTCTTGAACTTTCAATACTTGTTCTGCTATAAAATCTCGTTCTAATGTAACATTACCTTCATCATCATAGCATTGATAGCAAGCTATATTATCTTCATCAAAAAAATGACTATCGCCATTATCATCTTTAATAATACTCTCACCACCATACAAAAATTCTTTTCCATAGAACAGATCAGAGTTTAGAACTGTTGTCTTAGAGTTTATTGATTCAAAATCAAAAACAGCGAATGCATCATTGTATAGATATTCATTGTTTTTTTCTTTCATATCCTCAATTTCATACAAACCCAATTTTTCTTTAGGTATATTGTAAACGTTTAATATATTCTTAATTGTTCCAATATGTCGTGGTATTTCCCCTTTCAGATATCTTATTTCTGTTGTTTTTAATTCACATTTTTTTATATGGCGTTGCAAATGTGCAAATCTGCTATAACAATTTAAGCATCTAGAGCATATAAAATTTTCAATGCCAATTTTTGCCATATTGTTAATAATCCAGAAATGGTCATTGTAAAGCAATAGATTTAATTTAAAATCAGTTTTCAAGCAAGAAATGTATATGTCTTCCAATCCAATCAAGCGAATATCTTTATGCTTTTCGTCAGTTTGAAATTTACCTCTGTAAACATTTATCTTTATTTTATATTTATATTCCATATCCAGAATATGATGTAAAAAGAAACCATCAAATTCCTCAATATTAGCAAATTGACAATAGTCTTGTATCATTTCTTCCAAGTTTGGCACATCATTAGCATGCAGATTAGCTTGCGTTTTTTTGATAGTCAAGTTTTACTTTCCTTATAGCTCGAAAGAAACAAGTGTTATCTAGCATTGTTCTTCTATTTGTCTTATTTTGTGCACAGCCGTTAATGTCTATATTTGGATTGCGTATTAAACACATGGGTAAAGTTTCCATACATTCTCCATTTGCTTTAATTTTCACATTTGGGCCATTTTTACCAACTTTTATTACTGAAACGCTCATGTTTGTAGCTCTGATTAAACCCCACGAGCTATCTTGAAAATTTTTTTAAATAATATCAATGAAAGGTATTTCGCATATCGACTCTATGTTCGCTTCCATTTCTTGTCTATTACGTATTTCAAATTCAGTAAAATGAATATTACTACTTTCTCCAAGTGAACTATTATCTTAACCATTTAAAGAGTAATCCGAAACATAAAAATATCGTAATGGTCTAGTTTCTTTATTTTGTAACATAAAGCCAAATGAAATTCCAATTCTGATAGATAACATATCTTCAAATTCGTTGACTATGTTCCACAAATGTTCTTGAATTTGATCATGTAAGAGTTCATTTCTTAATAAATGAAAATTAAATTTGTACACCTAATCGAGTGAATGCGAATAAGAATGACTTGCCATACGATCGATATATTGTTTATAATGATCGATTAACTCGCGTTTTTCAACTCCAGTGAATTTATTCTCATTTACTGTCAAATCTTTATCCCATGGGCGATGGAGATAAAGGGCATTCATTCCAAAATGAGCGGATATGCCCGATTGAAGGATGGGGATATTGACAAATATTTAATCGTCCATGTACAGCAATTCGATGTCTTTGTAAATTAGCTGAATATTTAAATGGTGGGTTACAAAAGTCACATTTGTAAGGATGCTGATTAGAATTATGTTCTTGCAAGTGTTTATACAAATTCTGGTACGAAGGAAAAACTTTACCGCATCTCATACAATCCCAATTATCATGAGCAATAAACTTATGATTTTTAAGTTTTCGTTTATTTTCAAATTTCTCATTACATATATCACATCTTTCGATTTTTCTTTCTTTGCGCGCTTTTTTCTTTTGCAAAAGTATTTGAATCAAATGCTGCTTTTGTAAACGTAATTGTTCTTTATTATGCCATCAATTTATGTGACTTTGTCAGTATTTAACTCCTTTAAATACACGTGAGCAATGAGAACAAGGATATGTAATCTGTTTTTTCTTTTTACATTTAGTTACATGAGCTTTAAGTTTCAATTGAGTGCGATAGCCCTCTCCACAGATCATGCACTTGTAAACTTCCCCATGCTTATCATAAAGATGACTTGTTAAACTCTTTTTACTGCCAAATATTCTGTTGCAATACGTACATGTAAATTGCTTGCTAGTAGCCGCTTGCTTATATTTCGATTGACCTGCCATGTTTTCATTATATAAGAAAGTTGTAAAGAAATGAAGATTTAAAGAAATGTTTAAGAGCTTTACAGAAAATAAGGTATTTTTTATGACACATGTCAATCAATCAAAAATAAAACAATAGAACTATTAATAAATCAATCAATCACTTGCATGAGTATTACGTAATAAACTCTTCACAGCTTTTCTATATTGTTTATTAATCTCTTTAGTTACTAAAGAATTATTATCATGAATCAGTATTAGTAAAACTTTCTATATTATTTGTACATTGATTTCTGTAACTTGTATTTTCTTCTTCTTCTTCTATTTTCTCTTGCTTTATTTGTGCTTTTAACATGACTGCATATAGACAAGAATGATTTAAACTACACTGCTCAAAGTTTTATAGTTTATTTTAATGTTGTTGTTGTTGTTCATTGACTTTTAGTGTCAATCAAATCAGAACTCAAAATGGAATTTGCAGATGGGAAAAAATGTCGTTCAGGAGAAAAACTGGCTGTACATGTCTGCTCGTCTATCATCAATTCATTTGACATTTGAAATGAAGGAGCAAGACTTTTATCTTTATTTTCATCTTTCTTCTTTCTTTTCTGCACTGTTACGAGTTTCTTATTCGGTGATGATGCTCTTCGCCTGCGTTTCGCGGTTTTATCTACTCTTTCTTTTTCTCTACTTCCAAACCAGTCAATTTTATACCATCCACCATATCGTTCACATTCAAGCAACACCGTCTCATTGATTGTTCCTCGTTTGAAAATAATGTCAATTACATGAAGCAGATTTCCCACAGGCGCATGTTGTAGATAATTAACAAGTTGTTGATGACGATGATTCTGGTCGACTGTAGCATATTTCATTCTCAGCTTGCTTTGTATAACATGTGGAAAATGACTTTCACCATACTGTTGAGAATATTCATCAGTGTTTGTTGCTTTATGCGTAAAGTAAGCATCTAATTCAATAAACTTTACTGGTGCATTTTGAACATAATTATAAAGAATATCGAGTTCTTTCAAGTTATTAAATTTGAATAAACATTCAATACATTTCTTCGCCATTAAAGAATCTGCCATGTTTTAATGCTTTATGAATTATTATAACATTTCAAACTGACTTATATATTATTTATTATAATTTTTTTTAAAAATTACTTCTTTTAGTTTTTCAAATATTTTTTTCAGTTAAAATCACTCCCAATTCCAGGACTTATTCCACTTAACCTAAATTTGATATTCTCCAACTGATTTTTTATCATTTTATGTGATGTTTTGTTTGACGCGCTGTTCAGCTTTTTTTCATTCTTCTTCTTCTTATCTTCTTTTTAGTAACAATAGCAGTGCTAGTAGAAGAGTGCGCCATAATAGTAAAACACAAGAAAAAATCAGAAAATTTTATCCCGTCTTCTCTTTTTATTATTAATAAGCACTTATCTACAAAAAGATATAACCTTTTGATGTAATTTTAACTCCCGACTTTCAACCAACTGGAGACGATGAGCTGGACAGACAGACATTTTCAAAGCTGCTGAGCGATTTCAGAGTTGACTTACTGTTACGTTTGAAACACTTATTCTTTTCTTTACTTTAGTTATTGTTTTAAATTGCGACTTCCGCTCGGCAGGTATTGACTGTTTGCCAAGTCACAAGACGAACGCGTTTTATTTTTTTTTATTGCTTCTGAGGTTTTTGCTGTTCAGTTAGCTCTTTTTGCTATCGTTCTTTTTGCTGTCTAAAGTACTTCATAAAAACTAGTTTCTATCGTATTAAAGATATCGTCAATATCTACGGCATTTGGCCAGTCTACCGTGCATGTGTATACCGAAGTAAGTTTGTTTTGTTTGTTTGTTGGACTTGTAGTTGATTAAATTTATTTGTTTTCGTTATTCGCTGTTATAATCTATTTCGCTATGCTTAGAGTATTTTAATTATTTTCTTTAGTTTGAACCGAATTAGTATTCACGAATTATTATTCACGAATTAGTATTCAAGATTTTCGATTTCAATTTGCCGTTTACGACTCAACAATTTCAATTTCGATTTATCTGCCTCGCGTTCAAAGGACACACTTGCACAGCGCTTCGCTACCCCCTGTGGCTCGTTTTTGGTGTACTCTTGCTGCGAGTCACATTAGTTCAAATTCGTTAAACACGTATCGTATTTCAACACGCAATTCTTGAATCTGTTGTCGAACATGTTTGTATTTATTGACATTCGATACCTAAGCTGAATTTAAAAACATTTCATGTTACTAAACCTCAAACGCTAACCAAAACATTCCAATTACTATGGCACAATTAAAAAGGGCCCGTAGTTACACGAAGGGAAGTTTTACGAGAAAGGTTAATACCCTTAATGAACAAATGGCGAAACATAACAATCCAGAAAGTGTTAAGGAATTAGTTAAAGAGCTTCGCGATGCTTTCAGCGAATTTCAAAGTGCGCATAATGCATATCATAGCAATCTAAGTGATGAAGAAGACCAGCTAGAGTCATCTCTCTACTTCAAATCAGTCCAAGAGCAATTTTCAAAGCTAGGAAGAGAATCAGAATTATGGCTATTAAAATCCGAGCAACCAAAACCGTCTCCAGAGTTAGATCTCAATCCAGAGGACTCTGTAAGCAATGCAGGATCCAGTGGCAGTTCTAAGGCCTCAAAACAATCCAGTAGAAGCTCATCTCTAAGCTCAACTAGTGCCAAAGCAAAGGCCGCTGCAAAAAAGGCCGCCCTCGAAGCAAAAGCGGCAGCATTGAAGAACATGCATGAGCTTGAAGTGGAAGAATTGAAGTTGAAACAAAAGAAATCAGAGCTGCAACTGAAGATAGATATTGCAGTTGCTGAGGCAGAAAGAGTGGCTTATGAAGATGCAGAATCCGAAGAAGTCACTACATTGTATCAAAAGAAAGTCCAAACAAATGAAATAGCGCAGCCATTCTCAATACAGCCATTTTCAATCTTCCCACCTAGCAATATACAAATCAACAGCACTACTGATGCTATTCCCACATCTAGCCTAAATCAACAAAATCAATTAGGCAAAGACAAAGAAATGCCAAATGCAGAAAAGCCATTGCTAAATCCAAATGCACCAGAATGGAAGAGTGCAGATAACCCGAGCCAAAATGAAGAAAAATTAGGAGAGGACTTTCTTCTTAAAATGATAGAAACACAGGATCGCCAAAACCAAGCACTTCAGCTACTTGTGCAACAGTAACAACAAGGCGTTATGGCGCTAACATTGCCACAACAAAATCTAAAAGTATTCAGTGGAGATCCGATTGAATATTGTGACTTCGTTCGTGCATTTGATTATCTGATTGAGGGTAAAACAAAAAACCCAGGAGAAAGGCTCTATTACCTGGTACAATATACTTCTGGAAACGTTCAAGAATTGATGAAAGGTTGCCTATCCATGAACGAGAATCAAGGATATCAAAAGGCAAGGAACTTGCTCAAAGAAAGATTCGGTCAAAGCTACAAAATTGCCGCAGCTCACGTTGATCGAGTGATCAATGGCCCACCAATCAAAGCTGAAGATAGTGCTGCATTGCAACAGTTTTCTACACTGCTCACAAGCTGTACAAACACTCTAGAAGAAATTGGCTATATGAATAAACTCTACAACCCAGATTGTCTGAGAAAGATCATCGAACGACTCACGTATGGGCTAAGATTGCGGTGGAGAGACGTGGTTGATGGTATCATTGAGAAAAAGAAAAGAGACATAACAGTAAAGGACATAATACAGTTTGTTACAGCTAAGGCTAGAGCAGCCATTCACCCTATCTTTGGTAAAGTAGTAAATGATGTAAAGAGTAAGCTAGCAATCACAAAGCCTAAGCAGCTATCAGCCAACACTAGAATACATAGCTACGCAACGCAAGGAGACGTGCAGTCAAGTCAGCCAACTAGTAAGAGATCAAAATGCCCTTTGTGTGGCTTTAGTCACTGGCTTTCCCAATGTAACCAGTTTAGAAAAATGTCACTCAGTGATAGACACAAGCTAACTAAAGAGAAGAAGCTATGCAACAACTGCCTCACTGTTGGCCACTTTGCAAGTTCTTGCTCCAAGGAAAGCTTCTGCAAGGTTCAAGGATGCAGTGCAAAGCATTCGACATTTCTACATCCGAAAAATGGGTTGTCAACCAACAACAGCAACGAAGATAATCCTAGTCAAGCTCAAGATAGTAGGTCTGAAACAGCAGCAACTACTAACACCAATCAAGCTAATAATGGGTTCGTTAAGATGCTACCAAAGCCCAGTGTTTCACCAACCTCTTCAATGACGGCACTTGCTATCGTTCCTGTGCGTGTAGAAGCAAAGGGACAATCTGAATCAATCGAAACGTATGCTTTCTTAGATAACGGTTCTAACACTTCATTCTGCACAGAAGAGCTCCTAAAAAAGCTAAACCTGAAAGGAGAAAGTATCAGTCTATCGCTTACAACTATGCAGAGTAGCAACGTACCTGTCAATTGCTCATTCGTCAATCTCGAAGTTCTTGATTTAAAAGAAGAAAATCTAATTGAGCTACCGATGGTCTGTTCGAGACCAAGTCTACCGATCTCTGCAGAAAGCATAAGCAATCAAGAAGATATCAGTCGCTGGCCTCATCTCGCCGGCATAAGTCTACCGCAAATAGATGCAGAAGTAGGCCTTCTTATAGGCAGCAACGTCCCAGAAGCACTTCAACCTTTAGAGGTAAAGGCAAGCCAAAATGGTGGTCCTTATGCTACATGTACTGCTCTGGGCTGGGTTCTCAATGGACCACTCGGAAGAAAAGGAAAAGGCGCTTCAATGACTAACTTCGTTGATACAAGGCTCAACGAACAGTTCGAAAACTTCTGTAACATGGAATTCAATGATTCATTAGTTGATTGTAAGGAATCAATGTCACAGAGTGACAAAAGGGCATTAGATATCATGAATGATAGTGTCAAGCTTGAGAAAGGTCACTATGAAATGGCTCTACCGTGGAAGAACTATCCACCCTCTTTGGAAAACAACAAATCTTTAGCAGAACATCGTTTGACACTCCTTAGAAGGCGATTGCAAAGAAGCCCAGAAATGCTAACTAAATACAAAGGGTTTATCGATGACCTGTTGGTCAAGGGCTATGCTAAAAGGGTATGCGATGATGATGTCGGTCCTCTAGAAACGTTTTGGTATCTGCCTCACCACCCTGTTTTCCATCCCCAAAAGCCCGACAAAATCAGGGTCACACTCCTCCGCAGTGTCTTCCCTAACCGAGCCTGAAAAGAACCCCAAGGAAGACACTGCCGGAATCTTTCCAAAATGGCGCATAAGAACGGGTTGTTCGATGTTTTGAAAGCAACTCGAGAAAATCTTGTTCCTTGTCCGCATGGAGACTGCATTTCTACATCTCATCAATTTTATTCAGCTCATGGATTAGAGCAACACTGGAGGAGATTCCATCGTACTAAAACTTCGAACGATAGAGCCAATTTTTCTGAAGACAAAGTGTCGATGGGAGGAAATTTGTTAAAAAGAAGATTCATTTTGAGCTCATCAAAAAAGTGATAAACGAAAACTTTCTGATTATCAAAGATTTTAGTTCAGTTTGTCTTTTCTTTATTCTTGCGCCAGATAAATCCAAGTTCTTCTTGGCGTCGACAGTACTAGGCCTACCCTAGGCCTGCCGGTCGAGCTGGACGAACAACATGAAGAAAATGATGTTTCATCACTCTCTCGTATTTCAATACTTTCTCCCAATATGTCGATAATGCAATACTCTTGACATCCAGGAGGTTCTTCAGCTTCAGATGAACGTTTTTTCTTCCATTTTGATTGAAAAACATTATACTTCGAGCTAGGAGTCAAATCATGCTTTTCACGCGCCGCCATCTTGATTACTATCTAGCCTCCAAATTACTATCTAGCCTAAAGATTGTGGCAGTGTCTTCCCCCGCTTCACTCTATTTTTAGACAGCCCTTAGCCACAAGCACCGAGAGCGCCGCTGATTGGCCAAACCAAACAAGACTGACAAAGCACGGAAAGGGAAAGGGAAGACACTGCGGAGGAGTTTGAATCAGGGTAGTGTTCGACTGCTCAGCAAAATATCGCAACACTTCGTTGAACGACCAGCTGCTACAGGGGCTGGACCTGACTAACACAGCTGTAGGCGTACTCTCGCATTTCAGACAAGACCAAATCGCATTCATGTCAGACGTAGAGGCCATGTTTCATCAAGTTCACGTAAGAAAAAGCGATTGTGATGCCTTAAGATTCTTATGGTGGCCAGATGGCGACCTTTCCGCAACGCCTGAAGAATACAAAATGGTTGTGCATTTATTTGGTGCAACATCTTCACCTAGTTGTGCCAATTTCGCATTGAAGAGAACAGCTCAAGACAACCAGGCAGATTTCGACCAACTGACAATTCAAACCGTGGAGAGGAACTTCTACGTAGATGACTGTTTGCAGTCAGTTAATTCAGAAGAAGAAGCAATTCAGCTTGCTGATCAATTGCGCAGTCTTCTAGCAAGAGGTGGTTTCAGGCTAACTAAATGGACATCTAATTCTAAGGAGGTTATTAAGTCGCTTCCAGAATCGGAAAGAGCATCGAATGTGAAAGATTTAGACTTTGACAAAATGCATATCGAAAGAGCCCTCGGCGTTCAATGGAACGTATCAAATGATCAGTTTGGATTCAAAATAACCCTGAAGGACAGACCGGCAACAAGAAGAGGGTTATTGTCAATCATCAGCTCAGTTTACGATCCTTTGGGATTCGCTGCTCCGTTCATACTACAAGCGAAATTGATTCTGCAGGAGCTGTGTAGGAAGAATCTCGACTGGGACGACCCTGTTCCAGATGAGTACATGCAACGTTGGCAAAACTGGTTGCAAGAGCTACCAAAATTAGAGCATCTTGCAATTGATCGCTGTTTCAAGCCAGCAGCATTCCGCGAGATCACATCAATCCAAGTTCACCATTTCTCAGATGCATCCCAGCAAGGGTACGGAGCTGTCACGTACCTCAGAATTACAGATAACAAGGGCAACGTTCATTGTTCATTCGTCATGGGTAAGTCAAGGCTTGCACCTCTTAAGTCGTTGACAATTCCACGCCTAGAATTGTCTGCCGCTGTCGTCGCTACTAGACTGGATCGAATCACTCGACAAGAATTGAGCCTAGAAATCGACGAATCGATCTTCTGGACAGATGGCACTTGTGTGCTTCGCCATATCGAGAATACAGGAAAGCGATTCCAGACATTCGTCGCCAATCGTATCGCGACCATCCACGACGCAACTTCACCATCTCAATGGGGATACATCGACACGCAATCTAATCCTGCAGACGAATCATCTAGAGGAGCTTCAGCCACTTCACTTCAATGGTGGATACACGGTCCACATTTCCTCACTCAACCAACTGAAAAATGGCCACAGCGACCTAGTGGCATGAATCAAATAGAAGAAGATGACCCTGAGGTCAAGAAATCATGTACGGTATATGCGACTGAAGCTAAACCCTTCGACCCAATTGAAAATATCATCAAGCAATTTTCCTCCTGGAGTCGCCTAAAGAAAATCATCGCGTGGATCCTTCGTTTCAAGTCAAATCTCTTGAATCGTATCAGAAATCGCAAAACTGATCAGCCGATCGAAACTCAATCAATCGATTCAGTGCCTTTGATCTCTGTAAATGAGATGAATTTCGCTGAAGCAGCAATCGTCAAGTATATTCAGAGTCTATCATTCAAAGAAGAACTTCTTCAGCTTCGACAGCAAATTGATCAACCAAGCAAAGGGGTATTAAAGAAATCTAGCAGAGTCTATAAGCTAGACCCAGTACTTATCAACGATCTTTTATGTGTTGGAGGTTGCCTTCAACATGCGCCAGTCGACAGCAGATTAAAGCACCCTGCTATTCTACCAAAGAATCATCATGTGGTTGACTTAATCATCAATTATTACCATCGTCTGTCAGGTCACTTCGGATTAGAATATACGTTATCTTTAATTCGAGAAAACTACTGGATTATCAACGGAAGGCAACTCACCAAGAGAGTTCTAAAAGAATGTTTCAGTTGCAAAAGAAGTCAGATGCCCAACAGAAAATGGCAAGTTTGCCTGCGGACAGAGTTACTCCTTCCGAGCCACCCTTTACGTACGTAGGCGTCGATTGTTTCGGGCCATTCATCGTCAAACGCGGTAGGAGCACCGTTAAAAGGTACGGGGTCATCTTTACATGCCTAACTATTTGGGCTATCCATATTGAAGTCGCTAGTTCACTCGACACGTCATCATTCATCAACGCAATGAGAAGGTTTATCGCAAGAAGAGGAAAGCCCCGCGAAATGAGATCAGATAACGGCGGAAATTTCGTCAGAGGTGAAAAGGAGCTTCGAGAAGCAGTTAACTACTGGAATCAATGTCAAATTCAAGAGTTCTTATTGCAACGCAACATCGAGTGGAAGTTTAACCCTCCAGCGGGCTCACATCACGGAGGTGTGTGGGAAAGATGTATCAGAACTGTACGGAAAGTTATGAAAGCGTTAATCAAAGAGCAATTGCTAGACGACGAAGGTATCAATACTCTTATGTGCGAAGTAGAAAGCATAGTCAATTGCGGACCAATTACCAAGTTATCTGACGATCCTCGCGATCCCGAGCCGTTGACTCCTAACCATCTGCTATTGCTGCATGCAGGACCATATGCTCCACCTGGTTCTTTTCCGAGGCATGATAGCTACAGTCATCGACGATGGTGTCAAGTCCAGTACCTCGCCGACGTGTTTTGGCGCAGATGGATACGCGAATATTTACCTACGCTTCAAGAGCGACAAAAATGGAACAAAGAGCACAGAAATTTCGCAGTCAACGACATTGTTTTGCTGCTCGACGAATCAACTCCACGCAGCTCATGGCCATTGGGACGTGTATTGGAGGTGCGTAAAAATCGCAGTGACGGTCTGGTGCGCTCCGTCAAGATTAAAACAAGTAAAGCCGTTCTTGTGCGACCTATCGACAAAATCGTTCTTTTGGAAGCTGCTGAAGCATTGAGCAGACGAGATGTTTCAAACTGACCAGTGGTATGAAAGGTAAAGGCTATCCTGCAAGACGCCTTTAAGGGGCCGGTATGTTACGTTTGAAACACTTAATCTTTTCTTTACTTTAGTTATTGTTTTAAATTGCGACTTCCGCTCGGCAGGTATTGACTGTTTGCCAAGTCACAAGACGAACACGTTTTATTTTTTTTATTGCTTCTGAGGTTTTTGCTGTTCAGTTAGTTCTTTTTGCTATCGTTCTTTTTGCTGTCTAAAGTACTTCATAAAAACTAGTTTCTATCGTATTAAAGATATCGTCAATATCTACGGCATTTGGCTAGTCTACCGTGCATGTGTATACCGAAGTAAGTTTGTTTTGTTTGTTTGTTGGACTTGTAGTTGATTAAATTTATTTGTTTTCGTTATTCGCTGTTATAATCTATTTCACTATGCTTAGAGTATTTTAATTATTTTCTTTTAGTTTGAACCGAATTAGTATTCACGAACGAATTAGTATTCAAGATTTTCGATTTCAATTTGCCGTTTACGACTCAACAATTTCAATTTCAATTTATCTGCCTCGCGTTCAAAGGACACACTTGCACAGCGCTTCGCTACCCCCTGTGGCTCGTTTTTGGTGGACTCTTGCTGCGAGTCACACTTACCGAATGAGATCATGTTGAATCCAAACAAGAAATGGCAGGTCGGAGTTCTTGATGTATTTCTTCCTATTGTTAGGAAGCGCGTGCAGCCCGACTACTGGTTCAGGTATACAACGGTGAAGAAACGGAGCGGCGCAACACCAGATGGATTGGAAACATTTATATTTCAAGAAAAGAATTACTTGGATTTAGGCAATAAACATTCTGGATATGATGTGTTCAATGAATTCATACGTGCATTTAATGTCCAAGCAGAAAAAACATTCGATCTGAGTGCAATCAGAAGACCAACACATTTGATCTGGAGCAGCAACAGTGACAACAATGTTCAGCTTGAAGTTGCAAGCTATTTGCTAGAGGATGATGTTATTTGTGTGCAATTTTCAAGAGATTTATACAAAATTCTAGGAATGAATGCAAATTTCAAAACATATCAGAACAACGTAGAGATTCAAGGTGGGTTTATTTTAAACAACAATGTGCCAAGATTGATTACCATTCTTCACGATCCGAAATCTCATGTCAAAGATCTCACAGGTATGAAATTTGTGAGCACTAGTGAAATCTCATCGACAGTGACACCATCTGATGAAAAATCAGTTCCTGCATTGATTGATATTGAATGCGACTTGGTTAGAAAAGGTGAAATTGTTCCTTTTCCTCACTCTGATCATCAAAAAATGTTACTGGTTTTTGATTTTTATAAAATAAAGAGGGGAAAGGGATCATGGAAAATGAATACGTCCATCTTACAACAAGAAGAATGTCAGCTTGCAATGTCCAGGTTTCTCCAGTTTTGGATTTTGACTTTCGTAATCCACTTGATTGGTGGGATAAGGCTAAAAAACAAATAGCAAAAATTACTAAACAATATTGCATAAAACTCTCCATTGAACGTAAAAAGAAAAAATCAAAACTCTATAAACAATTACGTAATGCGACCAAAAAAGCAGAACAGACAGACAGACAATCATTCAAAGATTTAGTGGACCGTATCACAAAAGAAATAAAATGCCTTGAAACAAATGAAGCATTCAGTTTAAAAGTCAAAGCGAAAGCAGCAGGGTCACCAAATATTTTTGTAACTTAGAGAAAAAACGCCAAGCCGCTCAAGTTATGAAATCTGTTAAGACCAAAACAGGAACAATAGCACACAATCCAAAAGATATGCTTGAAACTGTGAAAACATTTTACTCTGATTTGTTTGCAAACGAAACAAAAGACACTACCAAGCAAGATGAGCTTCTTTCAAAAGTAGAAAAGAAACTTTCTGACATTGACAGAGACAGTTGTGAAGGCCAACTAACAAAAGATTAACTTTACACAGCCCTTTCTAGGATGAAAAATAATAAAACACCAGGCCTTGATGGTATTCTAGTGGAGTTTTATAAGGCGTTCTGGAATATCATTGGGGAACATTTTACAAGAGTTGCTAATACCTGCTTTGAATTACAACAACTTTCCCACTCTCAACGCGTAATATTAATTTCAACACTCTATAAGAAAGGTGACAAAAGTGATCTTGGAAATTGGAGACCAATTAGTTTACTCAATGTTGACTACAAGATAATCGCAAAAACTCTGGCCAATCGTTTACGAAATGTATTATCACTCATTTTTTCTGATGATCAAACATGCACTGTCCCAAATAGATCAATTCTGTCAAACGGACATATATTAACCCATTTCCTGCCCATACCCGCCAAAACCGGCCGCAAATTTTCCTTCCTGAATGGCCCATACCGGCCAAAACTGGCCAACCAAATAAGGCCATGTAAACACCATATTTGGAAAGAAAACACATGCTTTCCATGAAATCTTTTGTTATGTATAATTTATTCAGATACTGGCCAATCAGAATCCAGTATTTGCGCATAAATTTGAATAATATTTCGTACTGAATAGCCCCTTGAAAGTTTCCTTCCCAAGAATTTTGTCATGATGGGAAGCGCGCCGCCATTACGCGCGAAGTTCACTAAAGAATTTTTGGGAAAGCAGTGATTATGAGGAGATTTTTAGATATTATTATGTCGAAATTCAATCAGAAAATTCATCATTTGAACCTTCATTTTTTACTTGTTCCCACAAAATAATTGAGAAAGAAAATAAGTTAGAATAAATCATGCCACAACGAAGGGGCCTAGCATGTAAGTTTCAGAGTGCAAGTTCAACAAACAACTCGGTGGTTTGAGTTGAGGAATTTTTTCAATAACAGTGCCCAAAAATTTGACTCATAGGGTTTTCATAATAGAACATGTTAACTAAAGTTTCGGAAATGAGCTTCCCCAATGTAGAAATGATGTAGCTAACAGAAATGGTCAAAATATTCGTCAAGAGGGCGGCAACGGAAGGACGTCTCCGAAGGAATGCCTAATCTAGAAGGACGGCCTCGTGTGGTAGTAAAACTCTCTGGATGTATTTCTCTCTTAAAAAAATAACAGATTCTTGAATAAAACTGTAATAAATAAGTTTAATGTTATTTCTAAAACAATTCTTTCATATCAATAAGTTAAATTTCCTGGGATATATTGCGTTTTTTCTCCGATGGTTGTTGTTTTGAGGCTTAGGCCGTACTTATCAATAGAAAATTTTGGCTTTCTTGGCAGAAATTTCATGCAAAAAATGCAGAAATACTAACTTTATAGCCTTTTCTAATGATAAAGAGACATTCAAAGTTAAAAAGAGTAATTATTTCTTAATGAGCAATATTATAAATTTCAGTACTTTTGCAAGTTTTTACAGGATAAAAACCGCTGGTCTCACAGGTATGAAATTGGCGCGCAAAGCTTGGGTGGGAAAGGGTTAAGAGATCTCCTTTACTATGCGGAAAATGAAAATCTCCAAGCAGCCCTTCTTTCTTTAGATCAAATGAAAGCCTTTTACCGTGTAAACTGGAATTTCCTTTTCAAAACATTAGAGAGCTTTGGTTTTGGGCCACAATTTATTTCATATATTAAAACATTGTATTATAATATTAGTAGTCGTGTTAAAGTAAATGGGTACATCTCTGCCCCATTCACCCTTGGTAGGGGAGTGAGGCAGGGATGTCCCCTATCCCCTCTTTTATATGTCCTTGTGTCTGAAATTTTTGCAATATCTATCAGAAAAAACCAAGACATTACTGGTATTACTATAAAAATGTTGAATGTAAAATTACCCAGTATGCCGATGACACAAAATTATCTTGCAAGGTGAACAGTCCATTAAATCTACTTTTGATTGTGCCCAAGATTTTGAAATGGCATCAGGAGCTAAAATAAACAAAGAAAAAGTAATGGAATTTGGCTTGGAAGATATAAAACATATCAGATAATCCATATAATTTAAAATGGGGCAAGGAAGCATTAAAGATCCTTGGTGTCTTTCATGGCCCTGTTTTGAAAGAAAAGAAACTTGGGACCCACGTGTAAACAAATTTATAAAACCTTAGACCTTTGGACTTCTTGTGATCTTTCCTTGAGGGGAGGGCTGTGGTTGCAAACCAGCTGGCCAGCTCGGTCTTCTGGTACACTGCAGCCATATATCCTCTTCCCCAGTGGGTTCTCAAAAAAATCAATGACAGACTGTGGAAGGTCATTTATCAGAATAAAAAGATCCTATTAAACGTACGCAAGCAAGCCTTCCATACGAATTAGGAGGGTTGAATATTATTGATATTGAAAAGAAAGCTGATGCCATTAAATTGTCTTGGATTTCAAAATATCTTCAAAATGAAAATAACTCTAAATGGAAAGCACTGTTCACCTTGAACTTTGATCTGTATGAGAATTTCAACATTGGCGCCAAAATATTAAAATGTTACTTACGTCCAATCGAAATGAAACATGTCCCACAGTTTTATCGAGATGTCATAAAATGTTTTGCAGCAAATATTTCAAACCTTAGACTAAATCCCACAGATATTGAAGGAATTTACAATGAACCTTTATTCCACAACTATTTCACACATGTTGATACCAGTAATGCTTGGATACACGCTAACATTACGACAATAAGATAAATTTGTTACGAATTTACAACTGGTTTCTTACCTTCCAATGCAATGAATGAATTAATCCCTTCTGGTTTCTCAGACAGTTTCTACTCCAAATTGAAATCACGTTTACCCCCTGAATGGAAAGCAAAAATAACAACTGAGTTTATATGAAAATGATGAATAATGAAAAAAGTTTATATGATGATTTTTATACTAGAAATACCAAAGATGAATATGTTTTATTTTCATCTCTGACTTGCAAAACAATTTACAATATGCTCATCTTGAAAGATCAAAATGTTATTGCTCAGAAATTTAGAGTTTTTTTTTGGGAACAAAAATAGGTTATGTCAATTGGCCAAGACTCTTCAAACTTTATTTAAAAGAAATCATGACAGAAAGTTTCTTCAACTTTGCCTCCCTACCTATGAAAGATTATATAGACATAGGATTGGTCAAACCCCAACATGTCAAAGATGTAATTCCTATGATGAAACTTCCCTTCATGCTTTTTTCAATTGTACCCCTGTCAGTAAACTGTGGAAATTTGTATTCAAATTTGCTAAGAAATCAACCCTTCCGTCAATCTAAACAACATTTGTAAATTTGTCATCCTTAGATTTTACGAATATAAACCCGACTTACCTGTAGAAAACTTTTTAACAGATGCAGCATTTTCAGTCATTTGGAAAACAAGAAATGAAATCATTTTTGACAACAAAAGAGATGACTTGAAAACAGATTCATCTTCAAGGTTATTTCCAAACTCAAAGAAGAATTTCATTGCTTCACAAGATGTTGAAACACTCAATCTTTTCGAACAAAAATGGTGTCAAAATGGCGTCCTTGCATCCCTTGATAATCGAAAACTCAAAATCAACATCCCCTGAGACTTGCCTCGTTTCCATTTCCCCAATTTCTGTTTTTTCTTTTTTCTTTTTTCTCTTGACTAATTTTCCACGTTGCCTTATATTTCAGTATTTTTAATTATTATTGCGTTTATCCAATTGTTTATTTATTTGTTTCAACGTTTAATTTTTAACTTAGAATTAGGTAATTTCAATTGTAGTTTAATAAGTATTTAATTAGTTGTAGTTTATTCATTTGGTTTGGGTAATTCCATATGAAATCATCCAGAGGCTGACACCACTATATCTCAGATATTTGCTATTTTCTCAAAATATGACCACTATGATAAGAAATAAAAGCCCCAAAATTTCAGCTTCACATCTCTTACGGTTTTCTCTTAATCACACTTTCAAATTTTGCTGACGTCAGCAATTTTCACAATAAACGCCTCTTAGTTTTTCGCATTGTGCCTCGATAAAATTCTGGATATCTTGGTAACCATTTCACATATGTTAATGAAATTAGGTGACAACCCATTTCTGTGCCTGCTGATTCCAAATTTGGTATCAGATCACTGATCACATGATGGGAAAATATCATTTTGGGCATCTGAAATTGAAAACTTTCATTTGTGGAAGTACCCCTTTTCAACCATAAAATCAGGGTTGTTGACCACTTGTGACATAAAATGTCAATGTTCCATCTTAAAGAGTATAGCTTAAAGTTACTTTGGAGCAGAGTTTTAATTTTGGTATATGAAAGGCAAGAAATTTATGGAGCATGAAACTTTTGCTTTTTAGCGAACTTTTATAAGCAATAAAACTAAAGTACTGCAAGTGATAAATGCTAACAACCTTTATATATGATTTAATTTGAACTATATTTGTAATCTTAAGTGTATTAACTGATAAATATATAAAATAATAAACTTAGCTTTCTTTAAATCTATGTACAATATGATTTTTTGGTGAAGGCTTTAAATCTCAGAATGAGAAAATCTTTAGTTTATATGCAACTGGCAATTTTTACAAAAATCAGCATCTGTTATGGTGTATATTCTTCCATTCACAGTAGCTGGAGTGTCAATGCTGCATATTATGTCATTGAAAGGCACCCAAGATGTCTCTCTTTTTCGAATGTGCTACAAGTCACGGAAAGTCACCATGTGATGGAGTGGGTGGTTTCAAATTGGAAGAACGGTCCCTGGCACAAGATCATATCATTATTTTGAGCCAATCCCAGCTACTCTTGCTTTATGATATAAAATAAAACCAGTGATGATTTAAAGTGATTCTATTTCCAGAATACAGGACCCGAGACCAATAAATCATTTGAGTTAATGCAGTATGTTGCGTGTAAATACAGGCAGTTTTGGTGGATTGGAATGATAGTGGAGACAAGTTCTGAATTTGAGGATGTCAAAATTGTTTTTATGCTCCCACATGGACCAACCAGAAACTTTTATTGGCCAAATAGTGAGGCAGCTCAAAAAAGAGAGACATCTTGGGTGCCTTTCAATGACATAATATGCAGCATTGACACTCCAGCTACTGTGAATGGAAGAATATACACCATAACAGATGCTGATTTTTGTAAAAATTGCCAGTTGCATATAAATTAAAGATTTTCTCATTCTGAGATTTAAAGCGTTCACCAAAAAATCATATTGTACATAGATTTAAAGAAAGCTAAGTTTTTTATTTTATATATTTATCAGTTAATACACTATAAGATTACAAATATAGTTCAAATTAAATCATATATAAAGGTTGTTAGCATTTATCACTTGCAGTACTTTAGTTTTATTGCTTATCAAAGTTCGCTAAAAAGCAAAAGTTTCATGCTCCATAAATTTCTTGCCTTTCATATACCAAAATTAAAACTCTGCTCCAAAGTAACTTTAAGCTATACTCTTTAAGATGGAACATTGACATTTTATGTCACAAGTGGTCAACAACCCTGATTTTATGGTTGAAAAGGGGTACTTCCGCAAATGAAAATTTTCAATTTCATATGCCCAAAATGATATTTTCCCCTCATGTGATCAGTGATCTGATACCAAATTTGGAATCAGCAGGCACAGAAATGGGTTGTCACCTATTTTCATTAACATATGTGAAATGGTTACCAAGATATCCAGAATTTTATCGAGGCGCAATGCGAAAAACTAAGAGGCGTTTATTGTGAAAATTGCTGACGTCAGCAAAATTTGAAAGTGTGATTAAGAGAAAACCGTAAGAGATATGAAGCTGAAATTTTGGTGCTTTTTATTTCTTATAATGGTGGTCATATTTTTTGAAAATAGTTAAAATCTGAGGTATAGTGGTGTCAAATTTGAAATTTGCTGGATGATTTCATATGGAATGACCCACCAACTCGACCGTACAATTTCTGGTAGTGGGGACCTGCGTTCGCGCTAGTCCCCTTCGAATAGTACTAATGTCAAATTCTGCACACATGTCAGCACACCACCACGACCAGTTACTAGGCATCTCTAGACACAAAAATTTCCTTACTCTACAAAGAGTGTGCAAGTTACCGACTGTTTGCTGTTTTCCACATCTTCCGCTCAAGATGCCTGGAGATGCACCGACATTTCCCAAATTCGTACAGCCGCAACCGGAAGCCCATCCTTTGCAACACTATTAAAGAGCAAGCTGGGCTTCCACGAATGCCATGCCCGCTGTTCCAACTGGCCAGAGTCCTCACCACACCTTCTCAGCAGCAACGCTCACCCACCAAGGTGATCTACCCCCATCAACCCACTTTGTATGCATCAAACGGTATACGTACATGTGCATGTGCACACTTCTGCCTCTCTGGCCTGTAGTGTCATGCACATTCAGCCCTCTAGCTTTCGCCTACGACCATACCACCATGAATATACCGGTTCTTGTCCAATCACCGCAGTCAAGCATGGTCGGGCCAGGTCAGTACCTGGATGGGTGACCACCTGGGAACACCTGGTGTTGTAGGCTTCACTTTTTGCAATTGCAGTCCTTCTTTTCAACCGACGTAGCCTTGTATTGCACACGGACTGTCAATTCCGTGTCGCTGTCCTGCACCCACGTGTGATTGCAACACGTGTGGAGACGTGGCCAGAAGCGAAGAATAGTTCGTTATCCCTGCTCTGCTTTTTGTCAGCTTAATATCTTATATGCACCCAAGGGTGCTCAAATATTAAACTGTTTTTTGGAATTGGTCCGTGGGTCTGAAGCTTGCTTCACCCTGGACACGGGTTGTCATGGTATTGCATTGCCACCATGGATGGCCCACTGCCTCTTCTTGAAGTGTAAAACAAGCAACACAGCAAACCTTCCACTATGCCACATCTCTGTCTGTTGTCATCGTCTAGCTAAGAGCAGTGCAGCAACATGCGGATGTCTTGGCAATCCATCTCTCATATTCCACTTCATCAACTATTGTTATAGCTACCTTGAACAGCATGTGTTCTGTCCTTCTTTATTCGACCTTTCACCACAGCATAGCATCACTGTTTTCTGACAACGACGTGTATTACCAAATCTGTTCTCATCCTTTGCTAATCTCAATGGAATGGCAGTGCCACCCATTCACTTGTGGTCTGTTGCCGATGTACCACATTTGAAACGAGAAGTTCCTGAACGACGCTCCCTCAGCTAGAAAAATCTGCATACTTACCTGACAGGGAAGAAGTGTCTCAACATGGACCCGTCAGGTACTAGTGCCGTGTTCGAAGAAGAAGAAAAAGTGAAGTCGAAAAGCTGGAGTGATTTAGCCGAAGAAGAAGATGATTCCCACATGAGAAGTAATGACAAAGAAGAGGAAGAAAGCTGGCAAAAGGCATCAGAAGAACATGAACGGTCAAAAGCAAGAGATCACTCACGGCGTCCTCGGTTCAGTCCCAGGACAGGCCAGATAATCCAGACTCATTTTCAAGTAGAGTAAAAAATTCGCAGCAACAACAGAACAACAACAACATCAAACTATGAGGCATAAAATTTTTCACTAGCCCTTCAATCACTCATGTTGAGATCATCACAACAATACACAAAGCTCTCGACGACCCTTGTCCAATCAATCATTTACAGAAAATGCCATCTCGCCAGGGCCATCAGAACTGGAATACTGTGTTATCATCTCCACAGCTGGTTGACATCCTCTTATCCAAAACCATTTTCTTGCCATCTCAACCACAACATCCCCTCCCCATTTCACCAATCAAACAACGTCCAACTCTCATTTCAATTTCATTTATTTCACCAGAGATCTCAAACCAACAAGTAGCTCATGAATTGTCACTGCATGGAAAAATCATTAATGTATGGAACCAAACTTCTCAAGAATTCCCTTCAATTTCAACAGGCAAACGACTAGTAACCATTTATCCAGACCCAGACAATCCATTGCCACCGTTCATAATCATATCTTGTCAAAAGATTTTAATTTCATTCCGAGGGCGTCAACCAGTTTGCATGCACTGTAACTCGAAACATCATCAAACATTTCAGTGCACTCTAATGGATCTTCGGCTTTGCTTTTACTGTGGACATGACGGACATCAGTACGCAGACTGTGATATTAGACAGAATGGTGAACGCCCAACCACACACTATACCAGTCGCATGCATCTATCCAGTGAGGGCAGTGACAGCAATGTTACTGGTGAAATAAATGAGGACAATGAAAGTAATACAGTTATCCTGTCTGAAAACGAAAGTGACATGGATCGCCCAAAAGGTCCAGCCTACAGGCTGCGACCTTTGCCTGCTCGTGGTGATACATGGGAAGACAATGACGTCAATGGACCATCCTCTTCATCTGCAAAGTCAAACTCATCAACAACACCAACCACTCCATCTGGCTTTGATTTCACAAGTGATTCATCAACATCACTTCAAATTGTTTCATCAGCAGATTCATCCTTATCACAGACGTCTGCATCTCAGTCATTGCTAGAAGTTGCATCATCCAACAATGCACCCCCACTATCTCCACAGGTGATTTCTGTGTCAGTAGCAGAATCACTCTTTGCATATCCACCTTCAACAGGTAATCCGCCTACATATACTACATCACAATTAAACAATTCAACAATCTCAAATACGCAAACCACTACCTGCAATTCAAAGCGTCCAATGGCATCATCATCTTCTTCACAAAGCACAGTGCAGTCTAGACAAGAGAGCGAAGTAAGGGAAAGCAAAATGCGGATGAAGAAGAAAAAGTTGAAAAAATGATTCACATTATATGGCTTCCATCTTTAATTATATTTACTTCCCCTTTATTCTTAATTTTTTTAGGTGAATTGTGGCCTTAAACTGGAATAAAAAATGCCTTCCCTGCATAGCATAAATGTCAACGGGTTGAATGACAACCTGAAGGCAGAAGCAATTTTCCACAACATAAATACAGATAAACCACATATTGTTTTTTGCAGGAAACCCATTTAAATGTAAAAAATAAAAATTCAATCAGTTCTGACAATAGATGGAAAGGCACCAAAATTCATTCAATTTCTGCCAATAATTTTGCAGGTGTTAGCACTCTTAATTCTGAAAATTTCAACGCAATTATACATTCTAATTAAATTTGCCAAGAAGGAAACTACATTTTTACTGACTTGACCTATGAAGATCACCGCTTTCCATTGATAAATGTATATGCTCCTGCAGGAGGAAATAAAACACAAAAAAGAAAAGATAAATTTTCTGAAATTCATACTAAAATCCAAAATTATCCACATGTTGAATTTATAATTTATGGTGGTGATTTCAATACAGTTCTTGATATCAACTTAGACAGAAGTAGGGACATAACATACCTAGACAGATAAAAAAATCCTCTAACTGAGACCATTAATGAGAATTATTTACAAGATATTTGGAGAGCATTTCACCCTGATGAAAAGCAATATACACACAAAAGCCCAGTTGGAACATACAGCAGACTTGAAAGATTTTATACCTCAAAAGCTACAATGAACTACTTTACAAAATGTCAAATTGTTCCCTTTCCTCACTCTGATCATCAAAAACTTTTACTTGTTTTTCATTTTGATAAGATAAAAAGGGGAAAGAGATCATGGAAAATAAATACCTCCATCTTGCAACAAGAAGAATATCAACTTGCAATGTCTGGATTTCTCCAGTTTTGGATTTCTATCTTTGATGACTTTTGTAATCCACTTGATTGGTGGGATAAGGCTAAAAAACAAATAGCAAAAATTACTAAAGAATATTGCATAAAACTATCAATTGAACGCAAAAAGAAAAAGTCAAAACTTTATAAGCAATTGCGCAATGCCACCAAAAAAGCAGAACAGACAGACAGACAGTCAGTCATTCAGAGATTTAGTAGACCGTATCACAAAAGAAATAAAATGACTTGAAACAAATGAAGCATTCAATTTAAAAGTCAAAGCAAAAGCACGCTGGACAGAAGAGGGTGAAAGGGTCACCAAATATTTTTGTAATTTAGAGAAAAAACGTCAAGCTGCACAAGTCATGAAGTCTGTTAAGACCAAAACAGAAACAATAGTAAACAAACCCAAAGATATGCTTGAAACTGTCAAAACATTTTACTTCGACTTGTTTGAAAACGAACCAACAGATACTACTAAACAAGATCAACTGCTCTCAAAAGTAGAAAACAAACTTTCTGACCATGACAGAGACAGTTGCAAAGGCCAACTAACAAAAGATGAAGTATACACAGCCCTTTCTAGGATGAAAAATAATAAAACGCCAGGCCTCGATGGTATTCCAGTAGAGTTGTATAAGACCTTCTGGAATATCATTTCTGGAGCATTTTACAAGAGTTGCTAATGCCTGCTTTGAAATACAACAACTTTCCCACTCTCAGCGCGTAAGCTTAATTTCAACACTTTCGAAGAAAGGTGACAAAAATGATCTCGGGAATTGGAGACCAATTAGTCTGCTCAATGTTGACTACAAGATAATTGCAAAGACTCTTTCCAATCGTTTACGAGATGTATTTTCAACCATTGTTTCTGAAGATCAAACATGCAGTGTCCCAAATAGATCAATTTTGTCAAACGGCCATATATTAAGAGATCTTATTTACTATGCTGAAAATGAAAATCTCCCAGCAGCCCTTCTTTCTTTAGATCAATTGAAAGCCTTTGACCGTGTAAACTGGAATTTCCTTTTCAAAACCCTAAAAAGCTTTGGTTTTTGGCCACAATTCATTTCTTATGTTTAAGCTTTGTATCATAATATTAGTACTCGTGTTAAAGTAAATGGGTAAGTAAATCTCTGCCCCATTCACCCTTGGTAGGGGAGTGAGACAGGGATGTCCCCTATACCCCTTATTATATGTCTTGTTTCCGAAATTTTTGCGATCTCTATCAGAAAAAACCAAGACATTACTGGTCTTACTATTAGAAATGTAGAATTCAAAATTACCCAGTATGCTGATGACACCACAATAATCCTGCAAGGTGAACAGTAATGGTGAAAATAAACCTTTGATTGTGTCCATGATTTTGAAATGGCATCAGGAGCTAAAATAAACAAAGGGAAAAGTAATGGAATTTGGCTTGGGAGATACAAAAACAGATCAGACAATCCATTCAATTTAAAGTGGGGCAGGGAAGCATTAAAAATTCTTGGTGTCTTTCATGGCCCTGTTTTAAAAGAAAAAGAAACTTGGGACCCACGTGTAACCAAATTCTGTAAAACTTTAGACCTTTGGACTTCTCGTGATCTTTCCTTGAGGGGGAGGGCTGTGGTTGCAAACTAGCTGGCCAGTTCGGATACACTGCAGCCATATATCCTCTTCCCCAGAGGGTTCTCAAAAAAATCAATGACAGACTGTGGAAGTTCATTTATCAGAATAAAAAAGATCCTATTAAACGTTTGCAATCAAGACTTCAGAAATTTAGAGTTTTTTTGGGAACAAAAAATAGGTTATGTCAATTGGTCAAGACTCTTTAAAACTTTATTCAAAAGAAATCATGACAGAAAATCTGCCAACATTCAGTGGAAGTTCCTTCAACTTTGCCTCACTACCTATGAAAGATTATATAGACATAGGATTGTTCAAACCCCCGCATGTCAAAGATGCAATTCCTATGATGAAACTTCACTCCATGCCTTTTTCAATTGTACCCCTGTAAGTAAACTGTGGAAATTTGTATTCAAACTTGTCAAGAAAATCAACCCCACCCTCAGTCTAAACAATATTTGCAAATTTGTAATCCTCCGCTTTTATGAATACAAACCCAACTTACCTGTTGAGAATTTTCTTCGTGATGCAGCATTTTCCGCTATTTGGAAGACCAGAAATGAAATTATTTTTGACAACAAAAGAGATGATTTGAAAAACAGATTCATCTTCAAGGTTATTTCCAAACTCAAAGAAGAACATTTCATTGCTTCCCAAGATGTTGAAACACTCAATCTTTTCGAACAAAAATGGTGTCAAAATGGCGTCCTTGCATCCCTTGATAATCGAAAACTCAAAATCAACGTCCCCTGGGACTTGCCTCTTTTCCATTGCCCCGATTTCTGTTCTTTTTTCTCTCCTTTTTTCTTGCTTCACTTTTCCGTCTTTCCTTTTATTTCCGTAGATTTTATGAATGATTATTGCGTTTATTAAATTGTTTATTTATTTGTTTCAACATTTGAATTTTTTTAACTTAGAATTAAAGAATTTCGATTGTAGTTTCATAAGTTTATTCATTTGGTTTTAATATTAGAATTTTATAGTATAGGGTTTTGCTAAGGTTAGTTTAATTAGGTAATTATTCAACAATGAACAAATTATGACAATTGATACTCAGTGAACATTCAGAGAGCAATTTTAACTTCTATTTAATTTAAATTATTTTAACTTTTAAATATGTTGAGTTCATTGACAAAATTAAACTGGCGTAGGCATGTGCCTAGCTCAAAAAAAAATTGATCAACAAGGAGATTCTTCCAGGGCGAGGCCTTTCCATTGCAGTTCGGTTTGGCTGACCCCTGCGATTACCGCAAACGTTGGTAACTCGACCGTACAATTTCTGGTAGTGGGGACCTGCGTTCACGCTAGTCCGCTTCCAATAGTGCTAATGTCAAATTCTGCACACATGTCAGCACACCACCACAACTTGCCAGTTACCAGGCATCTCTCGACATGAAAATTCCCTTACTCTACAAAGATTGTGCAAGTTACCGACTGTTTGCCGTTTTCCACATCTTCCGCTCCAGATGCCGGAGATGCACCAACATTTCCCACATTTGTACAGCCGCAACCGGAAGCCCATCCTTTGCAACACTATTAAAGTGGAAGCTTGGATTCCACACATGCCACGCCGGCTGTTCCAACTGGCCAGAGTCCTCACCACACCTTCTCAGCAGCACCGCTCACCCACCAGGGTGATCTACCCCCATCAACCCTCTTCGTATGCATCAAACGGTATACGTACATGTGCATGTGCACACTTCTGCGTCTCTGGCCTGTAGTGTCATGCACATTCGGCCCTCTAGCTTTTGCCTACGAGCTTACCACCATGAATATACCGGTTCTCGTCCGATCACCGCAGTCAACCATGGTCGGGCCAGGTCAGTACTGGGATGGGTGACCGCCTGGTAATACCTGGTGTTGTAGGCTTCACTTTTTTGCAATTGCAGTCCTTCTTTTTAACCGACGTAGCCACGTACTGCACACCGACTGGCAATTCCGTGTCGCTGTCCTGCACCCACGTGTGATTGCAACATGTGTGAAGACGTGGCCAGAAGTGAAGATTAGTTCGTTATCACTTCTCAGCCTTTTGTCTGACGGCGGAGCCCTATCCGTTTGTTCCGCATTTTAGGCTGGTTAGGACTGCAAATCACTTTGCAGGTAGATCTATCTATTGTGGTTTTGTTTTGAAATTTTTCTGATTATTAGAGATGCCTGCTGCCTTTTCAAGACCAACAACTGTACTGGTAAAGTATGATGCTGCGTGAACCATTCTGGGATCAGATATTTTCGACGCTTTGCTTTCAAAGGATTATAAAGCTGTTTCTGTTCAAAGATCGCATGAAAGCTCATATCTGTGCTCTTTCTCTTCTCGATTGGTTAAAGAAGAGCTTTTGCCTCTTGGCAATTTGGAAACTTCAAGCATGAAATTATTTTTCAGTCATCCAGACGTTTCATATTTTTTTGTCACTGTCTATAATTGTCCATACGAGTTGGGAAACTTTGTCATTGAAAAGCATTTACAAAAGTTTGGCAAGATAATGCACTCTTGATATGGTCATTTGCCAAATCATCCTCAAGTTCACAATGGTTTGAGGCATTTTCGAATGGTATTGTACACTGATATCCCTTCCTGGCTGCGCATTAGAAAATTTTCCATAATGATCAAGTATGATGACCAGCCTAAAACTTGCCGCAAATGCAACTCAAAGGATCACTTTGCTAATGCTTGCAACAAGGTTCGCTGTTTTAATTGGGGAAAAGTCTGCCATTTGGCTGTTGACTGCAGCGAATTAAGCCGATGTCAGATCTGTTTTGCTGCATCACATGATTCTTCTGAATGCCGTGGATGAAAGCCTGAGCGAACAGTAACAGAACCTGTTCAATCACAAGCTGATCCATCACCTTCTATATTACCACCGCAACGTAATTTCAATGTTAGTAAAGAGAAACCTTCTGGCCCTTACCTTCAAAGGACACAACAGATGAGGACGACAGCAACAGCACTAAGACTGAACAACATACAAATGATGCAACACAACTGGACTCTCTCTGTGATGACGGAGTTGGGGGTTCCATTTCTCCATCACAACAATCACATTCACTCATTCCAATAAGCAATCAGTCACAGCAAACCACAAGCACTATAACTTCTATCACTTCATCACTACATACAAATTCAACAATTTCCTCTCCAAAAGACTCACGTTCATCAGAAGCTTCAGAAGAATCACAATCACAATCAATACTACAACCAAACCAAGTTTCACTTCCATCCAAGCTCTGTGATTCAATCCAACCAACCCAAGACCATTTAAACTATGCCACAAACCATACGGACAGCATTCCACCATCACCACCATTCTTATCTGTCTCTGTTGCTGCTTCATTATTTGCATATTCAAATCCACTCGTACAATCCCAACCAACAATGACAACATCACTTCCATCTCACAACCATTCACTCACACAATTAACACACTCTCATCAAAGAGGAGCATCCCATCATCTACATCATCATCACAGTCACAAACAGCAGTCCACGGCAAAGACCAAAAAGAAAAATTCAAGGAAGAAGAAGCAGAAAAAATGATGAACTTGCATATTTGAAATAATTTTCTTTTCCTTTTCTTTTTCCCATAAGTAATTTATTTGAAACATATTAATATCATATTTGGATGAATTGTGGCCCACAACCTAATTGAAAATGATTTCCTTAGTAACTATTAATGTTAATGGTCTGAATGATATATGTAAAGCAGAATCCATTTTCCACAACTTAAATAATGATCAGCCAAGCATTGTCTTCTTGCAGGAAACACATTTTAATGATAATACCAAAAATTCAATCATTTCCAACAGTAGATGGAAAGGTATGAAAATTCATTCAGTATCTCCAAATAATTTTGCAGGTGTTAGTACTCTTATTTCTGAAAACTTAAACCCAATAATACATTCTAATGACATTTGCCAAGAAGGAAATTACATTATAACTGATTTGACAATTGACGATCACCGGTTTCTCTTAATAAATCTATATGCTCCTACAGGAGGTAATAAAACACAAAAAAAGAAAGGATAAATTTTCCTGAAATTCATACTAAAATCCAAAATTATCCAGATGTTGAATTTATTATTTATGGCGGTGATTTCAATACAGTTCTTGATACAAACTTAGACAGAAGTAGGGACATAACATACATTGACAGATCAAAAAATACTTGAATTGAGAACATTAATGAAAATGATTTACAAGATATTTGGAGAACCTTTCACCCTGATGAAAAGCAATATACATACAAAAGCCCAGTTGGAACATACAGCAGACTTGACAGATTTTATACCTCAAAAGCTACAATGAACTACTTTACAAAATGTGAAATTGTTCCTTTTCCTCACTCTGATCATCAAAAGCTGTTACTGGTTTTTGATTTTGATAAAATAAAGAGAGGAAAGGGATCATGGAAAATGAATACGTCCATCTTACAACAAGAAGAATGTCAGCTTGCAATGTCCGGATTTCTCCAGTTTTGGATTTCTATCTTGGAAGGCTAAAAAACAAATAGCAAAAATTACTAAACAATATTGCATAAAACTCTCGATTGAACATAAAAAGAAAAAATCAAACAAAACTCAATAAACAATTACGTAATGCGACCAAAAAAAACAGAACAGACAGACAGACAGTCATTCAAAGATTTAGTGGATCGTATCACAAAAGAAATAAAATGCCTTGAAAGAAATGAAGCATTCAATTTAAAAGTCAAAGGGAAAGCACGTTGGACAGAAGAGGGTGAAAGGGTCACCAAATATTTTTGTAACGTAGAAAAAAACGCCAGGCCGCTCAAGTTATGAAATCTGTTAAGACCAAAACAGGAACAATAGTACACAATCCAAAAGATATGCTTGAAACTGTCAAACAATTTTACTCTGGCTTGTTTGCAAACGAATCAACAGATACTACTAAGCAAGATGAACTCCTTTAAAAAGTAGAAAACAAACTTTCAGACATTGACAGAGACGCTTGTGAAGGCCAACTAACAAAAGATGAATAATACACAGCACTTTCTAAAATGAAAAATAATACTAGGCCTCGATGGTATTCCAGTAGAGTTTTATAAAAGCTTCTAAAACAACATTGGGGAGCGTTTTACAAGGGTTGCTAACACCTGCTTTGAATTACAATAACTTTCCCACTCTCAACGTGTAAGCTTAATTTCAACACTTTACAAGAAAGGTGACAAAAGTAATCTAGGTAATTGGAGACCAATTAGTCTGCTTAATGTTGACTACAAGATAATTGCAAAGACTCTTGTCAATCGTTTACGAGATGTATTCTCAACCATTGTTTCTGAAGATCAAACATGCAGTGTCCCAAATAGCTCAATTTTGTCAAACGGCCATATATTAAGAGATCTTATTTTCTATGTTGAAAATGAAAATCTCCCAGCAGCGCTTCTTTCTTTGGATCAAATGAAAGCCTTTGACCGTGTAAACTGGAATTTCCTTTTCAAAACCCTAGAAAGCTTTGGTTTTGGGCCGCAATTTATTTCATATATTTAAACATTGTATAATAGTATTAGTAGTTGTGTTAAAGTAAATGGGTACATCTCTGCCCCATCCACCCTTGGCAGGGGAGTGAGGCAGGGATGTCCCCTATCCCCTCTATTATATGTCCTTGTTTCTGAAATTTTTGCAATATCTGTCAGAAAGAACAAGACATTAATTGTATCACAATAAAAAAATGTTGAATTTAAAATTACCCAGTATGCTGATGACACCACAATTATCTTGCAAGGTGAACAGTCCATAAAATCTACTTTTGATTGTGTCCAAGATTTTGAAATGGCATCAGGAGCTAAAATAAACAAAGAAAAAAGTAATGGAATTTGGCTTGGAAGATATAAAAACAGATCAGATAATCCATATAATTTAAAATGGGGCAGGGAGGCATTGAAAATCCTTGGTATTTTTCATGGCCCTGTTTTGAAAAAAAAAGAAACTTGGGACCCACATGTAAACAAATTCATAAAAACTTTAGACCTTTGGACTTCTCGTGATCTTTCCTTGAGGGGGAGGGCTGTGGTTGCAAACCAGCTGGCCAGTTCGGTCTTCTGGTACACTGCAGCCATATATCCTCTTCCCCAGTGGATTCTCAAAAAAATTAATGACAGACTTTGGAAGTTCATTTATCAGAACAAAAAAGATCCTATTAAACGTACACAAGCAAGACTTCCATATGAAGTAGGAGGCTTGAACATAATAGATATTGAAAAGAAAGCTGATGCCATTAAATTATCTTGGATTTCAAAATATCTTAAAAATGACAATCAGTCTAAATGGAAAGCACTGTTCGCCTTGAACTTTGATAAGTATAAGAATTTCAACATTGGTGCCAAAATATTAAAATGTTACTTACGTCCAATTGAAATGAAACACATACCCCAGTTTTACAGAGATGTAATAAGATGTTTTGCATCCAATTTTTGGCAAGCTAGATTAAAACCTACTGACATTGAAAGCATTTGACAGGTCCCTTCTCAGCAAAATCGGAAAACTTTTCCAGTCAAACTTTTGAGAACTGATTCTAGGTTTTCAGACATGCTGAATTCGAATTTCACCTGGGGACTTTTGAAATTTTGACCAGAAGTTGCATCTTTCAATGACGTCATAAACACACTTTTTTGGGTCATTTTCTTAGCATATCGTCCTATGCATTCGATAAAGCCCAATAATTTATACATATTCGCATAACGGGCAAAAAGACCTTTCGATTGATGTATAATTTTTCTTTTTGATGAATCTCGAATTTTCACCGATGACGTCATCAGGTCTTACAAGCACCTTTCGAATACAGCGAAACTTCATCTTAGGGCTAAAAAAAGTCAATTAACTATTCAAAAATGGCATAACTGTCAATATTTCAATAGAGATTGATTTCACTGATCCAATTTTGCTAATTTTTTTTCCTTTTTGCCGTTAACTCTGTAAAATTCGAATTCGATATTTATATAGCAAAAAACATTTTCTTATTAATTAGATGATAGGGTCTTCCTGGCGAAGAAAAACTGTATGTTCTTCTTATGCATTTATCTCTGATGATCCCTAGTAGTCAACACTGTCAGAACTGCTGTCTGAGTCCCAGCCATCGTCATTATAATAACCATCATTGACATCGTCTTCTTCTTCAGCTTCATCTTCTGACGTCAGGACGTCAAACAAACTGTCACCCTCAACAATTCCTTCCCCAGTTTCTATGGTTCTTCTTCGTTTTTCTGGTGGTTGCCGCCCATCTTGCGATTCAATTTCTCCATCTGCTTGCACACTGGGGTCTGAAAATAGAGAGTCATTAAGTCATTGATCTAAGCAAGAACGACAAGCAAATATGGGACATCACAGATCAGATTCGAAGAATTTGCTGCATGCAAATGGAGCAGGGTTAAAAAAGCAAAATGCTATTTTTTATGAAAAATGCTTCTATGGATTTTAATAAACAGCCTTGTCACTTACAGTAAACTTCTGTTCTTTCATTATTGTCTCTTAATTCTGGTGGAAATTGGCTGCACGAAAACCATAACGGTTGGATGAAACCATCATTTTGTCTGCAGCCGAACGTTCCGTCAATGACAGGAAAATCAATTTGGTTTACGTTGCAATGGCACCAAAAATAGCACTGCAGCCAACTTCGCTTTATGTGTTGTAGAGCACTATTTTCGTCTGGAATGATACCTTCACTTGACTTTACTTTCTGATTTTTGTACATGCATACTCGCGTTTCAATGAAGCTTTCATCTTTCTTTCCGTTGTACATGATCGTTTGAAAGAATTCTTTGGCTGCTAGCAGGCCGTCTTCAGATGGTACTCTAGTTCCAAATGTAGAAAGAAGGTCGTACGAGCGAGTTTTGACTAACTTTTTCCATGGAGCAACTTTTCCAACTCTGAATGGGAATGATGTTGTGTCATAGCCAGTTATGCTATGGAATGCTGGAAGGATGTTGCATGCTTCCGAGCCAATGTGACTGCAAATTGCATTAATATTGACGAAACTTCCTTGATCGATATTCATTTGCCAGGGCTTTTCAATATTCGTCCATGAACAGATGTGCGCCATCAGAACAAGGACATCTGTATCTGTTGCTCTTATATTCACCGGCATATCAACTTGAGTAGCAACACAGATGAGACGGGTGTCTGCTTCGTAATGATTACAATCGTCTAACTCGGTGATCCTTGTCGGTGTTATTAGCCAAGACTTCTCGTTTTCTGTAACAATCATCGGTACTCGAATAAGATGTGAAAGGTTCTCTTTCAGAAACGAGACCAGAAAGTGAATAAGCTCTGTTTTGTTCTCTGGGTTGTGAAGAAAAGAGCCCCATTCATTTTGCTTAGGCATACTTTGGTGGGGGCTGGTAATGAAGATCCGTCTTCCTGGCATTCCACGATGCAACTGTGTGAGCTGTTTGATGTTGCTTGTTTTGTAGCTGTCAAAGATGATAGCTAATCTTAAAGGAAGCGTGTCCCTACCGGGAGTGCAGAAACTGAAGAATGCTATTGCGTATTCGCCCCATGTATTCTTGCAAAGAATTGACCTCACTACTGCCATTCCATCCACAATCCAAAAAGCCCCTGTTGCTGACTGTGTCGTAAGAGCATCTGCCTCTTCAATCAAGTAATTTCTGAATGCGGCCTTTGAACCTTGTCGGAGGTCACCATCTGGCGATGCTAGAGCCAAGGGTACAGTTGTGAGCGGGTGTGCCAGCAGTTCCTCTGGAGATTTATTCTTGCCAATCATTGCACCAAACGCTTGCCTATCTTCTTTCAGGCTGCTGATAATCTTTGGAACTTTTTTTGCTTTCTCTAACCCTGTTTTCAATTTAGGGTTACACACTCTTTCGAAAATGCTGACTCTATCGGCATTTTCTCCTAGCCTTTTCTGGACAAATTCTTTGAACATTTGATTACCCAGCTGGGTTGACGAAAGGAGATCCATGATAACTGCTTGATCAATTTGGATGCCAGTTTTGAAATTTCGAGCGGGGCCAGCCAAAAAAGGATCAAAGAAGTCTTTCAGTTTGCTGACAAGACTTTGAATCATTGCTTCATGTTTCTTTCGAGCACCTATACTTGTCTCCTTGTGGGATGACTTTGAGAATACCATCAATCTCTCTTTCAGTTTTACCCTCAGATTTGCAACGATGTGGCTCGTTTTCATGAAAGTGTCTACAGCTGTTATATCTGTGCTGAACCCTCCTTGCATGGGACCCCCTCTTGTCTTCACTTCCCTATTGATTGTTGTCTCTGTAATTAAATCACCGTGCATAGAGGAAAACGGCTCTCCAGAAATTGATCCACCGTATCCATTTTGCGAAAGGTCTTCCCAGATAGCTGTATGGTTCCTCTTAATGTCTACAAGCTTGACATGTTGGAACGAAAGGTAGCGCGAATAGTTCTGGTGGCCAAAAGCGAAGCATTTGGGTATCAAAACTCTCTCTGCTGCAAGATGCCGCTCGATAGAATTCTCTCTAACTGAACTTATGAGGCATAGCATTGCCGAAACATCCCACAGATACTCCACAATCATCTTGGCTTGGGTCTCTGTATGGTTTGATAACGCACTTTCAAAAAGTAGCTGAAACGCTGGTTGAGCTAAAACCAATGCAAGTTTTGTTGGTGATTGATCTACTTGTAACTTAGCGAGAGAATGCTTCAAATCCTTATCAAGAACGTCCACATTTGTTAGCTGCTTGATTCTGAAGAGTTAGAGTGCTTCAAAGGATTGCTTGTGGAGTCTAACACTACGATGATAATGATGACCATCCATTGCTTTTTCGACTGACCCTTCAGCTATGATTCCAGCATCAACCCACCAATCTCTTAAACCAAGACAGGTAAACTTCTTTCCTAAAATTTTCAAGCTTACCAGAATTGTATGAAATCCCCCCATGAGTGCGATAATCTTGTCATATTTACCGTCATGAAGCCAAGAAATTATAAGCATTTTTAAAGAGATTGCTTCATCAGCATGAACGAAAACATGACTGATGGCAAGGTCGTCTACCATTTGCAATATTGCGTCCATATACCATTTGATAACGTTGTCTTTCGGTGGAAATGGAATGACAGGAAGATATTCTAACTCGCATTGAACTGTATCGACACTTGCTGTCTTATTCATGAAATGTGTCCACGATCCTATAGGTTCTAAGCTAGAAATATCGAAACCCTGATTAACTTCCTTCAAACATTCTGCTCCAATAGCATTAGTAAGAGCCCACGCAATGTCCTTCTGTAGAGCTTTTTCGATTAACGGAGAGTCTTCAAATTCGTCCACGTGATCTGGAAATACTGGTGGGTCTTTGCGGTTTCGAGGGATTTTGTAGCATCCATAATCTTGCTTCTCGTTATCAATTAGATCACTTTCAATATTTTCTCTTCTTGCCTCCTTTTCGAACGCTTTTGAAATTTGGAATACGGTTCCTGTTGTATGGTGGGTCGTGTCCGTGCCTGTGAGGGTCTGCTGCTTTCCATCAGAATTGTCAAATGTGACATGAATCGTTTTACCATTGATAAAACCAGCTGGTAACATGTGCTTGTGATCCATCGTGACTGATTTCGCCCAAAGATTATTCAACATTCTCACGTCGCTGTAGGATATACCAATGCCTGCATGATGCAACAGTTTAGATGTCTCCTTGCTACCTGTCAGCCGATGAACCGTCAGACCAAGCGCAATATTCAATGGAGCTCTTTCTCCATTTACCATAGCTTCCCAGCTTTGAGACAGGGTAGTGATCTTTTCGACATGTCTTTTGCCAACCTTAACTAGACCATGATTGTCTTTGCCTTTGTTTGGATTGATAGACCAAGCGACGTCATTAAAGATGCAGGATAGTGGGAGCATGTTTTCGATGGAATTAGAAACTTGATCCGGGGTAGGTGGCCATTCAAGTTTATCTTTGCCTTCCAGTTTACGTCGAATGAGTCTTGAAAAAGCTTTCGTAAGATCGTCCTCTCTCATCCCATGACCCTTCATTGCTGCCTCGAGATAACAAACTGGGCTAAGCAAACTGGAGTGAGCCACTTGAAACTTTCCAACTTTCGAAAATGATACTGAGTCAGCGAACGCATCTTGCAAATGTGTCTTAAGAGCAGAGGTAAATCTTATTGGTGGAACTTCAAGACTATATTCCTCACTAATTTCTTTGACGTCTTTTAGGAGCTCTGTCATGAGGTATGATTCTTTGTCTTCAATAACTCTTCGCCTAAAAATGTCATCAAAATTTTGAAGCACTCTGTTCTCCAATTCACTTGTTGATGGCTTTTTCTGTGATTTGGCGTGAGTGTATGTGAAGGATGAATAACAATTTTTGTGGTAAAACATATCTGCTGCAAATACATCATGTGATGTAGCATTAAGAAAAATGTCTAAACGTTTGGCTGCTTCATAAAATGTGTCCGACTCATCCGCCATTCGCTGTTCCAACTTTTGTTTCAATTTTTGAGCTGATCGCTGCTCTGAGCAACGAGCCAACCCACCATCATTGTATGTACAGTCATCATTTTCAGTTTTTGTGTTGCAAATGACACTTACTCTTCCAATGTTCTTTTCTCGCATTAACCTCCTTCGTTTTACAAATTCGCTTGATTCATTGAAGGTTTTTGTGAAAATTTCTTGGGCTTCTTGGTTGCTTTTTGTTTCCTCTTTCTTTAGGCTGTCTGATTGCCCCTGCTTGCTTTTCAACTTATTTCTGAAGGTAATACAACATGATTTGTGTATGAAGAGTACTTCCTGAAACTCATTTGGTAATCTGAATATCGCTTCTCTAAATGATTTATAAGGAGCCTCCAGACAAACCCGTTCATCTATCTGAGACCAAAGGTGAGCATTGTTCCGCATAGTTTGGAAACCTGCCGCATGAACTGCCTTCTTCTCTTTCTCTTCAATAGAGGAATTGCAAAGGGCGCATCTGTCGACACAGTGCACCAGGAATGGTTTCGACGATATCATGTTTGCGCTGGAAAAATGTTCAATTTAGAGTAATGACGGGAATTAGTACATTGAAATTAGTCAATGTGCATGGTTGGGTCAGTGGCATTAATAGGGTCCCTTATTTAAAGTATTCAGATGTACAATTTCTGACTAGGAAAAAGACTTCCAGCTTTATAAAAGTTAGCATACATTTCTTGAAGCAAGATTCTTAGATAGAGCTTAGGGAGAGCTTGCCTTCTTTGAAAGATGAATAGAACAACCACTTACCATCTGCAAATCCAAAACGTTAACCATGCAGTGTGGTTTGTATTAACGTTTTCAGACCCATGTAGCGTACGTAGCGCTTAGAACTGTACACAGAAATAAAATATAAAGCATTTCGTTGTTATCACTGTGATCTCCGATTCTCAACTGAACTAGTTACAAGAATACAATAATACATATACAGAGTTATGGTTAAAATCAGTCAACAAGTAGAACACACAGAGAACGATAAAAGAAACAACACATAGTTACATGACATAGAACTGATCAACACATAGAATCAAATGAAAAATCAGAAACTTTTAAATCAATTAATAGACAGAAGTGCCTGGGGTGAAGCCACACACAACACCAATGAAGCTACTCTGCTACTGATCCCACGAGAGCGTTCAAATGCTTTGTACTTTTAGCGCTATTTTCAGCGACTTGATTTAATTTTTGGCTTAAAGAGGCTTGAATTATCAATATTTACTTTATTCTCGATCGCAATTGACGTTTTGTTACATTTATACGTACTTATGTTAAAGGGTCACGAAGAATAATGGAAGGTCTCTCGAACTGTACGAGTTGATGACGTCATCGGTGAAGATTCGAGATTCATCAAAAAAGAACAAAATATACATCAATCGAAAGGTCTTTTTGCACTTTATGCGAATATGTATAAATTATTGGGCTTTATCGAATGCATAGGATGATATGCTAAGAAAATGACCCAAAAAAGTGTGTTTATGACGTCATTGAAAGATGCAACTTCCGGTCAAAATTTCAAAAGTCCCCAGGTGAAATTCGAATTCAGCATGTCTGAAAACCTAGAATCAGTTCTCAAAAGTTTGACTGGAAAAGTTTTCCGATTTTGCTGAGAAGGGACCTGTCTACATATACAATGAACCCATATTTGACAACTATTTCAGACATGTTGATACCAGTAATGCTTGGATACAAGCTCACATTACAACAATACGAGACATTTGTTATGAATTTACAACTGGATTCTTACCTTCCAATGCCCTCAATGAATTAATCCCTTCTGGTTTCTCAGACAGTTTCTACTCCAAATTGAAATCATGTTTACCCTCTGAATGGAAAGAAAAATAACAACTGAGTGCAGCAATGAAAAAAGTTTATATGATGATTTTTATACTAAAAATACCAAAGATGAATATGTTTTATTTTCATCTCTGACTTGCAAAACAATCTACAATATGCTCATCTTGAAAGATCAAAATGTTATTGTTCAGAAATTTAGAGTTTTTTGGGAACAAAAATAGGTTATGTCAATTGGCCAAGACTCTTCAAAACTTTATTTAAAAGAAATCATGACAGAAAATCTGCCAACATTCAGTGGAAGTTTCTTCAACTTTGCCTGCCTACCTATGAAAGATTATATAGACATAGGATTGTTCAAACCCCTACATGTCAAAGATGTAATTCCTATGATGAAACTTCCCTTCATGCTTTTTTCAATTGTACCCCTGTCAGTAAACTGTGGAAATTTGTATTCAAACTTGTTAACAAAATCAAACCTTCCCTCAATCTAAACAACATTTGTAAGTTTGTTATCCTTGGATTTTACGAATACACTAGCCTCACAAAAGTATTGCATAGCTTGACCTAAAATGGCGGCCAACAGTAGCCGTAGGCCCAAATAACAAAATTTACATAACAAAGCCATGACGGCTTAGGGGCTTCGCCGAACTTGATTTAGGAGGGAAAATGTTCACAATTTCATTGACTTTCAATTAAAATAAAAAGCAAATGATTTATTTGTTGCTTTTGGTGGAAAATAATGAAAAACTTTGAAGCAATGCCTTCCAGATTTCGAGCAAAATATTTCAAGAGTTGTCTTGATAAACAGCGATAAAAATAACTACTTTTTTGGTCGTTGACTGAAATTTTGTTTGTTTTTCAAATCAAAATAGCCGAAACTTTTATGCCATGTTATAATTTTCGATGAAAACAGAGGTTTTCATAAAGAAAACAGAGATTATTTTGTGGACGAAAATGACAGCTAAGCTACATTTGATAAGGTCCAAAATAGGGTTTTTTGTAAATATGCAATTGCTTGTCTGTAAAGCTTGGAATTTGCTTCAAAAGTAATTTGCAATATTTTAAAATAACTAAAGTTTTGAAATATGTGAATTAAATTGTTCATAAAATTTTGTTAAGACTACTTCAAGTCCAAAATTTATTTTCGTATCAAAACAACAACTTTAAAAGTTACTCGACGAAAATCTTTACCAATAATTTCAATCCCTAATTCTTCTCTTAAAGTACACTTAGAGTGAAAGTTTAAATGGCAAATAAAAGTTTAAGCTATTTTGTGTCGATAAGCCATGAAAATTTGTAGCAAAAGTTTGGATAATTGGTTCATACATCACTGTTTATCAAGACAACTCTTGAAATATTCCGCTGGAAATCTGGAAGGCATTGCTTCAAAGTTTTTCATTATTTTCCACCAAACGCAACAAATAAATCATTTGCTTTTTATTTTAATTGAAAGTCAATGAAATTGTGAACATTTTCCCTCCTGAATCAAGTTCGGTGAAGCCCCTAAGCCGTCATGGCTTTGTTATGTAAATTTTGTTATTTGGGCCTATGGCTACTGTTGGCCGCCATTTTGGGTCAAGCTATGCAATACTTTTGTGAGGCTAGTCATAAACCTGACTTACCTGTAGAAAACTTTTTAAGAGATGCAGCATTTTCAGTCATTTGGAAAACAAGAAATGAAATCGTTTTTGACAACAAAAGATATGACTTGAAAAACAGATTCATCTTCAAGGTTATTTCCAAACTCAAAGAAGAACATTTCCTTGCTTCACAAGATGTTGAAACTCTCAATCTTTTTTAACAAAAATGGTGTCAAAATGGCGTCCTTGCTATTCTTGAGAATCGAAAACTCGAAATCAACATCCCATGAGACTTGCCTCGTTTCCATTTCCCCGAATTCTGTTTTTTTTTCTCTCCGTTTTTTCTTGCTTCACTTTTCCGTCTTTCCTTTTATTTCCGTATATTTTATGAATTATTATTGTGTTTATTACATTAATTATTTATTTGTTTCAACATTTGAATTTTTTTAACTTAGAATTAGGGAATTTCAATTGTAGGTTAATAAGTATTCAATAAGTTGTAATTCATTCATTTGGTTTTAACATTAGAATTTTATGGTATTGGGTTTCTTTAGGTTTATTTAGGTAATTTAAAATGTATTTAAGTAATTTATTAATTTCGTCAGTTGTAGTTTTATCATTAGTTAAGTAAGTAATTTATTAAGATTAGTTGTAGTTATAGTTTTGTTGTTGTTGTAGTATCAAGTTTATTAGAATAGTTTAATGTTGTAGTTTAATGGAGTTTAGAATAATTTAGTTAAATTTTGTAATCTGACATTTAAAATCAATAAACAATGAACAATACATCAATGAACATTGAACTTTTAGTGAACAATTTCAAACCTTATTTAACTAAATTATTTTAAATTGTAAATATGTTGAGTTAAATTGAAAAATAAAACGAGCGTAGGCATGTGCCTAGCTCAAAAAAAAAAATTGATCAAGAAGGAGATTCTTCCAGGGCGAGGCCTTTCCATTGCAGTTCGGTTAGGCTGACCCCTGCGATAACCGCCAACGTTGGTAACTCGACCGTACAATTTCTGGTAGTGGGGACCTGCGTTCGCGCTAGTCCCCTTCCAATAGTACTAATGTCAATTTCTGCACACATCTCAGCACCCCACCACAACTTGCCAGTTACCAGGCATCTCTCCACACAAAAATTCCCTCACTCTACAAAGAGTGTGCAAGTTACCGACTGTTTGCCGTGTTCCACATCTTCCACTCCAGATGCCGGAAGATGCAGCAACATTTCCCACATCTGTACAGCCGCAACCGGAAGCCCATCCTTTGCAACACTATTAAAGAGCAAGCTGGGCTTCCATGAATGCCACGCCCGCTGTTCAAACTGGCCAGAGTCCTCACCGCACCTTCTCAGCAGCACTGCACACCCACCAACATCTATCCCCATCCACCCACTTCGTGTGTATCAAAGGGTCTCTAGCCTGTAGTGTCATTTACATTCGACCCTCTAGCTTCCGCCCACGACCATACCACAATGAATACACCGGTTCTCGTCCAATCACCGCAGTCAAGCATGGTCGGGCCAGGTCAGTACCTGGAAGGGTGACCGCCTGGGAACACCTGGTATTGTAGGCTTCACTTTTTGCAATTGCAGTCCTTCTTTTCAACCGACGTAGTCAGGTATTGCACACCGACTGGCAATTCGGTGTCGCTGCCCTGCACCCACGTGTGAATGCAACACGTGTGGAGACGCAGCGGTGCAAAGACTAGTTCGTTATCGCTTCTCGGCCTTTTGGCTAAGATCAAGTGTAGTATCTGTTCTTATCAGCTTACTATCTGATATGCACCCAAGGATGCTCAAATATTAAACTGATTTTTGGAATTGGTCCGTGGGTCTGAAGCTTGCTTCACCCCGGACACGGGTTAACCTGGTATTGCAGTGCCGCCATGGATGGCCCACCCCCTCATCTTGAAGTGTAAATATAAAACAAGCATCACAGGAAACCTTCCACTATTCAACATCTCTGTCAGTCGTCATCGTCTTGCCAACAGCAATGCAGCAACATGCGGATGTCTTGGCAATCCGTCTCTCACATTCCACACATCAACTTTTATTATGCCTCAAGCATTGTATGTTCTGCCTTATTTATTCAACCTTTCACCACCACCATAGCATGAGTGACTTGCGACAGCGACGAGTCCAACCAAATCTCTTCTCATCCTATGCCAGTCTCAACGGAATGGAAGTGCCACCCTCTCACTTGTAGTCTGTTGCCGATGTACCACATTTGAAACGAGAAGTTCCTGAACGACGTTCCCTCTGCAAGAAAAATCTGCATACTTACCTGACGGGGAAGAAGTGCGTAAACATGGACCCGTTAGGTAATAGTGCCGCAGAGGATAAAGAAGAAAAAGACAGTCAAAGAAGTTGGAGTGAAATTGTTGAAGAAACAGAACAAGAAATGCATTCCCACAATGATTCTGAAGTAGAAGAAGAAAATTGGCAATCTGGATTGGCGCATGACAACAGTAGGAGAAGAAGGAGAGAAAGATCATTGACCGAGTCCTCGGTTCAATCCCAGGTACCGGATGATAATATAAATACATTTGCAAACGCAGTGAAAAATCGACCACAAGAACCACAATCAAGCATAGCACTCAGAGGTATAAAATTCTTCACCAGCTCAACTGTTAAACACGTCGAAATAATCACCACAATACATAAAGTTCTCAATAACCCATGCGCCATAAACCATCTCCAACGAATGCCATCAAGACCAGGGCATCAAAACTGGAATGCTGTCCTTTCATCTCAGGAATTGATTGACGCCCTTGATTTCCTACCATCTCAGCCACATCATCCATTGCCAATAACTCCTATCAGACAACGTCCAACACTCATAACCATTCCCTTCGCCTCATCTGACATCTCAAACCTTGACATATAGAACCAACTTTCACCTCATGGCAAAATTCAGAACATTTGGAATCAAACATATCAAGAATTTCCATCTATCTACACTGGCAAAAGACTCATTACCATTTTCCCAAATCCAGAGAATCCACTTCCACCCTTCATCATCAATTCTAAATTCCATCAAACATATCATTGTGACCTTAAAGACCTTTGGCTCTGTTTTCACTGCAGTGACGATGGACACCAGTACGTCGACTGTTACGCAAGACTCAACGGGGAAAGGCCACTAGCAAGCAATACTGGACGACCACGCCTTTGCAGCAGTGGTTCTGACAGCAACATGACAGTGGACAATGATGTTGTACTGTCGGACTATAACAGTGACAATGACAGACTGCCGGCGGTCAGACCGACAACCTCACAGCAACAGCCACCTACTGAATCGAACAACACTGGGCACCATGATGATGACGCTACACAACATGACTCTCGCAGTGTTGATGGAGTTGAAGGTTCCACATCTCCATTTCAAGCATCAACCTCAGCCATCTCAGAATCAGATTCGTCCACGCCATTGCAAACTCAATCTCCTCGTAATTCATCATCATCATCATCATCTGATACCCAAGCACCTCAAGAATGTCAGCAATCACAATCTCAATCCATACTCCAGCAACAAGAAGAAACTCCAACCTCAAATATCCAGTCATCCCTATCACCCACAGATTCAATTGCACTCACACAAGAACATTCATCCTCTTTAATTCATACGGACAGAATCCCCATATCTCCCATAGTCATTTCCCCATCAGTTGCTGAATCACTTCTGACCTACTCAAATCCACTCTTGCAATCCAAACCAACAATTACTACCTCACATCCACCACAAACATTAGACTCACCATCACTCACTCAATTCACTCATTCCATTTCCAAAAGACCCATCCCATCGTTCTCATCCTCTGAAGCAACCATACACAGAAAAAATCAAGACCAACAAAGAAAGAAAAAGCAGAGAAAATAATCAAAGAAGTATGTTGACACTGTGTTCAATTTTTTTTGTTTGTTTTTTTTTTTCACTTTTGCCATCTCTTTTAAATAAATGTTGTATCTTATTAAGCGCATGAAGTGAATTGGGGCCTAATACCATACTAATATGATTTCAGTAATATGTATTAATTTTAATGGGTTGAATGACAAAATTAAAGCTGAAACTATCTTTCACAATCTGAAAAATGATAAGCCAGACATATTATTAATCCAAGAAACACATTTGAATACCAACACTAAAGATATAATAATCTCTGACAAAAGATGGAAAGGCCCAAAGTTTCACTCAATTTCACATAATAATTTGTCAGGTGTTAGCACCCTCATTTCTGAAAATTTCAATGCAACCATACATTCTAATGACATTCGTCTTCTTCTTCAGCTTCATCTTCTGACGTCAGGACGTCAAACAAACTGTCACCCTCAACAATTCCTTCCCCAGTTTCTATGGTTCTTCTTCGTTTTTCTGGTGGTTGTCGCCCATCTTGCGATTCAATTTCTCCATCTGCTTGCACACTGGGGTCTGAAAATAGAGAGTCATTAAGTCATTGATCTAAGCAAGAACGACAAGCAAATATGGGACATCACAGATCAGATTCGAAGAATTTGCTGCATGCAAATGGAGCAGGGTTAAAAAAGCAAAATGCTATTTTTTATGAAAAATGCTTCTATGGATTTTAATAAACAGCCTTGTCACTTACAGTAAACTTCTGTTCTTTCATTATTGTCTCTTAATTCAGGTGGAAATTGGCTGCACGAAAACCATAACGGTTGGATGAAACCATCATTTTGTCTGCAGCCGAACGTTTCGTCAATGACAGGAAAATCAATTTGGTTTACGTTGCAATGACACCAAATATAGCACTGCAGCCAACTTCGCTTTATGTGTTGTAGAGCACTATTTTCGTCTGGAATGATACCTTCACTTGACTTTACTTTCTGATTTTTGTACATGCATACTCGCGTTTCAATGAAGCTTTCATCTTTCTTTCCGTTGTACATGATCGTTTGAAAGAATTCTTTGGCTGCTAGCAGGCCGTCTTCAGATGGTACTCTAGTTCCAAATGTAGAAAGAAGGTCGTACGAGCGAGTTTTGACTAACTTTTTCCATGGAGCAACTTTTCCAACTCTGAATGGGAATGATGTTGTGTCATAGCCAGTTATGCTATGGAATGCTGGAAGGATGTTGCATGCTTCCGAGCCAATGTGACTGCAAATTGCATTAATATTGACGAAACTTCCTTGATCGATATTCATTTGCCAGGGCTTTTCAATATTCGTCCATGAACAGATGTGCGCCATCAGAACAAGGACATCTGTATATTCACCGGCATATCAACTTGAGTAGCAACACAGATGAGACGGGTGTCTGCTTCGTAGTAATTACAATCGTCTAACTCGGTGATCGTTGTCGGTGTTATTAGCCAAGACTTCTCGTTTTCTGTAACAATCACCGGTACTCGAATAAGATGTGAAAGGTTCTCTTTCAGAAACGAGACCAGAAAGTGAATAAGCTCTGTTTTGTTCTCTGGGTTGTGAAGAAAAGAGCTCCATTCATTTTGCTTAGGCATACTTTGGTGGGGGCTGGTAATGAAGATCCGTCTTCCTGGCATTCCACGACGCAACTGTGTGAGCTGTTTGATGTTGCTTGTTTTGTAGCTGTCAAAGATGATAGCTAATCTTAAAGGAAGCGTGTCCCTACCGGGAGTGCAGAAACTGAAGAATGCTATTGCGTATTCGCCCCATGTATTCTTGCAAAGAATTGACCTCACTACTGCCATTCCATCCACAATCCAAAAAGCCCCTGTTGCTGACTGTGTCGTAAGAGCATCTGCCTCTTCAATCAAGTAATTTCTGAATGCGGCCTTTGAACCTTGTCGGAGGTCACCATCTGGCGATGCTAGAGCCAAGGGTACAGTTGTGAGCGGGTGTGCCAGCAGTTCCTCTGGAGATTTATTCTTGCCAATCATTGCACCAAATGCTTGCCTATCTTCTTTCAGGCTGCTGATAATCTTTGGAACTTTTTTTGCTTTCTCTAACCCTGTTTTCAATTTAGGTTTACACACTCTTTCGAAAATGCTGACTCTATCGGCATTTTCTCCTAGCCTTTTCTGGACAAATTCTTTGAACATTTGATTACCCAGCTGGGTTGACGAAAGGAGATCCATGATAACTGCTTGATCAATTTGGATGCCAGTTTTGAAATTTCGAGCGGGGCCAGCCAAAAAAGGATCAAAGAAGTCGTTCAGTTTGCTGACAACACTTTGAATCATTGTTTCATGTTTCTTTCGAGCACCTATACTTGTCTCCTTGTGGGATGACTTTGTGAATACCATCAATCTCTCTTTCAGTTTTACCCTCAGATTTGCAACGATGTGGCTCGTTTTCATGAAAGTGTCTACAGCTGTTATATCTGTGCTGAACCCTCCTTGCATAGGACCCCCTCTTGTCTTCACTTCCCTATTGATTGTTGTCTCTGTAATTAAATCACCGTGCATAGAGGAAAACGGCTCTCCAGAAATTGATCCACCGTATCCATTTTGCGAAAGGTCTTCCCAGATAGCTGTATGGTTCCTCTTAATGTCTACAAGCTTGACATGTTGGAACAAAAGGTAGCGCGAATAGTTCGGGTGGCCAAAAGCGAAGCATTTGGGTATCAAAACTCTCTCTGCTGCAAGATGCCGCTCAATAGAATTCTCTCTAACTGAACTTATGAGGCATAGCATTGCCGAAACATCCCGCAGATACTCCACAATCATCTTGGCTTGGGTCTCTGTATGGTTTGATAACGCACTTTCAAAAAGTAGCTGAAACGCTGGTTGAGCTAAAACCAATGCAAGTTTTGTTGGTGATTGATCTACTTGTAACTTAGCGAGAGAATGCTTCAAATCCTTATCAAGAACGTCCACATTTGTTAGCTGCTTGATTCTGAAGAGTTAGAGTGCTTCAAAGGATTGCTTGTGGAGTCTAACACTACGATGATAATGATGACCATCCATTGCTTTTTCGACTGACCCTTCAGCTATGATTCCAGCATCAACCCACCAATCTCTTAAACCAAGACAGGTAAACTTCTTTCCTAAAATTTTCAAGCTTACCAGAATTGTATGAAATCCCCCCATGAGTGCGATAATCTTGTCATATTTACCGTCATGAAGCCAAGAAATTATAAGCATTTTTAAAGACATTGCTTCATCAGCATGAACGAAAACATGACTGATGGCAAGGTCGTCTACCATTTGCAATATTTCGTCCATATACCATTTGATGACGTTGTCTTTCGGTGGAAATGGAATGACAGGAAGATATTCTAACTCGCATTGAACTGTATCGACACTTGCTGTCTTATTCATGAAATGTTTGGGGGAAAAAAAAAATTTAAAAATTTTTTTAAAAAATAAAGAAAAAACCCCCTTTAAAAAAAAAAAGGGAAAATTTTTTTTAAAAAAAAAAAAAAAACCCCTTTTAAAATTTTTTTTTTCCCAAAATTTGGCCCAAAAAATTAAAAAAAAAGGGGGGTTTTAAAAAAAAATTTTTTTTAAAAATTTAAATTTTTTTTAAAAAAAGAAAAACCCCCCTTTTTTTAAAAAGGAATTTTAAAAGGTTTTTTTTTTTTCCAAACTTTTTAAAAAATTTTAAAAATTTAAAAAAAAAGGAAAAAAATTTTTTTTTTTAAAATTTTTGGGAAAATTTTTTTTAAAATTTTTTTTTAAATTTAAAAAATTCAAATTTTAAATTTTTAAAAATTTTGGGAAATTTTTTAAATTGTTTTTTTTTAAAAATTTTTTTTTTTTAAATTAAAAAAAAAAAATTTTTTTTTTTTTTTTTAAAATTTCCCCAAAAACCCTTTTCCAAGGTTTTTTTAAAAAAAATTTTTTTAAACCCTTTTCTTCCCCCAAAAAAAATAAATTTTTTTTTTTTTTTTAAAAGGGGAAAAATTTTAAACCCTTTTGTTTTTTTTTTTTTTTTTTTTTAAAAAATTTTTTTGTTTTTAAAAAAAAAATTTTTTAAAAAAAAAAAGGGGGCCCCCAAAAAATTTGTTTTTCCAAAAATTTTTAAAAAACCCTTTTTGGAAAACCAAATTTTTTAAAAATTTTTTAAAAATTTTTTTTTTCCTTTTTTTAAATTCCCAAAAAAAAAAAACCCCAAAATTTTTCCCCCCCAAAAAAATTTTTTTTTCTTTTTGGGGGCCCCCAATTTCGTTTTTTTTTTTTTCCCCCCCTGGGGTTAAAATTAAATTTTTTTTTTTTAAAAAAGGAAAAAAAAAATTTTTTCCGGGTTTTTTAAAATTTTTGGGGCAGGGGCCCCAAAATTTTTTTAAATTAAAAAATTTCCCAAAAAAATTTTTTTTCCAAAATTTTTCCCTTTAATTAATTGTTTTTAACCTTTTGGAAATTTTTTTTGGGGGGGGGGGAAAAAAAATTTTTTTTTAAAAAATTTTTTTTAAAAGAAAAAAAAATTTTTTGTTTTTAAAAAAACCCCTTGAGGAAAAGTTTGGGGTTTGTTTTAAAATTTTTTTGGGGGGGTTTTTTTTAAATTTTTTTTTTTAAAAATTTCGGTTTAAAAAAATTTTTTAAAACCCCCCTTTTTTTTTTTTTTTTTAAGGGGGTTTTTTTTTAAAATTTTGGGGGGGGTTAAAAATTTTTTTTTTCCCGGGCCTTTTTTTTTTTTTTTTTTAAAAAAAAGGGGGGGAAATGGGGGGTTTCCCCCCCAAAAAAACCCCCTTTTCCCCAAATTTCCCCTTTTTTAAAATTTTTTCCCTTTAATTTTTGGGCCCAAAACCCCCAAAAAATTTTTTGGGTTTTTAAAACCCTTTTTTTTTAAAAAATTTCCTTTTTCAAAAAAAATTTTTTTTTTTTTTAATTTTAAAATTTTTTTTTTTTTTTAAAACCCTTTTCCTTTAAAATTGGAAATTTTCTTTTTTGGGAAAAAAAAAAAGGGGTTTTTTTCCTTTTTTTTAAAAAAATTTTTTAAAAAAAAAGGGGGGCTTTTTAAAAAGGAAATTTTTTTTTTCCCGGCCCAATTTGTTTTGGGGGTTTTTTTTTTTAAAAAAAAAAAAAGGGGGAAAAAGGGAAAAAAAACCCCCCCCCTTTTTCCCCCTTTGGGTTTTTCCTTTTAAAAAACCCCCCCTTTTCCCAAAAAACCCCAAAAATTTTTTTGGGTTTTTTTTTTTGGTTTTTTTTTTTTTGGGGGGTTTTTTGGAAAAACCCCAAAGGGCCAATTTTTTTTTTGGGCCCCCCAAACGGCCCCCCTTTTTTTTAAATTTTTGGTTTTTTTCCCCCTTTTTTTTTAAAAAAGGGTTTTTTGGTTTTTTTTTCCCCCCCAAATTTTTAAAACTTTTTTTTGGGGTTTAAAAATTGGGGGTTTTTTTTGGGTTCCCTTTTAAAAAAGGGGGGAAAAAAAAATTTTCCCATTTAAAAATTTTAAAAAAAATTTTTTTTTTTTCCCAACTTTTTTTGGGAAATCCCCTTTGGGGAAAAATTTTTCCCTTTTTTTTAAAAAAAAAAATTTTTTTTAAAATTTTTAAGCAAAAAATTTTTGGGTTTAATTTGGGAATTTTTTCCATTTAAATTTTTTCCTTTTTTAAAAAACCCAAAAAAACCCCCAAAATTTTTTTTTTTAAATTTTAAAAAAAAATTTTTCCTTCCTTTTCCCCAAAAAAAATTTGGAAGGGAAAAATTTTGGGGGGGAAAAAATTTTGGGTTAAAATTTTGGGGGGGGTTTTTTTTTAAAAATTTTTGGGTTTTCATTTAAAAAATTTTTTTTTAACCTTTTTTTGGGGGTTTTTTTGGGGGTTTTTTTTGGGGGGCCCTTTTTGAAAAAAATTAAAAAAAAACCCCTTTTCTTTGGCCCCAAATTTCCCCAAAAAAATTTTTCCCCCTTTTTTCCCCTTGGGTTTTGGGGTTTGTTTTTTCCCTTTAAAAAAGGCCAACCCTTTTTTAAATTTTTTTTTTAAAAACCCCCAATTTTAAACCAAGGGGGTTTTTCCCTTTTTTAAAATTTTAAAACCTTAAATTTTTTTTATTTAAACCCCAAATTTTTAAAAAATTTGGGGGGAAAAAATTTAAAAAATTTTTAAAGGGAGGTTTTCAAAAAGGAAAAATTTTAAAGGGAAAATTTTAAACGTTTCCCCTTTTTTCCCTTTTTTAAAAAAGGGGAAAAAGGGGAAACCCCTTTAATTTAAAAAACCCCCCTTTTTTTTTAAAAAAAATTTAATTTAAAATTAAAAACCCCCTTTTTTTCCTTCCCCTTTTTTGGGGTTTTTTTTAAAACCCCCCTTTTAAAAAAATTTTTTTCGGGCCCCTTTTAAACCCCTTTTTGGGGGAAATTGGGGGTTTTTTTTGGGGTTTTTTTAAAAATCCTTTTTTTTAAAAAAAAAACCCTTTTTTTTTTTTTCCCCCCCTTTTTTTTTAATTTTGGGTTCCCCTTTGGAAAACCCCCCCCGGGGTTTTCCCTTTTTAAAATTTTTTAAATGGAAAATCTTTTTTTTTTAAAAACCCTTTTTTTGGTTTTTGGAAAAATTTTTTTTTTTTTCCCCCCTTTTTTTTTTTTTTCCCCCTTTTTTTTTTTTTTAAAAAAAAATTTTTTTAAAAACCCCCCGAAAAAATTTTTAAAAATTTTTTTCCCCCTTTTTTGGGCCCCCAAACCCTTTTTGGGGGGGTTTTTTTTTTTTCCCAAACCCTTTTTTTTTTTTTCCCGGGGGTTTTTAAAAAGGGGGGAAAAATTAATTTTGGGGAAAATTTTTAAAAAAAAAAAAAATTTTTTTTTTTTTTTTTTTTCCCTTTTTTTTAAAAAAAAAAAAAAAAACCCCCTTTTTTTTTTTTTTTTAAAAAAAAAACCCAAACCAACCAAAAAACTTTCCCCTTTTTTGGGGGGCCTTTGGGTTTGTTTAAAAAAAAAAAATTTTTTTTTTTCCCTTAAAAATTTTAAAATTTTTTTTAAAAAATGGGTTTGCCTTTGCCCAAAACCCCAAAAAAAAAAAAAAAAAAAAATTAAAATTTTTTTTTTTTAAAAGGGGGTTTTTGGGGGAAAAAAAAAACCCAATTTTTAAAAATTCCCTTTTTATTTTGGGTTTTTAAAAATTGGGTTTTTTTTTCCTTAAAAAATTTTTTAATTTTCCCCCCTTTGGGTTTTTTTTTTAATTTTTTTTTGGGGGGAAAAGGAAAACCCCCCAAAGGGAAACCCTTTTGGGGAAATTAATTCCCCAAAAAAAATTTTTTTAAAAATTTTTCCTTTTGGGTTTTTTTTTTCCGGGGAAAATTTTTTTCCCGGGGTTTTTTTTTTCTTTTTAACCCCCCTTTTTTCCCCTTTTTCCAAAATTTAAAAAAATTTTTTTAAGGAAAATTTTAAATTTTGGGGGGAAAAAAATTTTTTTTTTTAGAAAAAAATTTTAAAAAAAAAATTTTTTTTTTTTTTCCCCCCAAAAATTTTTTTTTTTTTAAAAAAAAAGGGGGGGAAAAAAAAACCAAAGGGGGAAAAAATTTTAATTTTGGTTTTAAAAAAACCCAAAATTTAAAATTTTTTTAAATTTGGAAAAAAAAAATTTTTTAAAAAAATTTTTTTTTTTTTAAAAAAAAAAAAATTTTTTTTTTTTAAAGGAAAAAAGAAACCCGCCCAAATTTAAAAGTTTTCCAAATTTTCCTTTAAAAAAATTTTAAAAAGGGAAAAAAATTTTTTTTAAAGATGAAATTTTTTTAAAAAACCCCTTCCTTTAAAAAAAGTTTAAATTGGGGTTTTTTTTAAAAAATTTTTTTTAAATTTGGGGGGCCTTTTTAAAGGAAAAAAAAAACCGGGGTTTAACAAATTTTTTCCCCCAAAAAAAAAAAAAAAAAATTTAAGATTTTTAAAAAAAAAAAAATTTTTCCCGGGGAAAAAAAAAAAAAAATTTCCAACCAAAAATTTTAAAAAAAAAAAAAAAAAAAAATTTTTTTTTTTAAAAAAATTGGGGGCCCCCAAAAAAACCCTTTGAAAAAAAAAAAAGGTTTTTTTTGGGAAAATTTCCCCTTTTTTTTTTGGGTTTTTAAAAAATTTTGTTTTTAAAAATTTTTAAAAAATTTTTTTTTTTAAAAAAATTTTTTAAAATTTTTAAAATTTTAAAAGAAAAAAGGGGTTTTTTTTAAAAAAAAAAAGGTTAAAGGAAAATTTTCCAAAAAAAAAATTTTTAAAACTTAAAAAAAAAAATATTTTTTTTTTTTGGAAAATTTAAAATTTTGGGTTTTAAATTTTTAAAAATTTTTAAAAAATTTTTTTGGGGGAAATTGGTTTTTTTTTCCCCCCCTTTTTTTTTTTTGGGAAAAATTTGGAAATTTTCCCCTTCAAAAGGGGCCCCAAAATTTTTTTTTTTGGGGGTTTTTGGGGGGGGGAAAAAATTTTTTTTTTTTTGGGGGGAAAAAAACCCTTGGTTAAAAACTTTTAAAAAAAATTTTTTTTGGAAAAAAAATTTAAACCTTTTAAACCCCAAAAATTGAATTAAAAATTTTTTTAAGGGAAAAAAAAAAATTTTTTTTTTAAAAAAAAAAAAAAAAAATTTAAAAAGGGTTTTTTAAATTTTTAAAAAAAAAAAAAAATTTTTTTTTCCCCCCTTTTTTTTTTTTTTTTTCCCTTTTTTTAAAAATTTTTTTTTTAAAATTTTTTTTTTTTTTTTTAAAAAAAAAAATTTTAATTTTTTAAAAATTTAAAAAAAATTTAAAAAGGTTTTTTTGGAAAAAATTTTAAATTTTTTTGGAAAAAAATTTTTTTTTTTTTTTAATTTTAAATTTTTTAAAAATTTTAAAAAATTTTAAAATTTTTTTTTTTTTTTTTAAAGTTTTTTTTTTTTTTTTTTTTTTCCCCTTTTAAAAAAAAAAAAAAATTTTAACAAAAAAAACCTTTTTTTTTAAAAAAATTTTTTGGTTAAATTTTTAAAAGGGTTTAAGGTTAGCCCAAAAAAAATTTAAAAAAAATTTTTTCCCCCCCCTTAACCCCCCCCAAAAAAATTTTTTAAAAAAGGGGGCCCTTTGGGTTCCAAAAAGGGAAAAACCCCCCAAAATTTCCAAACCCCCCAAAAAAAAAAAAAATGTTTTTTTTCCCCTTTTTTAAATTAAAAAAAAACCCCGGGCCCCAAAACCCCAAAAAAAAAAGGGGCCCCAAAACCCGGTTAAAAAAAACCCCCCTTTTTGGCGGCCCAAAAAATTTTTTTTTTTTAAAATTTTTTGGGGTTTTTAAAAAAAGGGCCCCAAAAAAACCCGGAATTAAAAAAAACAGGTTCCCGGGGGGGGGGGTTTTTTAAATTTTTTTTTTTTTAAAGGGAATTTTTTTTTTTTTCCCCCCCAAAAAATTTTTAAAAAAAATTTTAAAAATTTTTTCCCCCTTTTTTTTAAAAAAAAACTTTTTAAAATTTTTTTTAAAAAAATTTTTCCCTTTTTTTTCCTTTGGGGCCCAAAAAGGGTTTTTTTTAAAAAAAAATTTTAAAGGAAAAAAAAAAAAAATTTTTAAAAATTTTGGTTTTTAAAAAAAAAACCCCCCCTTTTTTCCCCAAATTTTTTTTAAAATTTTTTTTTTTTTCCCCCCAAAAAAAATTTTTTTTTGGGGAAAAAAAATTTTTTTCCTTTTTTCCCCCAATTCCAATTTCCTTTTTTTTAAAAGGGTTTTCCAAAGGCCCTCCCGCCTTTTGGGGGAAAATTCAAACTTTTGGGGGTTTAAACCCCCAAAAAAAAAAATTTTAAAGAAAAAAAAAAAAAATTTTAAAAAGAAAAAAAAAAAAAAAGGGGAAAAAAAAAAAAAAATTTTTTTCCCCCCAAAAAAAATTTTTTTTAAAATTTAAAACCCCCAAAAAAAAAAGGTTAAAAAAGGGTTTTAAACCTTAAAAAAACCCCCTCCCCCCCCCCCCCCCCGGGTTTTTTTTTTTTTTTTTTCCCCTTTTTTCCCCTTTTTTCCCCTTTTTTTTTTTTTTTTTTTTTAAATTAAAAAAAATTTTTTTTTTCCCCTTTAAAATTTTTAAAATTTGGGGTTTTTTTAAAAATTTTCAATTTTTAAAAACCATTTTTTTAAAAAAGAATTTTTTAATTTTTTTTTTTTTTTAAAAGGTTTTTGTTTTAAAATTTTTTTTCCCCCTTTTAGGTTTAAAAAGGGAAATTTAAAAAATTTTAAAAGGGGTTGGGAAAAATTTTTGGGAAAGTTTTTTTAAAAAATGGGTTTTAAAAAAAAAAAACCCCATTTAAAATCCAAAAAAAGGGAACCCCCAAAAATTTAATTTTTGGAAAATTTCCAAACCCTTTTAAAAACCTAAATTAAAAATTTTAAAAAAATTTTTTTTAAAAAAACCAAAAAAAAAAAAAAAAAAAAAAAAAGGAAAACTTCCCCCAAAACCTTTCCATTCCCCCCTTTTGGGCCCCCCTTTCCCCCTTTTAAAAAAAATTTTTTGGGGGAATTTTTTTTTTTAAATTAAAACCCTTAAATTCCAAACCCAAAACCCACCCCAAACCCCCCGGGAAAACCCCCCCCAAAAATTCCCCCTTTCCCCCAAAACCCCAATTTAAAACCTTTCCCCAAAAAAAAAAAAAAAAAAAAAAGGGAACTTTTCTTTTTTTTTTAAAAATTTCCTTTTTAAAAAATTTGGGCCCTTTAAATTTTCCCCCCTTTTTTAAAAAAAAAACCCCAAAAAAAAACCCCCAAATTAAAAAACCCCCCCTTTTTTAAAAAATTTAAAAAAATTTAAAATTCCCCCCGGGAAAGGCCCAAACCCCCTTTTTTTTCCCCCTTTTTTCCCAATCCCCAAAAACATTTTTCCCCCCTTTTCCTTTTAAACCCCAAACCCAAAAAACCCCCCCTTTTGGGTTTTTTTTCCTTTTTTTTTCCCCCCAAAATTTTTTTCCCCCCCGGGGTTGGGGTTCCCCCCCCCGGGAAAAGAAAAAGGGGGCCCTTGCAAAGGAAGGGTTTTAAAACCTTTTTTTTTTTAAAAAAAAGGTTTTTTTTAAAATTCCTTTTTTGCCCCAAAAAAATTTCTTTTAAAAAATTTTTAAAAATTTTTCTTCACCCCAAAAAAAATTTTTTCCCCAAGGAACCCCCCAAAAAAGGAAATTTTTTGGGAAAAAACCCCAAACCCCTTTTTTTTTTTTTAATTTTTTTTTTTTTCCCCCCCCCCCTTTCATGGGGTTTTTTTTTTAAAACCCCTTTTTTACCCCAAAAAAAAGGGGGGGGCCCCCCCCCCCCCAAGGGGGTTTTTCCCAAAATTTAACCAAATTTTTCTTCCCCCTTTTTGGGGAAAAAAAATTTTTTTAAATTTTTTTTTTTTTCCCTTTCCCAAAAAATTTTTTCCCAAAAAAAAAAAACCCCCCCGGGGAAGGGAAAAAGGGTTTTTTTGGGGGGAAAAAAAAAAAAACCCCCCAAAAATTGGGGAAAATTTTTTAAAAAAAAAAAAAAAATTTTGTTTTTTGGGGGAAAAAAAAATTTTTTTTTTGGGGGGGGGCCCCCCGGGGAAAAAGGGGAAAAGGGTTTTTGGGGGTTTTTTTTCCCAAAAAATTTTAAAAAAATTTTTTAAAAAGGGAAAAAAATTTCGGCCCCCCCAAAAAAAATTTCCCCCCCCCAAAAAAAAAGGGGTTTTTAAAAAAAACCCCCCAAAACAAAATTTTTTTTTTTCCCCCAACCCCCCAAAAACCAAAAAAGGGGTTTGGGGTTTTTAAAATTTTTTAAACCCCCCCAAATTTCCCCCTTTCACCTTAAAAATTTTTTTTTTCCAAACCCCTTTTTTTTTCCCCCCCTTTCAAAAACCTTATCCAATTTTTCCCCCCCAAAAAAATTTTTTTTAAAAAAAAAATTTCCCCTTTTTTTTTGGGGGAAATTTAAACCCCCAAAAAAAAAACCCTTTTACCCCCAAAAAATTTTTTAAATTTTTTTTTTTTTGGGGGTTTTAAAAAATTTTTTTTTTTTTCAAAGGGGGGGGGAAGCCCAAAAAAAAACCCCGGGGTTTTTTTTTTGGGTTTTCCAAAAATTTTTTAAAAAAAACCCCAAAAAAAAAATTTTTTTAAAAAATTTCCCAAAAATTTTTTAAAAATTTTAATGGGAAAAAAACCAAATTTTCCCCGGGTTTGGGTTAAATTTTCCCCCCTTTAAAGTTTCCCCAAAACCCCAAAACCCCCCCCCTTAAACCAAACCCTTGGGTTTCCTTTTTTATTTAAACCCCAAAAAAAAAAAATTTTAAAACCAAAAAAAAAAAACCCAAAAAACCCCTTTTCCCCCAAAATTCCAAATTTTTCCCCAAAATTTTTTTAAAAAGGGGAAAAAAAAAAAACCCCCCCCTTTCCGGCCCAAATTTTGAAACCCCCCAAAACCCCTTTTAAAAACCCAAAAAATTTTTTTTAAACCCAAACCAAAAAAACCCCCCCCAAAATTTTTAAAAACCCATTTTTTAAAAAAATTTAAAGGGAAAAAAAAAAAAAAAACCCAAAAAGGGAAAAAAAAAAAAATTTTTTTTGGGGGGGGGGAAAATTTTTTCTTTTTTTTTTTTT